>CM062816.1:1010545492-1011080633 GCA_031772625.1 Pinus tabuliformis
TTGCCTCATTAAGTTTGAGATTGCTAACGAGTTGTTGATAGAATGGTTCACAAAATCATTCATCAACAAAATTGCTAAGGACATAGCCATGGGTGAATGTGTTATAGAAGAGAAAGCTATCACCCGTTCCCAATATTTAGACTTGGTCTATTCACAATCTCGCACTTTGTATGAGATGTTAATTGATGCTTCGAGACCATCATCGAATCTGTCAACATCAAAGTCCCCAGATACACCACTTGTTGATGGTGTGATTGGTTCTGTGTCTAGGACTCCCATGAAAGCTTCTTCGAAGCAGAAATCTGTCTCAAACACTGGTTCCAATAATCCCTCCAAGAATTCATCTAGACCTAGTAAAACCTTTGACGTATATGTTGTCTAATATACTGTAGCGGATAAGACCTCTAAAGGTAAAAAGAAGGGCAAAGGTAAGGCCAAAATCGATGCCTCAAAATAGGACCCTCCTAAATCATCTACTTATGATGCTTCTCGAAGAAACACAAAATATCCTTGCCTCATCTATGAGGAGGATCATTACACTAAGGATTGTCCCCAACAATTTGAAGTTATTCGCTTGCTGAAAGGGACCTTGGTTGTCTTAAAAGAACCCTTTCAATCAAAACAGACCCAGTTGGTAGATCAACCTCACTCTTCTACTTCCTTAGGTTCCCAAGTGTTCATGATGCAATGTTCATCACCTATCTCAATCGCTAATCGAACTAAGGAATATCAAGCCGCATCTAAGCAGACGATGGAGAAAGAAGCCACTGATACTCCTACTTCTACTCCATCCAGTTCTAGTCCGCTCCATATTGAATGCCCTAACAATGAGTTTGTCATCCGGCCACCTCCCAAAGGTGTTCTTCGAAATTCATATTTCAATCCGAATGCTAGATCTATGAAATATTACAATATTGTTGAGGATTTAGCTCAGGAACCTTCAGCGATGTCTTCCTTAGAGGTTCTCCAATCCTGTCCAATGCAGCAAAAGTCACTATTATCTACTAAAGGTGCTATTGACCCTTCTGATTCGAGTGTGATTACTTTCGATCTAGAGAATCATGTTCCTTGTCTTACTCATCAAATTGCATTTCTGATACAGGTCCTTATCAAAGGAAAGATGATTCATCAAACGGTTATTAATGAAGGTGCCTCAACCTGCATCATGTCAGTCTTGTGTTAGAAATCCATTGGCTCTGCTTCTCTTAACCAATCTCCAAACATCTTGGAAGCCTTTGATGGCAGAGGCTCACCACCATATGGTATTCTCACAAACTTACCGATTACAATAGAAGGAAAGACTATTGAATTAGAAGTAGAAGTTGTGGATGCCAATCTCAACTACAACCTTCCTCTAGGGCAAAGCTGGACTGACACCATGTTTTGTGTGGTATCTTCTTTGTTTCACGTACTTTGTTTTCCTCATGTAGGAAAAACTGTCACTTTTGATCAACTGTCCTTCTTTTCTTCATGTTTATCAAACAATAACATTCCTTACATGGGAAATAATGAGATTCCTTACAAGAGTGTTGGGAAAGTCTCTTCAAATACTATGCTTTAATGGGTACTTTTTCTCTCCCACCTCTGAATTTTCATTCGGTCAATATGATCTTGAATTCCGCAGATCCTTGGATTATCCCAACCAAAAATCAAATTGACTCATTTGGCGATGTTATGCCTTTAAGTCCATTGGAGATAAATTATCAAGAAATTGTCTTAGATTCAATGGCCACTTCAAAAAGTCATACTGTCTTCAGTATGAACCTGGACACTTATGTGTCATTGCCTTGGCTTAGTTCTTAGGATTCTCTGAATCCTTTGAACGAGACATTCCCCACTAACGAGAGTATCATGGAGGTCATGTCTCTGGATGAAATTCGGTGGAACGTTCTACATCATCATTCTTCTTTTCTTCCTAGCCTCAATGAGATGCCTTCCTATCTTGAAGATTTTGTTTCTCAATCTCCTACACCTCCACTTTAGACACCTGTCTTGGTGCATGAAGTCCTGTCAGAGGATAATATGAGGAACGTCACTGCCATTCTATTTATTGACATTTCGGTTTACCCTGAAATTGTAAAAATCTTTCAACTGGGGGCACCTTTTCCTTGTCATGAGATCAAGTTTTTCATGCCTCATTTCATTAGATTTTTTCACCGAGTATCTACCATTTGCTTATTATTGCAATGGGGTTTTCATCTTATGACTCGCAACCCTCACTCACCCGGGGGGCATGGGGGAATATCCTTTTATGAGTTTTACTCTATTGCTTGGTCAAATCGATGCCTACACGTCATGTCAACAGTGACACTCCGATTTTATTTTCTATTGATTGATTACCCGAGTTTGAAAATGGACTCCATCTGAACTTTTACACACAGTCATGCATGTAAAATTACTTTTGTACATTAGTGTGTTAATTCATTAGTGTGTGTTTTTTATTTTTGGTGTGTTTGTTTGCTGTGCAAACATATGTTTTCCTTCTTACTCCGTGTTCCACTCGGTTTGCAAATGTCATCAGGTCATTACATTCATTTTGCTGGTGGTGATTGTCGTAGCACACCGAACCTCTCTTTCGCAACATGGGTACTCTATGACCCTAATGGCAAGTTGATTAACTTTCAAGGTATCTGCCTTGGTCGAACAACCAATAATATTGTTGAATATAGTGCAGTTATTAAACTCTTGTTAGAATAAGTTTCTTTTGGCATTAGGGATTTAGTTGTCAAGTTGGATTCACAGCTCATTGTGTTATAGTTAAACAATCATTACTCAGTGAGAAATCCGCAAATATTGCGTATGTATCTACGTGTTATATTGCTGGAAAGAAATTTTGATTATATTACATATCAACATATTTCACATAATTTAAATACATTAACTGATGCATTAACAAATCTTGTTCTTAATAGACATTTTCATCATTTATAAAACTCAATCATGTTATGGACACATAAGTAGAAATAAAACACACACACACACACACACACACATATATATATATATATATATATATATATATATATATATATATATATATATATATATATATATATATATATATATATATATATATATCGATATATGTATATATATATGATATATATATATATATATATATATATATATATATATATATATATATATATATATATATATATATATATATATATATATATATATATATATATATATATATATATATATATATATATATATATATATATATATCGATATATATATATATATCGATATATCTATATATATATATATAGATATATATATATATATATATATATATATATATCGATATATATATATATATATATATATATATATATATATATATATATATATATATATATATATATATATATATATATATATATATATATATATATATATATATATATATTGCATCTACCGGAGTGTTTACATCAAAATGTCATAAAATAAAGTGTTCTCAGACACTTGGCTTTCAAATCCTACAAAATGTGTAAAACACTAGATAAACTATCAAATTACATGGCTCATGACAGCATGAGACTGCCCTAATCACTCGGCCTAAAAGCCAACACAGTCTCAGAGAAACTCCCACAATGTGTCTCTGCCAACACAGTGGAAAATCATTGATAGTGGCATAATCTGGAACCCCTTGAGTTACTTCCTCTAGATTGCACTCCATTTCAGCCAAGGGGTCAGCCCCTTCCTCGTAGTCTACACCCATTATCGAATGAGAATCTTGCCATGCTATTGGCGACATGCCTGGTGGTCTCTCTAGTCCCACATCTACACATTTATCCTAAGTTGAGTCTCAATTTACACTTTTATAAAAATCATAAAACTTGGAAAAATCCAAAAAACAAGATTTTACCTGCATCGGTCCACTATTTGCCTAGTTGCAAAGGTAGATCAGGATCCCACCTGAACTCTATGCTAGCATAAGCATAGTCATCTACCATGAGTAGTTAGCATTCAAGCCAAGTGAAGAACTGTGGTGGATAATGCATATGTTGACCCGTGCCTCCTCGAGGCATGAGCTGGCTCCATCTCACAAGTCTTGGATCTTAGGAGGCAGGATGTGGTACTTCTACCCATTGATACCAGAAGAGGGGCACTCACTCCAAAAATAAGGTCACCAGTATAGAACTGAACCCGAATTGCTTCAGGTGTCCATGCTTACCCTTGGTCAGTTGTCACTTCATGTTTGCCAAAAGGCATCCACACCAGTTGATGACGGTGGGAGTCAAACATGTGATAGCATATTGGACCCGAGACTTTGACACCTCATGTAAGACTTGAGTTCCAGATACACACGCCATGGTGAACAAAATCATTCTTAAGATGATCTTGTTGTTGATCATCGCTATCTTCACCTTACCTCCGTTGGTTATTTTGGCACCAGGACAGTATCTCTAGACTAGACTCATGGTACTCTCACCTCCTTGGCGAGACCCAAAGATTTGAATTGGTTCTCCTTGAAAGGATAATTCCACGATGAAACAGATGTCCATCTCCTCAAGTTCCAGTTCTTTCCCTTTTATTATGAAGATCTCTTGATCTACATCCCAAAGGCTGATAAGACAAGGTAGTAATTCCACTTGATCCCTCAACCTTGTGGTCTTGAAGAATTTTAGCAATCCATAATCCTTCAGAGCGTTTATGCATGCATGGCGTTGAGCTGCTTGATGATATTCGGCCTCATGGCCTCTTTCTTTCCACTCCAAGACCATATTCTCCTGTGAAACAACATTTAAACACTTATTAAATGCTTTTTACATGGATCAAAATCAACATTTTTTTGCTTAAAACAGAGTTTTATATCTCAAAAAATTGCTCTTGACACCATCGCACCTATTTTTATAAAAAGTGCAATGCCATCGAGTGAGCCTTTAGGCTCGCATGTGACCATCGCAGGTCCGATGACCATACCCGTGATGGTCATCAATGCCCTAAAATTTTAAAATCCTCCTTTCTAGCATAAAATTTACCATTTAAAATGCATCAAAAGGTAATGAAATGCAAAAGCAAGGATAAGGCTCTTACCTGTCGCAAACAGATCATGAAATGGTGCCCTAGATCTCCTACAACAGCCACTCGAAAATCAAGAGAATTAGGGCACAAAAAGCACTTTCACAGCTCAGTTTGGTAAAATGGTAAAAAAATGAAATTACTTTTACCTATTTATAAGTTTTGAAAGTCATTTTGTCAAATATTTTTGTAATATTTTAATATTTTCTCTGGATATCAATGATGGGTGTGTTTCTTGTGCAGTTACAAGTGCCTTCAATGTGAACAGTGATTATTATTGACCGATTCTGGGAGTTTTATTGTATCTATTTTTCAAACTCATTAAATAAACGAAAAAGGAACCCCCCTGCAGTCATATTTCAACCCTTTTCTGACTCTCGAAAATTGAAAAGATTGTCGAGTATTTATCGCTTCGAACTCGTTAAAGTAAATTAATCGACATCACCTCAGTATATGTTTACCCCTTTTTCGGGCTAAGATTGACTATTTACGAAAAAGGTACACCCTGGTCAACATGGTCAAGAGGTTCCCTCAGATATTATTTTCTATTTTTTAGGATTCGAGGGACAAATTATGAAAAGGGACATGATGGAGTTTTCTTTTCTAGTTCTTTTTCAAACTCTCTAAATATGAAAAAGATATCGAGCTATTCTTATGTCGAGCTCATTAAAACTTTGCAACGAAAGACTCGTCACCGTGATGATACCGAGCTTCTCCTTCCTATGGCTCGTAAAATTTACTAGGATGGATTCATTCGAAGAATGAACTTACATAACAAGCATATGTTATCCCCTTCAAGCTTGTGATAAAAATAATTTGGGTATTCACTAGAAATATCGGGGGAAAACGAAGATGAGACATCCTTTGTATAGGCAGCATGTCACTCTTGAACATGACACTCTTCTCCTCTCGTGTCAGGTTTGGGATACCCTCACTCAAGTCACTTGTCCTCCTAGGTTTAGGTGATCCATTTTGCCTCTCATTTGACTATTCCACATTGTCATCATGACCTTTAGTCCTATGTTGAGTCAGATGCTGCCACACTCCAGAGTCGTGTCGCCAATATGTTCAAGAGAAGTCTAATCTATAGTTATTTACCTATACATTGTTTGAGTCATTGCTACAGTCTTGAAGATCATTCCACTTTATTCCTTGTTTCAGGCCGATGATGGGGGATTCATCATTTCCCTCCTTCGATGGGTCACTTACTGTCGACTTCAGCTCATTATCCAGGAAGATGACTTAGGAACTCCCTTTCAGTACCTTAGAGCTAGCATGCCCTAATGGCCAGTTCTTTGCATCCAACAATAAGTTTTCATTATTGGTTTTCGATTGGGTGATTCCATGAGTGTTTGACCTTAGCTTCATTATCACATTCATGGATTGTATTGTTGTACCTTGAGAGCCATTGTCATTATTGGTGGTTTCTCTCGTACCTGTTAACGGTCCACATCATTGGCCTGTAATAAGGTGGTTTTCTAGCATGTTCGACTTGAAAATTTTTAATCACATTTTAGGATTCATACATTGATCAAGTCAGGATGGAGCACAAGACCCTGAGTCTTCTCTGTTATGACTCAGGCTGCATGTAGTTATATTTCATTCATGATTTTACACATGGTTCTACTATATAGATGGATGTGACCATACCATGAGACATTATATTTATGATGATCCTTGTTTATCTGGATGGCTGCACCCATACCATGGATCTTTTATCTAGTCTTCATCATCTAGATGGTTGCGTCCATATTGTGGATTCATGTCTTGATATTAGATATGTATTTATATGTATTTATATGTCTCCTGACAGTGCATGTCCTCATTCTTGCCAAAAGATCGTAAAGCATCTCACTCCTTGTTCTGCCTTCATGCTTTAGGGGGCATCTGTTACACAGTATTTTGTCTTGCCTCTTGCACTTCCCTATTACATACCCTGAAGTTCCTGAAACATTATCATTATATAGTATACTCATCCATGCATACAACTCAGATCCCTCCTTTAACTTTGCCTCGAAAATATGTCAAGCTTTCCCTCAAGAAATAGCTCTTAAAACCCTAAAATGAAGGTCATCACCCTTATGAAGCTCAAAATCGTGATGATCACCTATTGCACTATGTTAAACTAGTGATGGCATCACTCTGTCCCCATTCATATTCATGGTGGTCTCAAAAAGGAAGTTTTCCCAAATAGGTTGAGAAGCTTCGTGATCTAGAAGCTTCCATAATGACGAGATGGAGGTGGTTTCGCATAAATGAGGCCGAATCCTCTTAATTTGACCTCTTGGTCTCATCCCTATGAGATACCTCCTTGAGATGTGGGCCTAATGCTATCTTTGGAGGAGGCCTAACTCCCTCTCCCAGCCTATAAATTCCTCCTCTTCCATTCCCAAATGGTTGATCTATGTCCATTTGCACCCCTATGTTGAGCTTGTGCTTAGAGGCTATTCATTAGACTTGGAGATGGAGTGTTTGGAGAGTTTCTTGGCTTGGACTTGGATTACCACTCAAGGAGAGCCTTTCAACATCAAGGCTATGGTTGTGAGCTTCCCTTTATTCTTTAAATAATAATACAACTTCTGGTTCATCTTCCCAAAATATATACGTTTATGTATGTATTGGATTGGCATTACTTGATCATCTAAATAGGTTACTATTGGATTTGCTATTGGTTTTTTCATGCTTTGTTGTCTCTTAATCATTTGTGTAGGTACATAAGCACTGAAAGAAGCAGGAACAAGTCCATGACAAAAATGGTTCGAGGATCTCAATGAAGCAAATCAAAATAGCATTAGAGCAAGGTAGGTCATCTCTCTTGTTCTACTTTTCAATTATAATCTAGGAAGATGTCTAGTTGATTGTGACTTCATTTGCTAGACTCACTCATTGGGCTAGACGGATCATCTCTATCCAAAGAGAGGATTAACCTTGTTAACAGATGGTAGATTTCTAGATACACCTAACTGGAGGGGAAGTGATCATGGGTTCTATCTGTTATACTCTTGAACTGCAAGAAATACAAAATACCATAAATACGAAGAAATATTGCCCAAAACACAAAATTATCACATGAAATGAGACAAATTGCAAGATATTTTTATTATTCCAAAGAATATTACAATGTTCACTTGCCTCTTTGAGGGGGAAACCTCCAATAGAGCAGAGCTCATTTAAAATAAGACTCAACCATCTTTCTCTTACTAAATAAGACAATTTATAGGTTAATGACATCCAAAACCCTAACTACTAGTGATCCCTTGCATAACATGAGTTAACCACTTTATTTATTAAATATGGCCCATTTACAACTAATTGTGTTCTCTTTTCTATAATGCGGGTCAACCACTTATAATTATTATTGACTCTTTATTTAACTATGACTTTGACTAGACCCCTTGAGCTTATTACATAAATAAAGGGGGTTATGGTTGGACCCTAACATGCCCTCCCGCATCAAAAGCATCCTTGTCCTCAAGGCTAAATTTGGGGAAACTGTTGAAGAATAGTTGTTGGTTCCCAGGTCACATCTTCTAGAGAGGTGTATTTCTACTTGATGAGGACTTCCTTGATCATGCAACCATGGAGATGTTTTTCACGAGTATCGAGGACCTATTCTGGTTGGAGCCAAAGTGATCCTTTCTCATCCAATTTGGGTAGACTTGTTTGAACCCTACAATTTTTCCCCACCACTTTCTTGAGGCATGATACATGGAAGACCAAATGGATTTTTGAATTATCTGGCAAGGCCAGTTTGTAAGCGACTGCTCCTATGCACTGAATCATTTGATAAGGCCCATAGAATTTTGGTGTTAGTTTTTGGCAACCCTTTTATTTGAGAGATGTTTGCTTATATGGTTGGATTCATAGGAATACCTAATCCCCTTCTTGAAATGAGTGCTTAGAACAATTTTGGTCAGCCTGTTACTTCATTATGTTCTGAGCTTGATGTAGATTATCTTTGAGATGAGAGATCATCGGTGCACGGTTCTATAGGCGCTTATCAACTACCTATACTTTAGAACATCCGGGGATATAATAAACTGGTGAAGGTGGGAGTTTGCCATACATTGCCTCATATGGTGTCATCTTGGTGGCTTCATGATAGTTATGATTATACCACCATTCAGCTAAAGGTAGCCACTATACCCATTGATGCTTCTTGTCTAAAGTGAAGCACCTTAGATAGGTCTCTAAAAATTTGTTGATCGCTTTTGTTTGACCATCAGTTTGGGGATGATAGGCGGTACTTAGTTGGAGTTGTGTGCCTTGTATCTTGAAAATTTCCTACCAAAGTTTGCTGGTGAAAGTGGGGTCTCGATTAGACACAATGGAAGTTGGCATGTCATGAAGTTTGAATATTTGGTCCAAGCAAACTTGAGCCACCAAATTTGGTGTAAATGGGTGTGGCAGAGCGCAAAAATGAGCATATTTGGAAAGTTTGTCAACTACCACCATGATGACTAATTTATTGCCTAAATTTGGGAGACCAGTGATGAAAACCATGGAAAAAATCATCCAGACAGAAGCAGGGAGTGGCAGTGGTTGTAAGGTTCATAGTAACTTTACTGTTTCCCCTTTGTTTCATTAGCACACATCACATTCAGCTACAAAGGTAAGAATGTCATTCTTCATGCCAATCCAAATGAGAGAACGACATGCTCATGTATAAGTCTGATGAAATATTGAATGTCTTGCAACTAGAGATGAGTGCAACTCATCCAAGATGTGGGTTTTGAGGGTAGATGTTGGGGATAACACTACTCGATCCTTGCAGTGAAGAATCTCATCCTTCCAAGAGTATTGTGATGAGGAATTAAGATATTCTCTTAAGTTATTAATGAGTTGGGATAGAGAGGGGTGGGAGAACCATTCATTTTGGGCATCTTGAATCCAATCTGGCATGGGTAGAGAGAGTGATAAAAGGTTTCTCTCATTGTCAAATTGGCATGATAAGGCATCAACTGCTACATTTGGATGCCCCTTCTTGCAAATTATCTCATAATCATATCCCAACATTTTGGAAAGCCATTTATTTTTCTATGGTGATGATAGACATTGCTCTAGAAAATATTTTAGGCTATGATGGTCCGTGTGGATTTGGAAATGTTGTCGCAAAAGTATGGTTGTTGGGTGTTTACTACTTGTAAGATGGCCATCATTTCTTTCTCATAAGTAGATTGACCCAGATGTTTTCCACTGAGTTTTTGATTGGTGAAAGCTAATGGTCTACCTTCCTACATTAATATGACGCCACTACCCATACCTAAAGCATCACATTCAATCACATAATATTTGGTGAAGTTAGGTAAGGCCAATACTGGAGTGGAGCACATGGCTTGTTTGAGAGCCAAGAAGGCCTTATGAGCTGCATCAGTATAGATAAATGATTTTTTCTTGAGAAAATTTAGTGAGGGGTCTAGAAATGCGTCCATAATTGTGGAAAGAATTGTGATAGTAGACAGTGAGACCCAAGAATCCCCTCAAACTCTTCAAAGTTTTTGGTTTTGGCCAATCTTGCATTGCCTGAATATTTTTCGAATCAACCCTCACTCCTTCACAACCCACAATGTGTTCCAAATACTGTACTTCTTCCATGCCAAAGGAGCAGTTGGATAACTTGACAAATAATTTTTGATCTTGAAGCAGTTGCAATATCTAGTCTACATATTGAAGATGTTTGTCCTAGGTTATGTTATAGATGAGAATGTCATCGAATAAGACCAGGAAAATTTTTCTTAGATATCTTTTCAGAAGGTGGTTCATGAGGATTTGAAAAGTGGATGGAGCATTACAAAGACCAAATGGCATGACCAGGAATTCATAATGGCCTTCATGAGTTTAGAATATTATCTTGGGAATTTCTACTTCCTTCAGGTGCATTTGGTGACAGCTCGAGCCAAGGTCTAGCTTGGTAAATAATTTAGCCCCATGTAGTTCATCAAGAAGATCATCAACAACCAGAATATGAAATTTGTCCTTGATAGTGAGCTTGTTAAGGGCACAAAAGGCTGGATACTTGTGCCATTCTCCATCTTTCTTTAGAACCATGAAAACTCGAGATGAATAAAGGCTGATGCTAGGACAGATAACACTGGCTTCGAGGAGTTATTTATTGATTTTTTTAATATCATTCTTTTGGGAAAAAGGATATCGATATGAGAATACATTACGCGACTGGGAACCTAGGATCAAAGGGATTTTATGATCATGTTTACCCCTAAAGCATGGAAAATATCTAGGTTTTTCTAAGACTCACTAGTGGCGATCTAATACCTGTTACATCTCAGAATGAATATGAGGAGTAGTGGATTCAATGACCTGGATGTCATTAAATTGGGTGACCACTCCATGATGCCCCTTTTTAAAAATCTTCTCCATTTGATGTGAGATGATGATAGTAGGAGAACCTACCTCAAGTTCCCTCAATGTATGAATGTGGTTGTTCTACTTAAATCTCATATATAACTCCTAGATCCATTGTGATAGGGCCTAGTGTGCGAAAACATTTAGTACCAACGAAAATGTCCCAACCACCCATTTCAATGGCACACATGTGGGTCTTTAGGTGTTAGTCTCCCATCTGAAGCCTAATATTTTCAAAGTGGTCTTCACATTTCATGGTCCCCCCCATCAACGATAAGGAATTGGAAATTAGATACCAACCATACAAAACAATGAAAAACTTTTGTGACTCTCTTTTGGATAAAGTTATGGGTGTTGCTACTATCAATCAATACTACTACTGGTCGATGTTTAATAAAGCCTCAAATTTTGTGAGTCTGGGGTGAAGAAATTAAAGCCAAGGCATGTAGTGATATAACCAGATCATCTGACATAGCTGCGAGATCATTGTTTGGGTCAATTTGGATTTCACCCACTTCTTCCTGAAGTACCTTAAGGGATGGAGCTTCATCTATTGAGATGTTATCAGTAGCATCAATTTCAAAGCATTTTGGTTCCTTTCATTTATGTCCAGGGGAGTACTTGTCATCACAATAGTAGCACAGTCCTTTTTTCCTTCTTTCAGCCATTTCTGTCAGTGACACCTTTTGAACCTTAAGTGTTTGGGTGGGCCCAAAGCGTGGGTGGGACATGCCTTGGCGATGAAATTTGGATGATTGGACTAGGAAATTAAGGCGAATTCCACATCTAATACCTTGTGGCATGCTTCCAACCAAGTGGTTGGGTGATGCATCCGAGCATGGGCTTGGATGGATTCCATTAGGCCACTGATGAAACATTCCAAGTAAAATTCATATCCTAGGTCGTCAGTTTTGATGGCCAAATATTCAAAGGTTGCAATGTAGTCCTTTACTGTACCTATTTGCTGAAGCTTAGTGAGACGACCCAAAAAATTAGATTCTAAATCAAAGCAATCACTTTTGGCTTTTGAGAACATGTTCCAAGTTTCTCTCCCTAGATAACATTTCTGATGCCACTGCCACCACTGCCATCTCTCTTGGTCCAATTAAATGGCTCCCACATGTAGTTTAGTTACATATTTGCAGATATGATTAAGGAAGAAATAATTTTCCAATTGTGCTGCCCATACTGTGGAACTGGAGCCATCAAATTGTACATGTCCAGCTTGGGTGTCTAGTGGCTCGAAGAGTGGTGATTTCCATGGATGTGAATGTGATAGTTTCATTCTCCTTCTATGTGTGCATCAACACTAGGCTCCTCCCTACAAGATGTCTTTATGTGAGATCTGGTACTGAGCATATACTAGTCTCATTCAAATTTGTGAGCTTCATTAAGAATAGTATGCCTTGACAGTGGGCAAGATTAGGATTCTAGTGGAGTGGGTCACTTGAAGCTGCATCGGGAAAGAAATTGGGACAACCGAAAAATTTGGGGCTTACAAGTGAATGGTACCACTATGACCATCTCATCGTCCTTAAGCTTATGGGCTAACTCTCTTGCAAGAATCCCGTGATGGCCTCCTTTTTTTTTTTTTTACTCCGAAAGAATTTTTACTCGCAGCTAATCAATACTGCAATGGCTAAATTCTAAAAAATCAATCCAGGATTGTAGTAACAGAAAATATGGCAGCCAAAACCCTATCTGCACAAAGAGTTGGATCTGCACTATGAAAGGCAAAACTATTGAATTTGATTTGTATGGTGGTGGAAGAACACCAACTGTTGGATTTGATCTAGATAGCGGTACTTGAACCCCAATAACTGGATCTAATCTATAAGATAATGTATAGGACGATCTTCAAATAGTAGAGGGAACTATGGTCAAAAATGAGTGTCAAGTGCTATAGATCTCAATATACACAGGGGTCCAACAATAGTACTCGGCCCGATCTTTCAGGGTGCTAACTAAGAGGATCAACCATACCCTTATCTGTGCTACCTGACTACCCTACTATACATGCGAGTAATCTCCCTGAGTGATGTTCGCAGTGTACTGTAGGAGCAAGATGACTGAAGACTTATCTAAGGTTAGGTTTTTGGTTATCCTAGGGGCTTCTAATATACCCAAGGGTACATGGAAGTGCAGCTTGTGCACAGAACTGTCTAATGCGCTACTAATCAAAGGGGTACCCACAGGGGTTACAAGGGAGTCCAGCAAGCATGACCGCCTCTTGTAGCTCCTGCATGCATTCCTCTCACAAATCCTGTGGTTTAAAGACACTGGAACATGTCTCTAGCCTATATATATATATATATATATATATATATATATGAAAATTGGAGGTAAAACTAGCCCTGGAAAGTGCTCTGATACCACTTGTTATACTCTTGACCAGCAAGCAATACAAAATACCAGAATACAAAGAAATATAGGCCAAAACACAAAATTATCACATGAAATGAGACAAATTGTAAGATATTTTATTATTCAAAATAAAATTACAATGTTCACTTGCCTCTTAGAGGGGGCAACCTCCAACAAAGCAAAGCTCAATTACAATAAGACTAAATCATACTTCTCTTACTAACTAAGACTATTTATAGCTTAATGACATCCAAAACCCTAACTACTAGTGGTCCTCTACATAACGCGAGTTAACCACTTTATTTATTAACTATGGCCAATTTACAACTATTTGTGGTCCTTTTTCTATAATGCGGGTCAATCACTTACAATTATTATCAACTCTTTAACTAAATATGACTCTAACTTGATCCCTTGGGCTTATTACATAAATAAAGGTGGTTATGGTTGGACCCTAACACTAACTATATAGGAGGAGTGAGAAGAAATGTTTTCCAGAAGAGTTAAAGAAAGCAAAGCCACCTAAATTTGATGAAGAAATGAAGAAGTCACAGGATGCAAAAGCTTGGTTGCTTGGGATGAATATGTTCTTCAAATTACATGACTATTCAGGAAACTTGAAAGCCATGATATCTACCTTCAGTCTTAAAGGTAAAGCATAAATTTGGTGGGAAGACATGATGAATGTCAGAGGAATTCAGGAAGAGGAGTTGACTTGGAGTGAGTTTAAAATAAGTTTTAGTAAAAAGTATCTATTTGAGAAAAATTATGTGGTAGGGTAAATGAGTTCTATGAGTAGAAGATGGGATCTATGACTGATGAGGAGCATATTGGCATATTCGTAGAGTTGTTGAGATATGTGCCTTATCTTAAGGAGGAGAAGCGAAGATTCAGAGATTCATTAGTGGGTTTCCAGTAGCATTCAAAGACAATATTGAGTTTGATGAGCCTAGATCACTCAAGGAAGCCATCATAAAGTTGAAATATTGTTATGAGAAATCAAAGCGTCGGTCTGAATCTGAACAAGATGGGAAAGGAAATGACAAGACTAAGGGAAAGTGGGATAAGAAGCGAGGAAGACTCTAAGACACAGATAACAAAGAGAATGCAGTATTGCACAAGAAGTTCAATGCATCTGACGTAGGACAAGGATTTCAGTCTGAGGAGTTGAACAAGGGTGATGGTAGGAAGCTTTTACAGTGTTGGACTTGCAGCAAGGATCATCACAAGAGATATTTCCCACAAAATCAAGGTGGAATACCACATATTTACAATGCTCAGGAGGCACAAATAGTGGGGGATGTTGGATAGAGTATTCCACAAATTTATGTAGTGGTTGATAATAGGAAAGCAGATCACTAGACATTTGTTATTGAAATGGATGGTAAGATTTGTGATCAAGTTGTTTCTATTTTGATTGAACCTATATCTATTTATAGTTATGTTAATCCTAACCTAGTGGATAAGTGGGGTTTGAATAAAGAAGTGCTTGCAGAGTCTTGGTTAGTATAGATGGATACAAGTACTAACAAAAGAGTTCATCATTGGGTAAGAGCTTGTGCATTTGAGTTGAATATTATGCCTACATCAGCACAAAACTAAGTTGGATTTTTATGAAAAGGATAATGAGTGCTCAGATGACAATGGAGAACATAGAATCTTGAAAGGTTAGAAGAAGGAAACATCAGTTAGAATGGTTACAACAATGCAAGAAAAGCATAGTAGCGTGAAAATGTGTGTTGTGTTTGCAGTGCATATTTCCAGTGATAAAGGTAAGGATGTGAAGGATGTTGAGGTCTTGAAGAGGTATCCAATTTTACAATAGTTTCAGGTTGTGTTTCCAACAGAGATTTCAAAGTTTCCGTGTCATAGGGAAGTGGACTTTTCTATTGAGTTGGTACTAGGGGTAGCACCAGCATCAAAGACACCCTTTAGGATGAGCACACTAGAGTTAGTGGAATTGAAGTTGCAGTTGAAGGCACTACAAGAAAAAATGACACTGGTGAGGGGCAAAAAATGTCACCATAAGCTCATTGGTGACAGTCACAAGAGCATTCGTCACCAAAAACTAAATGTCACCAAAGGTGGCGTCGCCAAAAGTATAGGTTTTGTAGTGAAATACAAAGTCCGTCACCAATAATGATTTATAATCATGGATAGCGACCGTCACCATTTCATATGAGCAATAGTGATGGACCATAGCCTCCATCACCAAAAACTAAACGTCACCAAAGGTGGCATCGCCAAAAGTATAGGTGTTGTAGTGAGGAAATTCTTAATAAGGGATGTATTGGGCCAAGTGTGTCACCCTAGGGTGCACGTGTGTTGTTTGTGAAGAAGAAGGATGGTACTCTCAGGTTATGCATTGATTATAGGCAGTTGAACAAAGTGACGATTAAGAATAGGTATCTGTTGTCGAGGATTGATGACTTGTTTGTCCAGTTGAAGGGAGAAGCAGTGTTCTTGAAGATTGATCTGAGATTAGGATACCCTTAGGTACACATCAAAAAAGAGGACATCTACAAGACTGCTTTCTGGACTAGGTATGGGAATTATGAGTTTTTTGTGGTTCCATTTGGTTTGACTAATTCTCCAGCTACTTTTATGTGTTTGATGAATAGTGTGTTGTGACTCTATCTGGACAAGTTTGTGATTGTGTTCATTGATGATATATTGATATATTCGAAGAATGAGGAAGAGCATGTAGAACATTTGGCAATAGTGTTAAACATATTGAGAGAACATCAATTTTATGGCAAGCTTAGTAAATGTAGTTTATTTCAGACCAAAGTACATTACTTAAGGGATGTGGTTTCCAAGGAAGGCATGGCAATGGATCCAAAAAATATCAGAGCTATCATGGAATGGAAAGCTACTAGGAATGTGGATGAGGTCAAATAATTTATGGGGTTTAAAAGTTACTACAGGTTGTTCATTAGGAACTTCTCATAGATTTCCTATCCTATTACATCCTTGCAGCAAAAAGGGAAGAAATTTGAATGGACAGAGTTGGCGGTGTGTATAGATTCTTGTAGGAGAGGACCTGGTGGGATTCTGATGGAGGAAGGATAGGTAGTATGCTACGAGTCAAGTAAATTGAATGAGCTTGAAAAGAACTATGTGATGTGTGATCGTGAGTTGGCAGCTATTATTCATGCACTGAAGATGTGGAGGCATTATCTTCTTGGTAGGAGGTTCATCTTGATGAGTGATCACAATGGATTGAGATACTTATTTGACCAACCTAATCTGAATGCCATGCAAGCAAGATGGTTGGCTATGATAAGTGAGTTTGACTTTGAGATTAGGTACATCAACAGTAAAGAGAATTGGGTTGTATATTCTCTTAGCAGAAGAGTGCAGGTAAATCACATAGCAGCTATGACATCATATGTGGCAGATTTACAAGATCAGAACTTACAAGTAGGAAAATAGAATGGCAGGTATAGGGAACTTAAGCATAGGTTACAAAAGCATTGTACATGTGAATAGGATGTGGAATATCATCTCACAACAAATGATTTGGTGAGATTTAGGGACAAGATCTATGTGTCAGATAACAGTGAACTCAAGAAGCTTATATTGAGGAAATTTCATGCTAAGTCGTATTTAGGTCACTCGAGATATCACAATACACTGAAAGCTATGAATCATAGTTCTACCATTGGCCGACTTTGAAGAAATATGTAGAAGAGTTTGTTGAGAGATGCTTGGATTGTCAACATGTAAAAGTAGAGTGTGAGCATCGAGGTGGGTTATTACAACCTATTTCGATTCCAAAGTGGAAATGGTGGGTCATTTCCATGGACTTCATTACAGGTTTGCCATGGACCTTTAGACAACATGATTATATATTGTTGTGGTTGACAGGTTGAAAAAAGTAGCACACCTCATTCTAGTAAAGTCTATGAATTCATCTAGTGAAGTAGCACAGGTATTCATCAAATATATAGTGAGGTTGAATGGTGTTCCAAATAATATTGTGTCAAACAGAGATGCCAAGTTCACTTCCATGTTTTGGAAAGAGTCATTTTCAGGTTTGGGTACAGAGTTGGCCTTTAGTATATCTTATCATCTGTAGAAATATGGAAAGACAGAGAAGGTCAACAGGATTTTGGAGGCCTTGTAGTGGCTACAACACCCTCAAAATTTTTTCCTTGGCTTCATTTTGGAGCCTCCCAACTGACCATCCTTAGCAGCATGTCATGCACTGACGGGTACTTATGATTCAACTAAGTTTCTATGGCTTAACAACTTGTGTTTGATAGCATGTTTTCCTTGCACCCACAAGCTAACATCCTAGGACTTGGTGATTTTTTGGTTGTTGTGCTCACCTGGAAAATTGCGCAGAACTGGAGGGGAACCAGCCTTCCTCTCCCGAATTGCGCAAACCATCTAGGAAACTTTCTACTCTCTAGAAATGTGTAGAGCATCCAGGCAGCCCTCCCTCTAGAAATTTCATAGAGCAACCCATCACTGGGCTTGCTCTCAAATTTTGTACAATTTTGGTTGACAGCAAGGGCTTCAGTCCAAAAATTGCACAGAGCCTAAGGGATAACCAGACCAACTCAGCCTAGAAACTATGTAGAATTCACTCCTAGGCTTGCAGTCTATTGCATGTGCTCACAATTTGACCGGTTCCCTCCAGGACTGACCAATCTTGATTATCATGTATGGCCTGCTTTTCCCGATAAAATTAAAAAAAAAAAAAACAAAAAAGCAAAAAGAATCCCTAGATTTTAGAGATCCAGTTTTAGCAGCTGGGGGTTAAATTAGGGGATTTTTGAGGTCTAAAATGGGCCTCCCAAGGAAATTATAAAATAATATTGGAAATAATAAACAATTTTAGATTACATCATCATATTTTAGAAAGTAGAAAGAAAAAACTATTTTTTCAACTCGTATTTTCAATTTATCTCCCTATGGGTTTACTCAAATATTCAGCAAAAACACTCGTTTGATGCATAATTTGATTCCTCAGCCAAGGAGTACCCATGTTTCATACTTTTGATGGACCCTGCTACATGAAAATGGAGAAATACATGAAGAATGTGATTGCAGTCACATTTTTTCATGTATTTCTCATTTTTCATGTAGCGGGGTCCATCGAAAGTATGCAAAATGGATACTCCTTGGATGAGGAATTCAATTTTCCATCCAACAAGTATTACTGCTAGAAATTTGGGTAAAACCTTAGGGAGATAAGTTGAAAATAAGAGTTGAAAAGGTAGTTTTATTATTTTATTATTTTTTAATCTTTTTACTTTTTTACTCCAAAAATGGTGAATCATCCCTCATGGTTGACATCATCATCTTAAATCCTCTTGGTTCTTATAAAGTTTATTTTTGTTGTAAATTTTTCTTAGGAGGCCTATTTTAGACATCAAAATTCCTCTAATGCATGCAAAATATGTTTTAGAAACCTCCTGCCAAGTGTCGCTTTTTCCTAGATTTGTGGCATGCGCATCATAAACCTCAATCTTATCAAAACTATTAATTTGATGCTTCAGAGCTCATTTGTCACTTCGATCTCGAAGCTCTGGCATACCACATCGCATCTAGGAGCATTCGACACACTTAGCACAACTTTTTTCAGGTAAGTCCGCTTTTCATGTATTTTGCAACTTTTCTGTCGCTTTCTGTAATTCGGCTTTTGTGGGTGTTGTTTACTTGGTTTTGTTGAATGTTTGCTTTCCTCTTAATACATGTTGGCTTGTAGAAGCATTGTTTCATTTTTCCATAGCATCTCATTGTTTTCGCATGCATGACATTGTTTTTGCACTGAAAGTCGTTGTTGCAGCAACTCGCTTCACACACTTACCTGTTTTCCAGTTTACTAAATCCTAAACTCACGGTTTCAATGCATGATCATTCACTATTTTCTACACTCAACTTCGCCATGCATTCAACCTTTTCATGTTTTCAATCACTCTTGAGCGGTTCTGGGCTGCCTTGGCCCATACGTTACCTTACCCAACTTGCATTATGCATTTATGAGAGTGAAGGCTTTTCCTTCCTCTTAGAAATTGCACAGACGTTGCCCAACACTAGCCTCCAGGCTTGCTCTATGGAATTATGAGAGGTAGTGCCTTTTTGCCCCCTGGAATTGCATAGATGCAATTTTCGGGGTTGTAGTCGTTGTTGACTAAAACTGCGCATTGCGTAGTTTCAGTCCTCAGCAGGCCAAGATGGACTGTGCTCTGTGAAGTTTCAATAGTCAGTCAACCCGCTGACAGTCCGAACTATGTTTTGCACAGTTTTGGCAGTCAATCTCCCAGCCTCCTGGTGAAAATTGTGTAATCTTTCCAGTTAGTCACCAAGGTGTGTTTCATGTCAATCCTCAAGTTGTTTTGGTTTTCAACTAACATATTTTTTGCCATGATTGTTGCTCTGTCTCTAGGTATCACAGGTGTTCAACCGTCTCTCAGCAATACAAGTACAATGACGTCCAAGAGAGCAAGGTCAAAGGACACCGTCAAGAGAGAAACTGGAGATGTTGTTGAGCAAGTGTCTATGAGCTTGCCCATCTATGAAGACACTAAGTTTTTCATGGACAAGTAGAACAAGATAAATAGAAGGACATCAATGACACATTTTCAGGCACATTTGAGGAGAATCTAGAAGACCGCGGGGTTTATGTCAACATAGAAATGTCTAGCTTGTACCATATTGCATGCAGGTATCCTGTGTTTCCATGCACGGACATGATCCACTAGATTGTCTCTCATGTCGATCCAGAGTTAATGGTTTTGAGCAGTGCCACTGGAACAAAACTTGTTACCTTCACATCAAAGGAATTTCAAGAGATGTACCACTTTCCGTAGTCGATGATCACGATGGATACACCCTTCACCAGACCTAGTAGTAGTGCAAACTCAAGAGACATCTTGAAGAGTTGGGTGAAAGACCCATCCAAGTTCAGGACAACACCCAACCAAGTGTACAAGACAAGGATACTGTGGAAGGCATATCATCTTTTTTTCATCTTTGCATGCCACTAATATGGCCAAGAGAGCACAAAAACCTTCTCGCAGAGTTGGGTGATTGTGTTGGATCAGTTGGCGAACGAAGGAAGACCTTTCACCTGGTAAGAGATGTTGGCTCTCAAGTTGAAGGAAAAAGTAAAGAAATCTCATAATCAACCCAAGGGTTAGTAAGCAAAGCTATTCATGTCCGCTTACATATTTGATGCAGTTTGTGCCCATCAATAGTTCCCAGGCTTGGGTTAGGAATGGACACCTTCAGAAACCTCTGGGCATGATTATTGTAAGTTGTTCTCTGAATGAAGTTTCCTTGGAGCTATCATACAACTATCAAACCACTTTGTCATCCCAGTATACAAGATTATCTTTGAGCATGATCCACCTTGCATGTCACAGGAAGCAATGGAACCATTGATCGAAAAACCAGATTGGTATGCGTCACCCTTGGCTCCTTCATCTGGATGTACAGCGCAGAGAAGGCTCCTCATGTTTTACCGAAGTTTTCCATGGATAACCATGTCATGAAAGAAGTGTCATACCCATCTTGACAGGGTTGTCAGCTAGACTACATAGGAAGAAGAAGGCACCTTGGCCTACTCTTCCTTTGTGGATCAGGTTGTATGAGATCGAAAATATCAATCATGTTCAGGCCGAGACAGAGGAATTCAAGAGGTTCACCTTTGGCACCAGAAGTTTCAATCCATATGACTTGAATTTCTTAGTAAAATACCACAGTGTGAGAGCGCATCATCCTTGGATCCATGGGATATGTCATTGGCCTGATGAAGACCCATGGGGATACTTCCATCACTTCTCAAGGCTCAATGAACTGGTAAACATAGCTGCAGAGTGGTTATCAAAGTAGAAGGTAGTAGCATCTCAGAGAGCAGCATCAACGGCAACAATAGAGGGAAGCAAACTTGTGCTTGACGAAGGCAAGAGGAAGGTTTCAGATAGCGTAGAGGTGGAGAAAAGATGCAAGTTCAAATAATACCCGCTTATGTTGAGAGTAGCTTCAAAGATTGATGTGAAGAGACGACAATGAAAAATGAGGATCGCGTAAAAGCAAAGAGAGGAAGCAGAAAAGGAGTTGTAGGAGTTGAAGCGGCAACTCAGGGAAGAACAAGAGCTGCACAGAAGAGAGAAGGAAGTGCAACAGGAACAGGAACAACATGAGGCACAAAATGCACATATTGATGAAGCTAAGCCCATACAGGTTATTGAATCATTCGAGAAGCTAGCATAGAGTAGACAGGGTGAGCAGTTGCAAGAGCAGGACTTTTATCAAGAGATTGAACAGATGCTAGAGTAAATGGACATGGACATGGTTCAGCCCAGTTTAGATTAGGATATTGAACTCATGCCTCAAAACCAAGAGGTCACCCCACCAGCTTCATGAAATCTAGAAGCAGAGCAAGTCCCAAGCGAGACAATGAAATCCTTGAAGATAATCCGGAGGCAGAGATGCACAACATATCTTTTGATGAGTCACAACACAGAGTTTTGCAATCGTGTAGAGTGCCTACCCTAGATGTCCATTTATCCCCTGCGCAGTTTTAAGAGTGAGTGATCATATTTGATGTGCGTAGACATCCAGCCACATTGGTCGATGCCACCAAAGCATATGCCGAAGCCACCAACTCGAGTGTTAGATTATTGATAGCTGAGAATGAGTGCATGGCTAAGGAGTTACAAGTGGTGAAGTAGGGAGGAGAGCAGGTTACAACATCTGCCAGATCAGAATTGAGGAGAGCGATACTAGATGAAGTATCATCTCTCAAGATAGTCATGCGGAAGTTGTACTTCAGATTCATGACCATGCATAAGTTAGTTGTCCATCTCAATGGTTGGTAGAAATGTTATGCTAGGAAAGAATGCATCTTGTCAGACTTACACATTGTTCTCAATCACATGAAAATATGGATAATGAGGTACAAAGCAGCCCCATTGCACTTTCCAAAGATGATGAAGCCAAAAGTGGTAGAGTTGAAGGCACACATCCAAAGTTAGATCCAGAACTATGAGGAATTCCCGCATCTCATCAACAGCTTGCATGCTTCACCTACACGATTGTTCAGGAGCATGGATGCCATTGTGCACACACATGTAATCCCATCCATTGGCACACTCACCGAGGCAAAGTCAAAGAACCAAGTCTAACTGGGGCTAGACATGTACTTAGTTCAGTTGATGCATGTAGCCACCAGTATAGACTTGTAGATGAGCGTAGACACTATGCATCAGTATGTTGTTGGTCTAGCTACACTCAAGACTATGATGCACATGTTATCTGACGAGTTGGACAAAGGTGCCAAATCAATGTACCCATATGCAATGGAGGCAAGATTTCACTTTCATAAGGATGTCACCACAGAGCACGCAGACACCATAATAGACTACCAAGCTTGGCATCAGTTCGCCACCATCGATCATCATGAGGATGTGGAAGAGTTAGTCTTCTGATAGCTATCTGACTCTTAGTGATGTCTTGCATGGCTTGCTCAAGCCTATTTTTTTTCACATGGGTACATGTGCAGATTATAATGTAAATATGTTGTAAAAGTGAAGGACCAAGTGTCGATAATAGAATGTAACAGTCATGTAGTAGTTGAAGAGTCATGAGAGCAAGTGAAGAGTCACAAAGGGGAATGTCAAGGGTCACTCCACCCTTTGCTATTTATAGAACCTCATAATTCATTGTACAGGATTTTTGGGAGCCAAGCTTCCTATAGGGATAACTTAGAGAAAGCTTGCAGAGTATTATAACGAGCCTTGGCTTCTCCATAGTGTAGAGCTAGTACATCTCTTTGGATGAGCAGGTGGTAGTGATTGTAATGTTTCGCTATCGGGGCTAGTGGAAGTCATGGTTGTATGCATGATTGGATCTTTCACTCTTTTAATATAATAGAGCCAACACATTTCATGCATATGTTTTTATTGTAGTTCGGCTATCCTAGTTACTCTAATGATGTATGTATGTTTAATTTATGCATGTATGTATGAACAATTCCGTATGTGTTTGTATGAATCTTATTGAAGCATGTTGTTGATATAACCTGTCACTTAGGATCATTGCTTATCTTGCTTTCCATGTCGTGATTTCTTTATGCTTGTCTGTTCGCTTTCAAGATGCGTGTTATCACAGGTTTCTAAGGGGAGCACTCACTTCCCCATCCGTGTGTTAGAGCCTTTCATGCACATTCCTTGACTTGCTGCAAGGTCACACCATTGCTACCAACAAGAAAATCTTACTTATCTCTACACGCAACCGTGGTCAAGATGATACCGTATTACCCACTACTGGGACTCCTACTCCAAACGGTCTGAGGTCTAGTTGGGACTTCCTATCGGGGAGATCCTATGACACGTTAGTGGGTCCAACACTATCAACATTTATGGCACCAAAAGGAAGGATGGATGACAATCTAATTCCTCACATTTGGTTTTGAATCTTTGCACATCTATCATGGATATCATTGTAGTTAACCCTTCGCAAGGTCTATCCAATGCACATTCCTTTGAAATCACGAAGGATTTTTTTATCACTTGTCAGAAATCACGTATGATGGTGAAGTTGAAGTGGTATGGCCTAAGCACTTGCATGACTTCCTTGCATTCTTGGAGGATGCAGAAGATTCTGATGAAGTAGAGTTCAACATGCTACTTGCAACCACACTTTGTGAATCCCCACAATGATGGTGCCACAACCTGCCTCACAATTTTGTACACTCATTTAAATAGTTTAGTGATCTAATCGAATCTATTTTCCATCATTTTGATCCTGAAGCTCTTGACTAAAAAATGTTAAAACAATGGAAGGCCCCACATGAACAGCCTATGGATTTTTGGAAGCACTTCCATTTACTCGAATTTGAAGCTTCGAAAAACCAGATGAAATTCCAATATCTCATGCACAGATTTGAATATTGCCTTACCAAATCACTCTGTCCCAAAATGAAGTTAAAGTTCAAACCCCACTCAACATACTTTGATGACGGAGCTTCACAATCACAAGAATACATAGTTATTATCACTAGTGACGGTCTGAATCCCCCTCCTCATATAGCTCCGCCTCCGTAGAGTCATGTGGGAGAGCATGCACACACTTTTGTTCAACTGTCACATCCTCCCACCGTCACCACTCTTAATTTCTACGCAAATTTGGTTGGGAAGCCCATGGGTTGTCACATGCATTTGTTACATTAGCCTCCATCTTCACATTCTGCTGATCCTCCAGATTGCACTGTATTGTGTTCGTTCATTCCAGACTCTACACCTGTTGTGAACAAGGATCAAGCCATTGACAAAGTTGATGTTGCACAACGAATCTGTGTTGTCATTTATGATGAGTGTGTCTAGGAACCTGAACGTCAACCCATGGTGAAGGATGACCTCCTTTTGTCTGCACCTCCTCCGCTTTTTCCTGACATCTTTGGTAATTCTTCTATCTCTGATTTTCCTTATGTAAATACATCCACAGATGCATCTACTTTCGATTAGTCACAGAACACACTAAATGCCTGTACATCATTTGACAGCAGAGAGGACAAATTATTCATTGAAATTCCACTTTATTTTTCATATACTTTTTATGGAAGTGTAGAGGGTGAACATTATTGCTTCTCATCTACCCCTATGTTTGATTCATCAGATGATGAGGATGCCAATGAAGTTATTGATTTTTCTGATCGTAGCTGTCGTGATCTATTCACTCTCGTATTCTATCATGATGTTGATTCTATTGTTGTTGATCTTTCAAAGCCACCTATTTATGATGATCTATCTGTCAATGAAGTCAAAACCCCATAGGCTATCGAGGCACTTTAGCCCAAGCTAATGGTTATGTCAGGCCCTTGTTGTCTTGAGGTTGGTTTTACTTTTGATAAGGAAATCATTGAACTACCCAAGGCTCCTCATCGTTCATCTGTATGCATTGAAGATCAATCCAAAACAAAGATTTCGCTTCCTCCACTCGAATCACATGATCCCATCACTCATGCATTGGAGGAATATTACATAAAAATCACACTTGTGAGATGTAAGTTATCTCTTTTTCTCACGTTTGCTTGCATGTCATAGTCAAGACAGTGCATATGCTTAACATCTACATGCAGTGTATCACAACACCATGGTAAGTCCATAGAGTGCTTGTCCTGTGCTTTCACTCATTTCTTTTCTGTGGACACATTTAAACTTGGAGTGTGTTTGTCTTCATTGTTATATATTTCATGTTTTCTGGTTTGCTTGATTGTGTTGTTCATGAACCATGCCTTCACCAACATGGGTCAACCAATGCACCATTGACTATATTGGAAATATCACTTGACGTGATTAGACCCATGCACTGTTAGCTTAGGCATAGGAGTAGTGTTTGCTTTATGTCTTGTTTGCTTCCATGAATGTTTGCTTTCTGACTTTGTTTGTTTTTTTTCTTGCCTACTTGCTTTTCTTTTACATTTTATTCTACTCTTTGTTGTTTTGTTTGTTTCCTTGTTTATGTTTGTAGGTTATTTTCGCATGAAACCATGATAGACTCTTAAGACAAGCATGGTGAAGTACAAGAGGACTTGTACAACTACCAATAACTGGTTATCTGTTGTCCTCTATCTGTATGCAAAACTTGTTGTCTTCAATTAATGATACACCAATGGAAAATATGTTCTTTCCAAAGTGAATCTTGGTGAAAACACAATGCTTGCATGCTAACTAGTACCACCTACTCTAGTTGGTTGTTTTTGGGTTAACCCTTTTCATCTCAGACAAGTAGAGTAAGGTGAGGGGGAAAACCTTAACAAGTATGTCAGAGGTATATACAAAATACTTCTCTGAAGGAACAACCTCTTATGATCTCAATAAGTTAGGATCCCTCTTCCACCTCTGAAAGAAATAAGTGTTTATGCATAGTTCTTGAAAAAATGAAAATGTGAAATTTCTTGAAAAATGAATAAGGTGAAAGAAGAGAAAGGCTTCCTATGCAAAGAGGTGATGCAAGTAACTCTGTTGGGGCACTGATGAGGCTCACTGGAAATGGAGCAATGCTTGTGTTCTTGCATGAATCTGATAGGGTACTTTCCACGCCTGCTAGCAGTGGAGCAACACTAGAGATGAATCTTAAACTATGATAGTCATATTACTTGTGCACCAATATACCCATCATCCCCAATCGAAACAACTGTGTTGAATTTTCTTGGAATGTGCGCTAACCGATCAAGAGCATGATAAGTGCTACATCTTTCTATCAAGCTAGTGTGGAAACCACGATGATCTAAGAATCGAACAATACTTTCAGAGGAGTTAGACTTGCTTTTCATGAAACAAGGTCCATTAAGAGAGCTTGACTTCTACTAGTGTGTCATCAAGTGTTGTAGTGGCTACAACACCCTCAAAAATTTTTCCTTGCCTTCATTTTAGATCCTCCCTACTAACCATCCTTAGCATCATGTCTTTCACTGATAGGTACTTATGCTTCAATTGAGTTTCTATGGCTTAACAGCTTGTGTTCGCTAGCCTATTTTCCTTCCACCCGCAAGCTGACATCCTAGAACTTGGTCATTTTATATTTGTTGTGCTCACCTAGAAAATTGCGCAGAACTAGAGGGGAATCAACCTTCCTCTCAAGAATTGCACAGACCATCTAGGCAACCTACTTCTCTCCAAAAATGCATGGAGTAGCCAGGTAGCCTTCCCTACAGAAATTACGCAAAGCATCCCATCACTTAGCTTGTTCTCAAATTTTGCGCAGTTCTGGCTAACAACCAGGGCTTCAACCCAGAAATTGCACAGAGCATGAGGGAATGCAAGACCATCTCAGCTGAGAAACTGCCTAGAAGTCACTCCCGAGCTTGCAGTTCGTTGCATGTTCTCCCAAGTTGATTGGTTCCCTCTAGGACTAACCAATCTGGATTTGCATGCATGGGTTATTTTTCTCGAGAAAATAAAAAATAAAAAAAACAAAAACAAAAAGCAAAAAAGCATCCCTATATTTTAGGGATCCCTTTCTAGCAGTTGAGGGTTACATGCAAAAGCCATTTTAGAAACCTCCTGCTAATTGTCGCTTTTTCCTAGATTTGTGGCATGCACATCATAAACCTTGATCTTATAAAAACTATTTATTTGATGCTTTAGATCTCATTCCTCACTTTGATCTTGGAGCTCTGGCATCCTACATCGCATCTAGGAGCATTTGACACACTTGGGTCATCTTTTTCCGTGTAAGTCTGCTTTTCATGACTTTTGTCGCTTTTTTGTCACTTCCTGTATTTCGGTTTGTGTGATCTTTATTTTCCTAGTTTTGTTGAACAACTATTGTCGTTTTAATGAATGTTAGCTTGCAGAAGAATTGTTTCAGTTTTCCATTGTATCTCAATGTTGTCGCATGCATGACATTTTTTTTGCCCTGATGGTCATCATTGTGGCGACTCGCTTCACACACTTACTTGTTTTCTCATTTATTGAATCCTTCACTCATTATTTTCATGCATGATCATTCACTCTTGTTTGCACTCAGCTTCACCATGCATTCAACATTTTCATTTTTTCAGTCGACATTAATGGGTCTGGGCTATCTTGGCTCAGATCTTTCCTTGCCCAGCTTGCACTACATATTTCTAAGAGTGAAGGCTCTACCTTCCTCCCAGAAATTGTGTAGAGATTTCCCAACACTGGCCTCCAGGCTTGGTCTGCACAATTCTGAGAGACAGTGCCCCGCTAACCCTCAGAATTGCGCACATGAAATTCTCTGGGTTACAGTCACTGTTGACTGAAACTGTGCATTGTGCAGTTTCAGTCCTCAGCAAGCCAATGTGGACTGTGCTTTACGCAGTTTTAGTAGTTAATTTACCCGTTGATAGTCCAGACTATGTTCTGCACAGTTTTTGCAGTCAGTCTCCCAGCCTCCCGACGAAAATTATGCAATCTTTCCTGAGAGTCACCCAAGTGTGTTGCATGTTAGTCCTCAAGTTGTTTTGGTCTTCAACTAGCAAATTGCTTACCATGAGTGTTTCTCTATCTCTAGGTATCATAGGTATTCACCCGTCTCTCACCAGTATAAGTAGAACCACATCCAAGAGAGCAGGGTCAAAGGACACTGTCGAAAGTGCAACTCGAGATGTAGTTGAGCAAGTGTCTATGAGCTTGCCCATCTATGAAGACACTAAGTTTTTCATAGACAAGAAGATCAAGATGAAATGGTAGGACATCAATGACACCTTTTCAAGCACATTTGAGGAAAATATAGAAGACTGCAGGGTCTATGTCAACATATACAAGTCTGGCTTGTACTAGATTGCATGCAGGTATCTTGCGTTTCCATGCATGGACATGATCCACTAGATTGGCTCGCATACTAATCTAGTGACAATGGTGTCGAGCAGTGTCAGTGGAAAAAAACTTGCTACCTTCAGGGAAAATTACTTTCAGGAGATGTATCACTTGCCACAGTCGATGATCACAATGGATACACCCTTCACCAAACCCAGAAGCAGTGCAAACTCAAGAGACATCTTAAAGAGTTGGGTGAAAGAGTCATCCAAGTTCATGAAAACACCCAACCAAGTGTAAAAGAAAAGGATACTGCGAAAGGTATTTCATCTCTTGATCATCTTCATGTGCCTCTTATACGTCAAGGAGAGGACAGAAACGTTCCTACAAAGTTGGGCGATTTTGTTGGATCAGTTGGTGAACGAAGGAATACCTTTCAACTAGTCTGAGATGTTGGCTCTCAGGTTGAAGCAATAGGTAATATAAGCCCGACATCCGCCCAAGTGTCAGCAAGCAAATCTATTCATGTCCACTTACATACTTGATGTATTCTATGCCTGTCAACAATTCCCAGGCTTGGGTTAGGCATGGATACCTTCAGAAACCTCTATGCACACTTATTGTAAGTTGTTCTCTAAATGCAGATTCCATGCAGTTATCATACAACTATCAGATCACTTCTTCACCCTGGTATATAGGATGATCTTTGAGCATGATCCACCTTACATGTCACAGGAAGTGAAGGAGGCATTGATCGACATAGCAGATTGGTATGCCTCACCCCTTGGCACCTTCATCTAGATGTACAACACGGAGAAGGCTTTGCATGTTTTACTGAAGTTTTCCATGGATAAGCTCATCATGCAAGAAGTGTCATATCACATCTTGACAGGGTTGTCAGCTAGACTGCATATGAAGAAGAAGGCACCTTGGCCCACTCTTCCTTTGCAGATCAAGTTGTATGAGATCTAAAATCTCAAGCATACTGAGGCCAACACATAGGAATTTAAGAGGTTCACCTTTGGCACCAAAATATTCAATCCATATGACCCGCATTGCTTAGTAAAATACCACTATGCGAGAGTGCATCATCCTTAGATCCATGGGGCATGTCATTGGCCTGAGGAAGACCCATGAGGGTACTGTTATCACTTCTCAAGGCTCAATGAACTGGTCAGCATAGTTCTAGAGTGGTTATCAAAGTAGAAGGCAGCAGAATCTCAGAGAGAAGCATCATCAACAACAATAGAGGGAAGAAAACCTGTGCTTGACAAAGGCAAGAGAGAGGTTGTAGATAGCGCAGAGGAGGAGAAAAGTTGCAAGTTCAAAGCAAACCCATTTGTGTAGCTTCGGAGATTGAGGCGAAGAGGAAACAACTCAAAAGGAGGACTACACAAAGGCAAAGAGAGAAGTAGAAGCTAGAGGAAGAAAAAAAGGAGTTGCAAGAGTTGAAGCAGCAACACAGGGAATAACAAGAGTTGCGCAGAAGAGAGAAGGAAGTGCGAATGTAATAGGAATATCAGGAGGTACAGCATGCACATATTAATGAAATTGCACCCATACAGATTATTGAATCATCTGAGCAGCTGGAACAGAGCAGAAAGGGTGAGCAGTCACAGGAGTAGGACTTTGCTCAAGAGATTGAACAAATGCTAGATCAAATGGACACAGATATGGTTCAACCCAAGTTAGATTAGGAAATTGACCTCATGCCTTAGAACCAAGAGGTCACCCCTCTATCTTCACCAGATCTGGAAGAAGAGCAAGTTACAAGTGATCAAGGAGACATTGAAATCCTTGAATACAATCTAGAGGTAGAGATGCACAACATATCTTTCGATGAGTCACAACACAAAGTTATGCAGTCACATAGAGTTCCTACTATAGATTTCCATGTATCCCCTGAGTATTTTGAAGAGTGAGTGATCATATCTGATGTGCATAGACATCCAGCCGCATTGGTCGATCCTACCAAAACATATAATAAAGCCACCAAATCGAGTGTTAGATTCTTGATAGCTGAGAACAAGTGCATGGCTAAGGAGTTACAAGTGGCCAAGCAGGGAGGAGAGTAGGTTACAACATCTGCCAAAGGAGATTTGAGGAGAGCAATACTGGATGAAGTTTTGTCTCTCGAGACAATCATGTAGAAGTTGTACTTCATATTCGTCACCGTGCATAAGTTAATTGTCCATCTCAACAGTTGGCAACAGTGTTGTGCTAAGAGAGCATGCATCTTGTTAGACTTACATACTATTGTCGATCACATGCAAAATGATAATGAGGTACAAAGGGGCCCCATTTCACTTGCCAAAGATGATGAAGCCAAAAGTATTAGAGTTGAAGGCACACATCTAGAGTTAGATATGGAACTATGAGGAACTCCTGCAGCTCATCACCAGCTTGCAGGCTTCACATGCATGAGTGTTCAAGGGCATGGATGTCATTGTGCACACACATGCGATCCCATCCACTGGCACACTCATTGAGGTGAAGTCAAATAACCAAGTCTGACTAGAGTTGGACATGTAATTTGATTAATTGATGCACATAGCCACTAGTGCAGACTTGGAGATGAGCGCATACACTATACATCGGTATGTTCTTGGTCTAGCTGCACTCAAGATTATGATGTGCATGTTATCTAACGAGTTGGACAAAGGTGCCAAATCAGTGTACCTAGGTGCAATGGACGCAAGAGTTCACTTTCAGAAGGATGTCACCACAGACCACCCAAACACCATAATAGACTACCAAGCTTGGCATCATTTTGCCACCATCGATCATCACGAGGATGTCAAAGAGTTAGTCTTCCCATAGCTGTCTGAGTCTTAGCAATGTCTTGCATGGCTTTCTCAAGCCTATTTTGTCTCACATGGGTACATGTGCAGATTGTAATGCAAACATGTTGTAAAACTGAAAGACCAAGTGTCGATAGTAGAATGTAACAGTCATGTAGCAGCTGAAGAGTCGTAAGGGTAGGTGAAGAGTCACAAAGGGGAATGTCAAGGGTCACCCCACCCTTTGCTATTTATACAACCTCATAACTCATTGTACAGGCTTTTTGGGAGCCAAGCTTCCTATAGGAATTACTTAGAGAAAGCTTGGAGTGTATTGTAACGAGCCTTGGCTTCTCCATAGTGCAGAGCTAGTACATCTCTTTGGAGGAGAAGGCAGTAGTGACTATAATTTTCTGCTATTGAGGCTAGTGGAAGTCATGGTTGTATATATGATTAGATCTTTCACTCTTTTAATATAAAAGAGCCAACATGTTTCATGCATCTGTTGGTATTGTTGTTCGACTATCCTGGTTACTCTAATTATGTATGTAGATGTTATTTACACATGTATGTATGGACTATTCTGTATGTGTTTGTATGAATATTATCAAAGCGTGTTGTTGATATAACCCATCACTTTGGATCTCCAGATATCCTGCTTCCTATATTGTGTTGTCTTTCTTCTCATGTGTTCCCTTTCAAGTTGTGAGCTATCACAGGTTTCTAAGGGGCGCACACACTTCCCCTTCCATGTATTAGAGCCTTTCAAGCACCTTCCTTGAATTGCTACAAGGTCTCACCCTTTCTACCAACAAAGACATCTTACTTACCTCTACGCACAACCGCAGTCAAGGCGATACCGTACTACCCACTACTGGGACTCCTACTCCAAACGGTCTAGTTGGGACTTCTTACCAGGGAAATCCCCTAACATGTTGGCAGGTCCAGCACTGTCAACAAGCGGACATGTTGAGGATTTATATCATGCATTAGCAGTGAAAGTGGGAAGAGTATCTTCCACTGGTGGAGTTTGCATATAAGAGAATGGGCATCAGGAATATTTGAAGATGAGTTTGTTTGAGGCACTTTGTGGGCAGAGTTGTAATACTCCTATTAGTTGGAGCGATCCAGTGAATAGTGTATTAATTGGACCGGACATGTTGGTGGAGATGGCATAAGAAATGTAGGTAATCAAGAAGAATATAAAGGTAGCATAGGATATACATAAGAGTTATGCATATTAGCATAGGGTGTTTGAGTTTTAGGTTGAGGAACAGGTGTACTTGCACATAAAGCCTAAGAAGATCCCCTTGAGTATTGGATCATGTGCCAAGCTATAACATTGATATTGCGGGCCTTTAAATATTCTTGGGAGGATTGGACCAGTAGCCAATTGACTTGCACTACCTACGACAGTGAAAGTCCATGACATTTTCCATGGGTCGTTGCTTAAGAAGTATGTGAAATATGTTGAACATGTGATTGACTAGTTTGTATTATAGGTGGAACCAGGAGGAGAATTCTAGCCAGAAGTTCAATGCATTTTGTAGCGAAAGATGCTCATGCTCTGGAATCTAACAATAAATCAAGTTAAAGTGCAATGGAAGCACTTTGGGCCCGATGAAGCTACATGGGAGATGGTTGATCAGATGCGGTCTATGTATCCTTCTCTATTCATTGGTTGAACTAATGTACTTTGGTATATGATTGAAGTTATGCTTGGTTATGTATATATATGCATATGTTGTAAATATGCATCGAGTTTTGTTATAGAACTCCAATAAGCAATATGGTGTTCATGATATTTTGGTTATGTTTTAGCCATGGATATGATGTAAATGTTGTATCGAGCTATGTTATAAAACTCCATAGGAAGCATGTGTTTTCTGGTTTATAAGTGTCATTAAACACGGAGGACAGTGTTCCACCAAGAGGGAGGATTCTGTAACAACCCTAGTTAAAAATCCACGTAATAAAGTTAATAAAGGAAAAATAAGAGCAAGGTCATGAGACAGGTATTCCAAGTTGAATGTTGGGTAAGGGATCACTTGTTATCAATAAATAGCTATGGAAATTGGAAAAGGCAATGGAAAAGGAGAAATGGCATTAATTGGTACTTATTTATGAAAATAATGGAAAATAGGATAGAAGGAAGGTGAAATGTCACATAATTACATGTGAGGAAAATTGAAGGGAAAATATAGAAAAATGAAGAAAATAGAGGTCTCAATGATAAGAAAGCTTTTGAGGATCAGTTCACCACTTTTTGTCAGTTTTAGCTTGGAGCTCTATTCTATTCTCTATCTCTCATACTCTTACACACTTAGAGTTTTCTTGGAGCACTCTTGGAGGATTTTGGCATACTTTTGGATTGGAGAAATAAGGAAAAGGAAAATCAAGAAAGTGCAAAGGGACAGTGGGGTTAGCAACTACAACGAGTTTTCTTTACATGTACCAAATTTCATGTATGATTTCCTTGCTAGTTTTGGCATGCATGGTATATGCATGTGGTTACTTGGTTATGATTTGTCATTGGCATGGAGGATTTCTTGTATTGACAGTGGTTTTGCCTAGCCTTTCCATTTTCTAGTGAGCCATGGTGTTGTGGGTTTTCCCATTTGTTTTCTGATTGGTTCTCATGTTCCTTATGGATGTCTGTTGAGTTATTATCTCTTAGAGTCGTGGTTGGACAAACACTTTGGAAGCCTTGGTTGGGTTGTGTTACTAGTCCTAGGAGCCTTGGTTGGGAAAACACTATGGAACCCTTGGTGGGTTGAGTTATTAGTCCAGGAGCCTTGGTTGGACAAATGCTCTGGAGCCTTGTAGCAGTTGTGGGTTGAGTTACTAGTCCTGAAGCCGGGTTGGAACTAACACTCTGGAGCCCTGGACAACTTGGATAGAGACTGATCCAGTAATGGTTAGTGATGTCTAACTGCAAGGTGGAATCATTTGTTTAGGGTTGAGGTCATTTGGCCTCTAGAAGCCCTAGTTTGGTTTTTCTTCATTTATTCCATGATATCCCACATTCATGCTTGGAATATGGCATGGGGATCATTGGCTGAAAGAGATATTTGGTTCAGCCCAACTATGGTTGGGTGGTATGTGGAAGTCCCTGACTTGGTTGGATTTTGCATATGTTAATAAGAGATATTTTCCTGTTGTATTTCATGAGTACTGATACTTGTTATTATGTGGCTTTGATGGTTATTCTATCATTGTTATTATTCTGTTTATACGCTAGTTAGCATGGTTTAATGACAGATTCTAGTTATGGCTCTTAACATATTTTGATCGGTAAATGAATGGTTATTGAATGCATGACCTAATAGATGTTATTGCATCCATTGTGAAAGGGCATTAGACCTTCTTGATGATTCTCAGATAAGTATCATACCCCTATGTTCATATATGCATTTATAACTTGTAGATATCATGTTCACAATATGTTTGACGAAATGCCTAGTATGTTTTGATTAGTCTAGGTCAAGTTTTGAGTTCAAATTGAATGTTTTTCTTTGTCATTGTGTCAATTTTGATTCTCTAGTGAGCTTACTAAATTAATGAACATATATGTATTTATAACCTATAGGTACTATGTACACAAAGTGTTTGTATAAATGAGTAATTCAGACCTCCAACTTCCCAGGGTCATGACATTGGTATACGATCTGCGTTTGACTATCATAATACCTTGTTTCCAATATCTCCATGAGGAGGCCAGAAATACAAGCTAAATTAGTCTTGCCCTTTTTTGGTGTCTAGGTTTTCCCTGAAAAATGTCGTTTAGGCCCTCAAAATGGCCTCAGAAGTTTAAAACCCAAGAAAACTACCAAAAATAGAAAGTTTTGTTAAATTTAAGGAGATGAAACTGAAATGAAATAGTGTTGGGTCAAATTAGGCTAATAATAGTGTGATCATGTGTCACTATGTGTTGTAGTCAATTTTGGACATGTGGACCCCATTTTCCACAAGTGCATTTTGGAAATTTGGCCTCGCACAATAAATCTCATCTCATTTTTACCGTGGCGAGCTTGTGAATTTGGGTAAATGTTGGAGGGGTGGTTACACTCTCATATGCTTGCACACTTAGAGTATTCCTGGTGCATTCTTGGAGGACTTTGGCATACATTGGATTTGGAGAAAGAAGGCAAAGGAAAGAAGAAAACTACAAGGGAATAATTGGATCAACAAGTACAACTGGATTGCTTTGCAGGTAACAGGTTGCATGTGTGATTTCCTTGCTGATTTATGGATTCTTGGTATTTGCATGTGAATATCTAGTTATGTGCTATCATTGGAATGGGTATTTTCCTAGATTGAAAGCGGTTTTAGCCTTTCCTTGTCATTTCCTTGATAACCATGGTGTTGTGGGTTTTTCCACTTGATTTTTTTCTAATTGGTGCTAATATTTCCTTATGGTTGTGGGTTGGAACAAATACTTTGGAAGCCCTAGAACAACTCAACTTAATTTACTAGTCCTAGAGCCTACATTGGAACAAATGCTTTGGAGCCCTTGGTGGGTTGAGTCACTAGTACATGGAGCTGGGTTGGACAAATTCTCTGGAGCCATGGAAGGTTGTGGGTTGAGTTACTAATTCTTGGAGCCCTTTACAACTTGGGTAGAGGCTGATACGATTGGTGTTAGTGATGTTTGAGCATGGAGGTGGAATCACTGTGGTTGAGGGTTGAGGTGGTTTGGCGTCTGGAAGCCCTGATTTGATTTTTTATTGGTTTATTCCATGAGATCCCACATTCATGCTTGGAATATGGCACGAGGGTGATTGGCTAAAAGAGAGATTTGGTTCAGCTCAATCTATAGTCGGGTATTATGTGGAAGTCCCTAACTTGGTTGGTATTTTCTTATATTAATAATATCTTATTCTTCTACTACGATTCATGTATACTTCTAGTGATTATATTGGTGATATTATCGATGAGTTTCCATGGTTTCTATGTTGGCTATTTTCTGGTTAATGTTGGTTATATAGTGTGTACCATCTAAGGCTCTTATTATCAATTGTTTAGTTATTGATTAGTTGATGGATGCATGGACTAATAAGTGTTATTGCAGCTATGTGGAGGGGGAATAGATCCTTCTTAGTGATTCTCATATGAATCTCAGACTATTATGGTCATATATGTTTTCATAACCTATAACTTACATGTTTTCCATGTGTTTGACAAAATGTCTAGTATGTTCTAGCTAGTCTAGGTCAATTTTAGGACTCAAGCTTGAATTTTCAGCTTTGTTTTCATGTCAATAATGATTTGGAAAGTCTTAAGCAGTTCTGGATAGTGGTATGGAGGCTAACTTAGAATTGTGACTTAGATCTTAGGACTACACCCTATGAATTGGACATGTTGGGTCACAACTACACTCAAGCAGTGTTATACATGTAGTTAGATGCCTTCAACCACACACAAGCCTTGTCATGCATTCGGTTGGGAGTCTAGGTTAGTGAAAAAGAGCCCCAACTCAAGGTTTGGTCACCTGGTGTGGTCCTTTGGCCCCTAAGTGCCTTGTAGCTCTGAGGGATGTTATGAGTTGTCATTTGGTGGTCATTTTGTAGGCCCCACTTCCTTAATTGGAGTTCGGAGGTCAGGTCATGTCATAATAACTCTTTGTCTCATGTTTTCCTAGGTAGGCCGATGAATTTGGGTAAATGTGGGAGGGGTCATGTTACATCTTCATTGTGCCAAAACATGATTTTTTTTATATATGTCTATAATTTTTTTACTTGGAATTCACCCAAGCCCTTAATGGACTTTGATTATCTTCATGGGAACCTTTTATTATTATAAATTGATACAATCCCATTTTCAATCATACATGGAGTCTCCACACCCCATACTCATTTACATTTGTTTGGTCAACAACCATTTATTTTATTCATATGTGTGTGTTATATAGTTGCATTACTAGTTGTTTTAGTCTCATATTATAAAATGTGTGCATATGGACACAATATCCACATTACACGTGTACACATACACATGGGCATTGTGGCCTTCAAATATGTCCTTGACTCACCAGCCTGGTTCGACATTTACACGTTTTTTTACATTCTAGGGTTGAACAAGGGTGTTACATTCCCCTCCACTTTATTTAAGCTCTTTCCTCCCTCATCATTTCCTCTTGCTACCATATTGCATCTTCAAGACCGAAATGGGTCCACCGCACTTTTATCAAGGTAACTGCTTTATTCTAGAGCACCTTGACTTTCTCATCCAAGATCTGTACTGGATAGACATTAAATTCTCCCTCGGGATCCACTTGAATCACATTTCAATCAATTACATGGTTAGCATGAGGAACATACTTTTTCAACAATGAAACATGAAAGGAATTATGAATGTGCATGGATATCAGTAATGTAATCCTATATGAAACCATACCAATACTTTCCAAGATCTCAAATGGTCCACAATATGTTGTTGTTAAATTTGCACAACTTCCTAATTTCAAGGAATTTTTATTTGCCTTCACCCTTAATAAGACATGACCACTAATTTTGAATTCCCCATTTGACTTGTTCCTGTCTGCATAGCTTTTTATGTCTGTATTGGGAAACCTTGAAATTATATTTAATCCTTGCTACTTTTTCTTTCATTTCCCCAAGAAAATTTGGATCAACAACGACCTTGTCAATTGGATTGCCCCAACTTATTGGTGTGTTTCAATTCTTACCATACAAGGCTTAAAATGGGCTCATCTTCAAAGATGCTTGGTACCCATTATTATAAGAAAACTCTGTCGGGTGCAAATATTCTTCCCATTTTTATGGTTTGTCCATCACATACATTCTCAATATGTCTTTGATGACATAATTAATTACTTTCATACATTTTTATGATTCTAGATGGTAGGTTGTACTAAAATTTAAGTCATTCTCAAATCCCTTAAATAATATTTTCCAAAAATTGGATGTAAACTTGGGATCTCTATCTAAAAGAATTTCTTTAGGAATACCATGTAGCCTGTTAGAGCCTAGATTTGCCTCAGGCTGAAAAGACAAGGTTCTAGGTACACATCAAACCACACTCAAACTCATAGCTAGCCCTACGAGGATAGGAGAGGGCTCTCTCCGGGTCGATCTTGGAAAAAGACAAGCAATAAGGCTCGAGATGACTAAAAAACAAACTAATTTTAGGCTAGGTATGAAGTACAAGGGTTTGATTTGAGTTTTTGGGGGTTTTGTGTTGGAAACAAGGAAAGGCAAATTGGGCTCAGGGATGAGGCACAGTTTCTGCAGAGTTCTGATTGGGGCAAGGAAGGAAATCGTTTTGATGCTTTAAATTGAGTGAATGGATAGATCAAACTGGTGAGGAGCTAAGGAGAGCAAGAGAGTCTTACGAATTCTCCTTAAACAGATGAAAACATGGAAATTTAAACAAATGCAAAGGAAGAGCATAGCAGTTAATGGATTCTACCTTAATCACTCATTTGTTCAAATTCAGAAGAAGAGACAGGAAAATGATACACATAACACTAATGAACTTACAATTACTCAGAGAAGAACACCATCAAAACATAAAGCCACATGGATCCCAAACAGTGCTGCAAAACCTTGGTCTTTCCTTGGCCAAAAATGCGGAGATAGAATGTACAATGATATGCCAAAGCAATCCTTAGTGTCCAACCCTGAAAATGACTTAGAAATTACATAATATAGACAAGCCAAATCTATTCCCTTGCCTCTAGGGGTCGAGCTCATCATTCTAGGAGTTGTTTGAACCAATTCTAAACAAGGAACTGAAAACTAGGTAGTCAAACAACTTACCCCTATATGCTAGGAAACTGATTCATTCACTCACATTTCACCTTTTGGTAAATGAAGCATCTAGAACAAGTAAATAAGTGCCAAAATTACATCATGTTTATCCACTTACATCAAGATAGATCAAAAATTACATCACAAAGCAAAACTAGTCAAACTGGCCGAATTTCTGAACTGGAAGGTGAAAAATTGGGCAAAAAACCTCTGTGCGCCGCGCCAATTTCCCTGTGTGTCGTGCCATTTTGAGACTGAGTTTGAGGCACTTCCTGAAGTCCAAATTGAGCCCAAGTGTGCTTGTTGGAAAGCCCTACCTATCTACTTTCCAACCCAATTAGAATTTCTAAATTTTTTTCCCATTTTCCCCTACAAAACTTCACTCTCCCAAGACTGCTTCCTGTGTGTGAAATTAGGGGCAGAGAGGTCATTTTTTTATTGTTTTTGACCTCCTGCGGACTCAAAACTTGCCCAAACTTCTTGGCCATGCACCAGCAGTCATGATTTTTCATGAAAAATCCAAAAATATAATTTTTTTACATTTGGAGCTCCCTATCATAAGCGCGCGCCACGTGGCGTGGCGCAAGGGAAGGCGCGGCGCATAGAGCTTGAGGCACGGCGCATAGAGCCTGTGCATAGTTCTTTTTGCATGAGACTTTTGGAGGCCTTACCGGTGTCTAAATTGGATGCAGGATAGCGCGTTGGAAAGGTCCTTGAGTCTAATTTCCAACCCAATCATCATTTTTCAATTTGGTGTTCATTTTCCCTATCAAAAATGAAATCTCCCAAGACTAGTCAAAATGTGCTAAATGAGGCTGCCTAAAGGCAAAGTGCTGTTACAGTCAACTTTTGAATGCCTTCCTCAACTCCAAATTGAGCTCATGATATCTCATTGAAAATATATTTGTGTCTAGTTAGCATTTGAATCTTCAATCAAGTCATTTGGCCAACCAAACTAGGAGAAAACTTGATTTTTCCAAGGTCACTCTAGAGTTGCATCAATTCTCCCAAGGCAACTATATTTTTGACATTTCTCCAAAACCATGACATCTGTGTAAAATGTGAAGGATGTTTTTATTCCTTGGCCTATTTTGGACAAAAACCTCTCTCCGTTTTTCCAAATTTATCTTTCCTTGCTCAGAAACATCATTTGAGTGAAACCTATCCTGATGTGTGGAACTGGGGATTTGTCGAAATGAAGCGAAATGAAGGGGATAGGGGGCTTCTAAATCCTTGAGGAAATTTTGGAAAGTAGGGAGGGATGTTAAGAAGTAGGGAAAAGTGGAATATCAGAGATTGAGTGAGGGGAAGGGGTCCAAAAGGGCGAAACACAGGCCTAACCTAGAAAATAGGGTTTGTAGCAAGAAGCTAGGGTTTGTGTGAAAATGAGGAATTTGAGGGATCTCAGTGATGGGAAGTGTTTAATAAGGTACATTAAGGATATGGGAAGGTAAATGAACATCCGGATACAAGTTTTGTTGATGATTTGACCGTCCAAGAGAAATTGCCTTCAAAACCCTAGGAGAGGGAAATGACCTTAGCTAGGCGCAACTGAAGCATGAACAAGGTGTAAAATGATCCATTGGAACCTGACATGATGATGAAAACCCTCTGAATGATGGTATACTTAGCTGAATAGTGACATAGACCGACATTTGGACAACTTTGAAAGGAGTGAAAGCAAACCCTAGACCTAATGCCTAGTGACCAAATTTTACTTGCAAACTCATTGAAATGACAAAATTTGACCTTGAAACCTTAAAATCACTTTGTAAGAGCAACTTTGATCACTGGAGGAAGGCTGCAAAGACTGACACTAACATTGGCTCCAATGGAGATGGTAGCTCCTTGGAGGTTCCAAGAACTACAGATCTTTGGAAGAGCAGACAGTGCCTTCATCCATTGGGCAATGGAGTCAAAACTCAAGCTAAAATGCATGACTAAAAACCGACACAAACTAACTTAACAACAAGATTGAAAACTAACTCACAAATGACTCATGACTCAACTAAAAACTAACTCGATACTTAAACATAACCGACAAACTAGAAATGATGCTCAAACTGGAGCTTATTGATGAAAACCTACTCTAACAGTTCTTTTAACCACCTGATCAAGTGAAATGAAACAACCAATGCAACCAAGTAAGTATTCTTTCTGCTCTTTGAATTCTCCACAAGTGCTTGCTTATGAACAACAAGAGAGAACTACTGAAAGGCAACTCCCATGACAACTTGGAAATAGATCCGTTGAATGCTATGGATTCTCTATCCGCCTCCAAAAACACTAGATAAGGATCTCGAAATTCATGCACACTGGGACTCAGCTCATCCAATGGATTACTTCTCTTTTCCTCATACCATAAATGCAAACTTTCATCTATGCTTTGTGATGAGACTCCTGCTAAAAATGACAAAGAAACCAGCTGTCGGGTCAAGTTTATATCAGTACACGTTTCAGGCTCACATGTAGTCAATGGAGAAAGACTTTGACTGCAAACCTCATCCAAAACATCAGCTATTGGATCATGAAAAACTTGAAAAGGCTGCTGCAACCCATTTTCTATTGGTTCCATTGTGATTACATGATTGCCTACATGCTGCTCATTTTTTACTGAAGATGTACTATGCAATTTTCCCTTCAAAAACTGAAATGATTCGAAACAAAATAGTATGGAATCATCTTGCATCATCTGAGCATATGTTCCAGCTTCCAAGTCTTTATTTGCAACTTGAAAATCAAAGGCATTCGGGGCCTGCAAATCTGGATATGAAAAGTCTTGAACAAGGTTTTCATTTCCCTCAAGATGGTCCAAATCAAGACTTATTGACAGCTGATTTCTAATTGCATGGAAGTTGTCTCTGATGAACTGACATGAATCAAAACAAAAAGGCAAAGATCCTTCACTTACTTCAAAATTTGCTGCACTTTCCTCATCATTGTCATAGCTGATATACATCGGTTGATCACTATACTCAAGCTGCTGAAAATGAACTTCCTGCTCCCACAAACTAGCTGCTGATTTGTCTGCAAGATTAGCTTTTGTTTGAAGAACATAATCATCATCATATTGATCAAACTGAGGCAAACCATCAGTATAAAAGACATCATCAAGCATACATGCCATATCAACAGATCTCTCTTCTCCAAGATGATCAATAAAACAATCATTGTCAGATCTATAACAATTTGGATAAGAAATAAGATGTTTTGGATCAGCAGCTTGTTCTTATTCAATCAGCAAGCCATGGGCTTGAACATTATTCTCATTCCTTGTGGTGATCCTCTGCATCATCTCTTCCACTGCACTTGCCAAAATGTCAAGCTTTACCTCTAGAGATGTCGATTTCTCCGGATCTATGTTTTTCGTCTCTTCTTCTTTCAACCTTGCCCTTCGGATCAACAGATGCGCCTCTACATTTACTGCACTGTTCTGCATCTTGTGAAGTGTTGCAACATTCCTTTCTCTCAGCTGAAACTCCATTTCCGGGTCAAAGGCACCCAGATAGTGCAAGAGAGCAGATCTAGGAGGAGGTCTTATATCAACCGGCATTGAATAATAAACTTGATTAAATCTAGCAGAAAATTGTTGTACTGTCTCCCATGGCAGTGTTTTCAGCTAGTTATACTCTTCTAAAATAAGGAAAAGGTTTTGTCCGATCATCCACCTATCGAGAAAAACTTTGACGAATTGCCGGAAATCTGGGATGCTGGCATCAGGCAGGGCTTTGAACCAACTCTTCACTTTTCCTTGCAAAGAAAGAGCAGAAAGCCTTATACTGACATCTTCTTCATCAACTTCAAAAAGATCTAGAAAATTCTCAACATTCTGCACATGTTGCTCATCGTTGACATTCTTACATTCACCGTCAAACCTCGGCAAGTATAGATCATAGTTTTTGGGAAAAGCATGAAGAACATAAGGTAAAACAAGAGGTTTATACCTATTTGGGACTATAAAAAGTGTAGGAGTATACACAAGAGCTACAGGATTAGTTTTGTTTTCTTTAGGTTCATCACTCTGAAGAGGGTCATCACAAGATTCAGAAGAAGGGTCTTGATCAAGCTCAAAGGCATGCAAATCTTTGGTATTTACAATCTTCAAAGGGAAGGAATCAAATGCAGACCTGGGATCTTTTCTCAAGCATAGTATACTTTGCAAAGCATTCTTGACATTCTCAGGAAAAGAGAAGAAATAATTTATAACAAAGAAAAAAATGTCTTGGATGAAATTCCAACTTGAATACCTGATCTGTCCATATTGTCCTTTCATGTTTCTGCTGGTCAGGATCATCCTCTAATGGAGTCTTTAGATCTGATATCAAAACTAACTTAGAGTCGCCAGGTGAATTATTTCAGCCTTGCTAGTGTCTGATCATTGTCCACCATCTACCATCAGATCTAATTTGATACATGTACTGGGGCAATTAACAAGTTAGATGTCACATTTTCAAGCTAGACCAGAGATTGACTGAAGCAGTGTTTATCTACTTGTGCTAATGCAAAGCCAAAGCGTTTCGAAGGCTACCTGGCATAACTTCAGGCTCCATCTGTAGCTATAAAACAAATTACACGAACAAGTAAACCATTTTCTACCCTAGTATGGTTGCCACTATGTTAGAGCCTAGATTTGCCTCAGGCTGAAAAGACAAGGTTCTAGGTCCACATCAAACCACGCTCAGCCTCGTAGCTAGCCCTACGAGGATAGGAGAGGGCTCTCTCCGGGTCGATCTCGGAAAAAGACAAGCGATAGGGCTCGAGATGACTGAAAAACAAACTAATTTTAGGCTAGGTATGAAGTACAAGGGTTTGATTTGAGTTTTTGGGGGTTTTGTGTTGGAAACAAGGAAAGGCAAATTGGGCTTGGGGATGAGGCATAGTTTCTGCAGAGTTCTGATTGGGGCAAGGAAGGAAATCGTTTTGATGCTTTAAATTGAGTGAATGGATAGATCAGACTGGTGAGGAGCTAAGGAGAGAAAGAGAGTTTCAAGAATTCTCCTTAAACAGATGAAAACATGGAAATTTAAACAAATTCAAAGGCAGAGCATAGCAGTTAATGGATTCTACCTTAATCACTCATTTGTTCAAATTCAGAAGAAGAGACAGGAAAATGATACACCTAACACTAATTAACTTACAATTACTCAAAGAAGAACACCATCAAAACATAAAGCCACATGGATCCCAAACAGTGCTGCAAAACCCTGGTCTTTCCTTAGCCAAAAATGCAGAGATAGAATGTACAATGATATGCCAAAGCAATCCTTAGTGTCCAACCCTGAAAATGACTTAGAAATTACATAATATAGAAAAGCCAAACCTATTCCCTTGCCTCTAGGGGTCAATCTCATCATTCTAGGATTTGTTTGAACCAATTCTAAATAAGGAACTGAAAACTAGGTAGTCAAACAACTTACCCCTATATGCTAGGAAACTGGTTCATTCACTCACATTTCACCTTTTGGTGAATGAATCTTCTAGAAAAAGTAAATAAGTTCCAAAATTACATCATGTTTATCCAATTACATCAATATAGATCAAAAATTACATCACAAAGAAAAACTAGTCAAACTGGCTGAATTTTTGAGCTGGAAGGTGAAAATTTGGGCAAAAACCTCTGTGCGCCACGCCAATTTCTCTGTGCGTTGTGCTACTTTGAGACTAAGTTTGAGGCACTTCCTGAAGTCCAAATTGATCCTAAGTGTGCTTGTTAGAAGGCCCTACCTGTCTACTTTCCAACCCAAGTGGAATTTCTAAATTTGGTGCCCATGTTTCCCTCCAAAACTTCAATCTCCCAAGACTGCTTCCTATGTGTGAAATTAGGGGCAGAGAGGTCATTTTTTGAGTGTTTTTGACCTCCTGGGGACTCAAAACTTGCCCAAAATTCTTGGCCATGCACCAGAAGTCATGAATTTTCATGAAAAATCCAAAAATATAATTTTTTTTTTCCATTTGGAGCTCCCTATCATAATCGTGCGCCATGTGGCGTAGCGCACAGGGAAGGCGTAGCGCATAGAGCTTGAGGCGCGACGCATAGAACCTGTGTGTAGTTATTTTTGCAAGAGACTTTTGGAGGCCTTTCCGGTGTCCAAATTGGGTGAAGGATAGCTTTTTGGAAAGGTATTTGAGTCTAATTTCAAACCCAACTAGAAATTGTCAATTTGGAGTTCATTTGCCCTATCAAAAATCAAATCTTCCAAGACTGGTCAAAATGTGCCAAATGAGGCTGCCTAAAGGCAGAGTGCTGTTACAGTCAACTTTTGAATGCCTTCCTCAACTCCAAATTGAGCTCATGATAGCTCATTGGAAATATATTTGTGTCTAGTTATTATTTGACTCATCAATCAAGTCATTTGGCCAACCAAGCTAGGAGAAAACTGGATTTTTCCAAGGTCACTTTAGAGGTGCATCAATTCTCCCAAGGAAATTGTATTGTTTACATTTATCCAAAACCATGACGCTTGTGTAAAAAGTGAAGGAGGTTTTTATTCCTTGGCCCGTTTTGGACAAAAACCTCTCTCCGTTTTTCCAAATTCATCTTTCCTTTCTCATAAACATCATTTGAGTGAAACCTATCCCGATGTGTGGAACAGGGGATTTGTCGAAATGAAGCGAAATCAAGGGGATAGGGGGCTTCTAAATTCTTGAGGAAATTTTGAGAAGTAGGGAGGGATGTTAAGAAGTAGGGGAAAGTGGAATCTTAGATATTGAGTGAGGGGAAGGGGTCCAAAAGGGCGAAACACAGGCCTAACCTAGAAAATAGGGTTTGTAGCAAGAAGCTAGGGTTTGTGTGAAAATGAGAAATTTGAGGGATCTCAGTGATGGGAAGTGTTTAATAAGGTACATTAAGGATAGGGGAAGGTAAATGAACATCTGGATACAAGTTTTGTTGATGATTTGATCGTCCAAGAGAAATTGCCTTCAAAACCCTAGGAGAGGGAAATGACCTTAGCTAGGCGCAACTGAAGCATGAACAAGGTGTAAAATGACCCATTGGAACCTGACATGATGATGACAACCATTTGAATTATGGTAGACTCAGCTAAATAGTGACATAGACCGACATTTGGAAAACTTTGAAAGGAGTGAAAGCAAACCCTAGACCTAATGCCTAGTGACCAAATTTTACTTGCAAACTCATTGAAATGACAAAATTTGACCTTGAAACCTTAAAATCACTTTGTAAGAGCAAGTTTGATCACTGGAGGAAGGCTGCAAAGACTGACGCTAACATAGCCTACCAATTTCCCTCATGTAAATCTCAAAAACATTAGCTTCCTTGTGTGTTTAATTCATTGGAATAAAGTGGTCATGCTTGGTGATTTTATCTACCACAACCATGATGGAATCATGTTGCTTCACTATTATAGGTAGATTTGTAATGAAATCAATGGAAACAATTTACTGTTTCCACTCATGAATGGGTATCGGTCATAGCAATATTGTTGGGTGCCTATGCTTGTAGGTTTTAACCCCGTACAAAAATTACTTGCATACGAATTCTAAAACACAGAAAATAAACAATGAGAGAGCATAACACATAATACGCAGAGATTTTTCCCTGGATCCCAAAACCGGGACTACCAGCTTGATTTTTCATTATATCCCTTTCAATGTTACAATACATATTTATACATGCAGAAGCATCCAATACCATGGATCGAAAAACCATAGGCAGGTCCGCCCAACCTAATATAGGGTCCAAAAAAAAAAATTCCTGGGGCACTGCCCTAGACCCTGTAGAGGGGGGCTCTCCACCCCCCTCAAACCCCCTGGATGGGGGGGCTGCCCCCCCCCCCCCCTATGACCCCCCTGCTGTACAATTGGCACAACAAAGGGGGGGCTCCACCCCCCCCTAACCTCCCGGTTCAATACATCAATTACTCGTGGAAAGAATATAACACAACCCAACAATGCTCAATTTTAACCTTTTGGCATTCCAAGCACCTTATTATATAATCAACTCCTTCTTTCTTCTTACTTGGCCAAAATTATTGTTTTCTAACTACTAAGATTGTCTTCTGATACTCTGGATGCCTAGCATAAGACACCCTATGCATCTCACTCAACAGTAAATTTTTCAATCCTTGGGAATTTAGCACATAAATCATGCCTTTATATGAAAGAAATTTATTTTCTTCCAATTCATAATCCCTATATTTGGGTTGTACTTCTCCTTGCTACAAGTTGCTTTTTATTTTCATGTATTTCTAATTTGAATTTCTAGCCTCTAAAATTATGATTTTCAAATCATATTTACATGTGATTATGGTTGTAGCATGCATTGCATGCACCCTCCTACTAAGTGTGTCGGCCACCTTATTTTCCTTACCCTTTATTTTCTTCATTTCAAAGTTATAATCAACCAAAAATTTCAGCCATCTAATTATTTTGGCATTTAAATGTGTTTGTATAAAAAATCACTTTAACCCACTTTGTTCAGTTCTTAATTCAAGCCTATTTCCCATGAGGTAATTCCTCCACTTCTTCAGGGCATGTATAACTGTTTCCAACTCCAAATTGTGAGCGGCATAATTATTTTCATGCTCCTTGAGTTTCCTAGATTCATAACATATCACATGTCCATTCTATATGAGAAATCCAAGTCTGTCTTTACATGCATTTGTGCACACAAGGAATTCTTCATTTGAGTCAATGATCTTCAATACAGGGACACATATTAACAACCTCTTTCAATGTGTATATGCCTCTTCATATTTAGTAGAGAAATCTAAATTTTCACCTTTCCTTTGCAAGGAAGTAATAAGATGGGCTATCCTAGAGAACCCTCAATAAATCTTCTATAATGGGCTATTAAACCCATGAAATACCTTACCTCTATCACAATTTTTGGGTGTTTTCTACTCTTTGATTGTTTTAATATTTTCTAGGGTCTAATATTATCCCTTCCTATGAAATAATATGACACACACAATAGATCTTTCTCTGATAAAATGAGAGCTTACTCAACTTGGAATAACTGATGCTCCCTGAGTAATTGTAGCACCATCCTTAAATTCTCTTCATGATATTCCTTAGAGTTAGAATATACGAGGATATTATCCAAAAATACAATCATAAACTTATCCAGACAATCCCAGAAAACACCATTCATGAGGCACATGAAAACAATTGAGGTATTAAATAGTATAAATGGTACCATTACGAACTCATAATGTCCATATCAAGTTCAAAATGTTGTCTTACTAATAAACCCTAGCTTAATTCTTAGCTAATGATATCTTCAACTCAAATAAATTTTATAAAACACCTAAGCTCCCCTAAGTTGGTTAAACAAATAATCTATCTTGGGAAATGGATACTTATTCTTTAGTGTGACTTTGTTCAGTTAACAAAATTCAATGCGTAGTCTCAGTGTACCATCCTTACCTTTAACAAACAATATTGGGGCACCCCATCGAGATAACTTAGGCATGTGTACCCTTTCCTTAAGAGCTATTCTAGCTACATTTGCAATTCTTTCAATTATGGTGTGCTCATCCTATATGGTGTTTTGAAAATCGGTGCAACTCCAAGTACCAAGTTTATAGAGAAGTCAACGTCTCTTATTGGTGGTAACCCTATCATTTTTGAAAACACATCTTCAAATCTCTTAAGTATTGGGTAGTTCCCCGGACTTGGTGTGTGATTCTCAACCATCTCCTCCATTTGGGATTCATAAATGTTTCACCCTTTTCTAAAAAAATTCTTTAGTTTCATTTCTAATATTCCCCTAATAGAAATTTGCCTTGGTATTCCTTGCACTTTCCTTTGTTTTCATTCTTCATTTAGGAAAGTAAACGTTTTGTTGTAATATCATAATAATGTGTGATTCTTTTCTAGCCAATCCATACCAATTAGGAAATCATATGATCCCAGTGGTATTGTGTTTAAATATTTGTTTGTATCTATCCCATTCATATTAATGGGACATTCCTTCACCAATTATATTATTCTCCTTTTAGCTCCTATAGCTAAATAAACTTCCATTTGTGTTTTTCTTCAAGCTAATTTTTTCAACCAACTTAGGATCAAGATAATTATGACTAGCTCCAGAATCAATTAAAATATAAATGGTTGATTATTTAACTTATCTTCCACTTCAAACATGTGTGCTTGATGTTCATCCTACTTGTTATCCAATGCTACATAAGTTTAGGGCATGCTTCTGCCCACATCGTCAATTGTATCAACTCCTTGGACATGGTGTACAATCCACATTTTTCATTATTTGTGTGGGAAATCTCTGTAATTGTGTTCTCCATCACAACCCCAACATCTAATGGGATGAAATTTTGATTTCTTTCTTAATGAATCAACCCTCTTTGGTTCAATATGTGCTAGTTGTTTTCGATGTTTTTCCTGAGAATCATTTTTGAAAGATGAGGGTTTCAACTCCTTTATTACTTTCTTCAATCTTTCCTATTTTCTTGTCATCCCAAGTCCTTTGGAAAACTATTTTTTTTACCCTACTCCTAGAGCTAGAGTCACCTTCCTCAAAGCTTCATCCAAAGTCTTTAGTTCATCAAATTTAATTTTGTCACCATAGAATGGTGGTAATCCACTCACATACCTTTATATCTTTATCTTTTCATCTGTGAGAAAATCTACATTCCTTAGTAACTTATTGAATTTATGGCCATATTCCTCCATTTTCGTTTTCCTTAACTTTAGTTTGGAAAAATCTTGTTTTTCTCTCTCATAGTAATGTTCATATAGTTACTTCCTTTTGAAGTACTTTTTAAATTTCTTCCACAAAATCCTTTTTTCATCTAGATGTTTTACTTCCTTGAGCTACTCCAACAATAGACTTGCTTTCCATTTTAATTAATATATGGAAATTTGTGCCTCTAAATTAGAAGAATAATCATGTAGTTGAAGGTACTTTGCAATTTTCAACATCCAAGCTTCAACCTATTCTCCCTTCTTATTCTCACCATTAAATGTAGTGGCTTTATCTTTCTGAGTTTCCCTTGTAAGCTATCAAGGTTTGGTTTCCTTCTTAGCCACATAACTGTTGACATGCTTGAACTACTTTATGATCTCAAGGAAACATGGGATCCCTTAGCGGATTTCCTTGATGCATAATGAGGTTTCCCAACAACACCTCTAAAGTTTCTTAAACCTCCAACATATCTCCCCTTAAATCTTGAGTCATGTTCCTTTGCTTTTTTAGAATCAATCCCTTGTTCTATTCTCATTTGTAATTTATTCAAGATTTGTAAAATATTACTATTGATTTCTTGTTGTTCACTTATCAATATATCATTATCATGTTTATAGTGAAGAGCTTCCATTTGGAGACTCCTCATGGTCTCTTCTAGCCCTTTATCTTCTAGCATGTCCCTTCCATGAGCATTTGACTATGTCCCAAAATTACCCATGCTAATTTTCATGGACCTGACCTCTTCTTCATGATTGTATGACCCTTGAGTATCCTCCATACTATAGGTTCTTATTTTTGCCTAGCCTTATAGGCCACCTATAACCTTCTTTTGAAAATTTTAGAAAATTCCTCATCTCAATTCAAATTTAGGGCTGGTAGGAGTATTATCCTTATCGATAAATTTTTATTGACTATTTTTTTGTCCAAATCTAAGTCCTAAGCTGAAAGTTATGGTGTCTTAAGGTTTTGGCCTATTTACCCTAATTTCCTATGTTCTATCATAGCACACTATCTTCAATTTTTTGTGCACTTATTCATTTGATTTTTCAAATATACCTCCATGGTTAGGTTCTATATTCTCTTATCTTTTCCATTGACTACTTCAACACTCCAATCTGAGCTCTAGTTGTTGATTTACACCTCTTTGAAGTGATTTTATGCCTTAATTTCCCTTCATACATTTTAAGTCATAACTCCCTCATATTAACTTTGTTTCACGATTGTAGTATGTCAATGGAAAGCTCTCTCCAAGCTCTTTTATTTGAGCTATAGTATCTATTGACACCAATATTACAAGCAATTTTCATGGATTTTCACTACCTTGAAACATAATTTAAGCCCTCAAAATATCCCTGCAAGCAGATGACCTGCAAATTTAGAAAAATAATAGAAAATTTTGCTAAAATTATGGTTGCTTTTCTCCTCTAGTCCAGTCAAGTTCACCTGTAACTATATTTTGTAAATTTTTCAGACATACTAACTCATTTGTATGCCTTTTTATTTCTTCTGAAATAGCGAACTACCTGTACTATTGGGCTTTACCTAATTCTCATTTGCCCAAACTACGTTGTGTCATTTCCCCCTTGACACTTGGCATGCATGTGGCATTCCACCTTTTTCAAGTTTTCAGCTCCCATTGGCCTCAAAATGACTTGTGTCACCTCCTTTGACACTTGGCATGCGTGCGACCTTCTACTTTACATTTGTTAATGCCCCTTCTCACTTTTGGGTGTAATTCTAAAAAATATCGTTCAAGTCCTTTCATTGGTGATGTCATTAATGAGATCATAATGATGTCACACTGATATGGATTGCCACATCAGCTATCCACACCAACTGTGATGTCGTCATCACCTATCCCCCTATTCCTATGTGTCTCTACTATGCCTATCCACTTATCATGTTGTGTACCACATAATCATGAGAAACCACCTCAACGAAAACTATCGATATTGCAACCCACCCCGATGATGGTTTCAAATTCAGGGAAGGGGCCCTGCAATTAATCTCAACTGTCAATCTAGGATGGCATTTTTGGCACAAATCCTGACTGTGCCACCCCCTCCCAGTTAAACATGAACTACATGGGGAGGGCTTGTGGTCAATCTTGACCATTGATCTATAATATTGGTTAGTAGGGGCACAACTTTTCACCACCCCCCCACTTGTTAAATTTTTACAATGAGGGGGGGGCATGCAATTGATCTCAACCATCATATCTAGCACTTATCTAGATCAATAGCTATCTACCCATCCAAATTTCATGTCATCCCCTTGTTTACCAATTTTGCATAAAATACTAAAAAAAATGATCAGAAATTTGGTGGCCACCATCTTATTCCAATTGGACCCCCACCATTGTTTCTTTCAATTTACTTAATTGTAGCACATCTTATTATTTTTGGCAGTTTTTTGGGTCCTAAACTTCCAGAGTCATTTTGAGGTTCTAAAAGCCATTTTTGGGGAAAACGGAGAGTCCAGAAAAGTGTTAATCCCATTAAATGGTATTTTTTGGCTTCCTCTTGGATATCTTCAAAACGAGGTATTATGATAGTCAAACAGAGATCGTATGACAAAGTTATGACCCTAGTAAGTTGGTGTTCCGACTAACCCCAACGGGGCCCACAAGATTTTGACACTTCATCTCCTAGGGTTAGGTGTAGAAATTAATGTGTAGATTCAATACTGCTCATGAAATTTGCTAAATCACAAGACTTGAAGCTACTCTACTGATCTATGGTAGTTAATTCACCATTTAAAACAAGAATGAATGACATGTAAAAGGAAACATCACACATACACAAAGAATTATCTAGGGGAAATCAACTACTCAAAACCCCTTACTATCTATATTACATTAATCAGAGAATAGAGAAGAAATACAATGCTTGCTCAAGTCTGAGAACACCTTACAAGTGTACAATCTATCCCTCTGCTTGACTAACTGAACTTGGCCCAACACTTAGAAAATTTCAAGCCTTCCCACGCTCTTATTTCCTTGCATTGTGCCATTGGCAAATTGCCCCTATTTCTTACAAATTTCACACCAAGGAATTGCGTAATAACCTTAGGTCAATCTTTGACTACATTCATCACCTATACACATGGGAATATGCTACAAATGATAGTACACTAACTTGTAATCTCTATCTCAACTAGGTAACTCGAATTATCTGCATGCAACAATTATTTTAGGTTTATTGATCAGTTAACTGGTTGATCACTTAGTGTGATTGAAGTTTTGCACCCACAACTTGACCTCCACTAGTTCTTGTGACACTTAGAACTATTTAAACTAACAACAAGTCAAATTGATTAAAATAAACTGTAACAAATTAGTAATCAATCATGTAGAACTGAACTCAAGTGTCTCCAAATCGAATTTACTGAGTTAACTGTGATATGAGCCATGTCACCTCAGTTAACTACCTCCGAGTATTATGCTAAAATACAAATTCAAATTTTAATCAAGTTTGACCAAGGAAAAGTCAAAACTATACTTTCTTGCTGCATTTTCAACACTCCCTCTCAGTAAGAAAGGGATTATTAGATACCCCAATCTTGCCTCTATGAAACTTGAATTTTCCTCTTGACATTGTCTTTGTCAAAATATTTGCATCTTGTTCCTATGTCAGAATGTAGTGCAACAACATAATCCGACTCTGCACACAATCTCGTAGATGGTGATACCAGATGTCGATATGCTTGGATCTATCATGAAATAATGGATCCAGATAACAGGAATCTTTATCATCCAGATAACCTCACATGTTCCTTGACTTGCAGCCATGTACTCTGCTTTTGCTGAGTTGAGTGCCACAAATCTCTACTTCTTGTTGTTCCAAGAAACTATTACTAACCCAACACTGAAAATTCCTCTTGATGTGCTCTTCTTGTCTAATAGACTACCTATCAAATCTGCATCTGTGAAGCCTTCAATCTTCACTCCCTTTGTTCATTTGTACCAGATACCAAACTGAGTAGTGCCTTTAAGGTATCTCAACACATGCTTTGTTGTCTTCCAATATAGTTTGGTTGGCTTAACCAGTGCTTGAATAAGTTGGTTAACTGCATAACACATGTACAGTCATGTGTTCACCAAATACATGAGTGAACCCACAAGTTTCTTGTAAACAGTAGTCTCCACTACTTCACCTGAAGTAGCCTCCTCTTTCCTCCAATTTCCTACTAAAGGAGTCTCCATGGGTTTGCACCTATCCATGTGGAACTTCTGAAGTATATCATTGGCATACTTTCCCCAAGAGACAAACAATTCCCCATCTCCTTTCCATACTTCCATTCGAAGGAAGTAGTGCATGAGGCCTATGCCCTTCATCTCAAACTCTCTTGCAAGGTCCTCCCTGCAAGATCTAATCAGTTGCACATCACCATGTTGTCGCCAATTTGACCACTATCTAATTCTTGGCTCCTTCTGTCAGTTTTGTCTTGTGCCTCTTCTCATATTTTTGTGATTGAAAAATCACTCCTTAAATCTTCATCCTTACCCTACACCAAATTTGTCATTATACTAATCATTACAACTTGTAAAAAAATAACTATTATATTAAATAAAAAATTAAAATCTTAATTTTAAATTAATATCTACAATTATTATTATAATAAATTAAAATAAAACAAAAAAAAAATTAATTAATTAATAAATTATTAAAGTTATTATAAAAAATAAAAATTAAATAAATGCTAATTAAAAATTAAATTAATTAAAATACATATTAACTAAAATATAATTAATTAAAACTTAAACTAAATACAAAATCATCAATTAATAGTATAACGTTAATCAAACAAATATAAAATAATACAATCAAATTAAAAATAACTATAAATTGAATAAATATTTAACAATATTTAAAAAAACATTAAACTCACCCGCCTAAACGTACCTTCTCACCTCTCCACTTACTCTTCAAGTGAAGGAAATTTTATAAAACATGAGTTATCAAGAGTATTTAAGTTATAAACTCTCAACGAATTTTTAAAAGAATTACTTTCTCCACTTCATCCCTTTACGATACTAAAATATGTGATGCATATTAAAAATCATCGGGACCTTATCGACTCAAATCACTTCTGGCTCAAGTGCACTTAACTGTGGAGTTTTCCCCACAATCAAGCTCACTGAGCTTGCTATCCCATTTGCAAAATCTTACTAAGTATTGTGTCTCATGAACCATTCAAGTAAAGTTCCCTTCACTCTTTTGAATTAAGTATTGGGGGTTTTCGCAGTGCATTATATTAGATTTCGTTTTTTGGGATCCAACTGCGTTAAGTAAGACATTCATCTATGACCATTTCCATGAGAAGTAGTCATAACTGACTAATTTCTCATGATTTTTTAATAGTCCACTTAGCACTCATTGCATCAGGTGATTCTCACAAGGGTGAAGAAGTGGGATTGAAACTAGTGAAATAAATCACATAGTGTCAATCATCACTTCCAGGGCTTGCACTCGGTAACTAAGACTTCCCGGGATGTCACCCATCTCAGATCGCCTCTGGATCAAACGCGCTTAACTGTGGAGTTTTCCCTACAATCAAGTTCACTTAGCTTTCTACCCCATTTGCAAAACCTTATCAAGTATTGAGCAGTTGAATCTCAAAAAATGATATCTAATATAATGCACTGCAAAAACACCATATATATATATATATATCTATAGACAGATATATATTTATTTATGCAAGAATTTTAGCATGAACAAATTAATAATTAATTGATTGAAGATTTGAACGAGAGATTAACGGGAGAAATAAATATATGTTTCATTTAGTTATAATAATAATTATTTATGTAATTTTACTGGAAGTTATGAGAACTAAAAATAAAACGAAATTCGAATCATTAAAAAGAGGAGGTAGAAGATTGTTCTAGGGACCTTTCTGGGCGGACCTTTTTGGGCAGATTGAAGGATGGTAGTGCATTGGAGATGAAGACTCATTTTTTTTTAAGGCCATCATATACTTGCTATAATGGTGTTGTTCATTGTGGCTGTGAGGATTTTCATTTAAAAATATCTATTTCTTTCTTCTTTTTTTGTGCGTTCTTTTTATGTGGGGTTTTATTCACTGGTTCATTGTGCAGGTTATTGATATAACATGATTATTCATTAATATTGCATACAATAATAATTTCAATACTTGAATACTTGTTATTTAAAGTTTTTTAAATTATATTTAAATTTATTGGTTGCAGAATGAAATTCTAACAATACATGTTATTTAGAATTTTATTTGCACATAAATTTAAGTACCATAAAACCAATCCTCCTATTTTATTTTTTATTGTTAATTTATTTTTCATTTTTCATTGCTTTATTTCACTGGGAATATGTGGTGATTAACAATGCTTTGACATGATCAGATTGATTAATATCCCACACAGTAAAATTGGTTTAGTTTTTCCAATATTTACTATTTAGAAAAAATAAATCAAATAATTTAATTGCTTTGATGCAACATGAATAATAATAGCACTTATGCCATATTATTTCAATTGCAACATTTCTATTAAATGCATTTAAACTAGTATTTCCTAACTTCTGTCTTTTCATTTTATTTTATTTTTATTTTTTACTAACCCTTATGTTTTGTGATAAATATGATATATTAATTTAAACCTCACTTAGCCATAATAATAATCTATTTTTAATAAGTTTTCACATGTTATATGCCTGCCACCTATATTTCCTAAAAAGTATTATTTATTTAAAATATTCTTTATTTAATAATATGCCCTATCTATTTGCTTGATTAGAAAATATATTCAATTTACATTATTCTACAATGACTATTTAATTTACATTATTATCAGGGAATACCCCTTGTGGTGAAAGGGAGGCCAACCCTTGTCACTAGAACGGGAGGATTTAGGATCCTCAATGATGTGGTCTCAGGATGTCCTCAGTTACCGGGACAATCTGTGCACCAACACACCAGTAAGGATAAATTCATCAACATATAACACAATAATAAATCATTTACCTTCTACCACAATGTGATAAAGGTTTGCATCTGCTTCACTTTTGGTGAAGCCCAAACTGGTGAGATAGCTATAGATCCTAGCCTACCAAGTGTAGGGTGCTTGCTTGAGTCCATACAACACTCACTTGAGTCTGCACACATGTGACTCTCTATCAAATATCTCAAACCCCTCTTGTTGCTCAATATACACCTCCTCCTCAATAACTCCATTGAGGAATGTTTTCTTCACATCCATCTGGTGGATCTTCCACCCCATCTGCGTTGACAGTTCTAGAATTGAATTGATGGATGAGTACCTTGCTACTGGATCAAAGGTCTCCTCATAGTCAATTCCCTCCACCTGAGGGAACCCCTTGGCCACAAGTTTGGCCTTGTGTTTCTCTATGCTACCATCTGCTGCATGCTTTACCTTGTAAAGCCATCTCGAACCAACCATTGATTTGTCTGCTGGTCCCGGGACCGATTCCCAAGCACTATTTCTGACAATGGAATCATATTCCTATACCATAACATCAACCCATAATAAATTCTCTACAACTTCCTCGAATGAGGATGTCTATGTCTCTACCAGCTCACTCATCAAAGACATGTAGCCAGTGTACCAATATGGTGACCTCTTCTACCTGCGATGTGATGTGGTGCTCCCACATTCTCTCTAGCATCCTGCAATAAATTGTTAGCTTCCCTGGTTCACTTCCTTCCTTCTCTTGATGTCTTTGATTGAGCAGATGTCTCCACTCTCTTATCCTTTGCTTGTGGTTGCTCCACAACTTCCTGAGGTTCTTCCGTTGGAGCCAAAAGCTCCTGATCATGCTGCAACTAAAGCTCCCTCTCAAGAGAACACCTCATTGCCTTCTCCTCATCAAAATTCACATCCCAACTCCACTATCAGCTACAGCTTTTTCCTTACTTCCTTGGAAACATGATAGTACACTGATGATCCAAATATCCTGAAGTGTGCCACATCTAGTTTATTCCCTGAAAAAGCTTCCTATGGTGTAAGCATGCTAAGAGTCCTTTTAGGACTCCTATTCTGCAAATAGACCATTATGTTGCATGCTTCAACCCACAAGTGTAGAGGTAGTCTTTGGTCATGCAACATCGCCCTTGTTTCTCCCTCAATGATTTTGTACTTCCTCTCAGCCACCCCATTTTGTTGTGGGTTATAGGGTGTTGTCAGCTCTCGTCAAATTCCTTCCATTGCAAAAAAAAAAAAAAAAATAACTCATTCGACATGTACTCACCACCATTATCGCTCCTTAGAACCCTCACTTTCCTGCCAGTTTCTTTCTCAGCAAATGCATCTTTAAAATCAACAAATTTGGAGAATGTATGGTCTTTCTTCTGAATGAATTAGATCCAACACTTCCATGAGAAATCATCTTTGAATATAAGATAATGCTTGTGATTGTTAGTGGAGGTTGTCGAGAAAGTTCCATAGAGATCAAAGTGGATCCTTTCATGGAATGCATGTGCCCTATTGTATCGATCATTGAAGGTGGATTTTATGTACTTCCCCAGTGTACACCCTTTGCATGTATCCCACTACTCTAGTGCTCCTTTCAAGAGGCCTGTAGAAATCTGTTGCATGATCTTTAAAGCACCATGATGCAAATGGTCAAGTCTTCTATGCCACAATTTGCAGACATCTTGGCTCTACACCTTCTGTGCTTTTGTGCTGAATGTGCATAGTCTTCCACATCTAATTTGTAGAGGTTCTTCACTTGAACCCCGATATTCTTCACTTGTACTGTGGCGATGTATCTGAGGAAATATTTCCCTTTGTTGAATATCACATCGTAGCCACGGTCTTCCAACACAGCTATGAAAACTAGATTCTTCTTCAAACCCGGTACAAAAATCACATCCTTGAGCCTAAGAGGGGAGTCATAATCCCTCTGAAAGTTAACTATAAAAATATTGATCACACTATACCTTCCATAATCTCCCATATCAATGTGCATCTGGAGATCCTTCTCCTTGCAGTTACTGAAAAATTATTTGTTTCCCATCATTTGAAATGAGGCATCGCTATCGAGATACCACACACTACCCATCATTGTGCTTTCTATGCATGAAATGAGGGTAAAATAAAATTCGAACTGTGAAGCCAAGGCTTCACCCACTGCTCCTCCTATGGTCTTCTTACTTTCTTTCTTGTGTGGAAACTTCGTTTCATAGTGCCCAAATTCATGAAATGAAAGCACTTAATTTTGGGAAAGTCTTTCTTCTTGCCCCCCTGACTCGAATCTTCTTTGGATTGAGATTTCTTCCCCTTCCCTTTCTTTTCCTTTCCATCCAACACTCATTTCTTCTCATCCCCGACCTTGGATGAGGTCCTGTCTTTGGTGTTCCACCTTATTTCTTCTTGCACCAGATTGGACCATAATCTCTCCTAACTTGGTAGTTTCTCTCTACCATTTACTGAATCTTGATAACTACGCCAGCTCTTGGGAAGGCCCAAAAGGGTTAGAGCTACCAAGTCTTCTTTAGGGACAATAACACCAACCCCACCAAGTTCATCACGACACTATGTAAACCTACTCAGGTACTGCATAATTATGTCATTCGTTTGCATCTTGCTAATTTGAAGCTTGTCCTTGAATGCCATCTTCCTGTGGTCACTCTTGTTCTCGAACAACTCAGTTAGTGCTTTCCACATCATGAACATAGTCTCTTTTCCATGGAAATTAGAGACAATATGGTCTATTACTCCCTCTAATATGATCCTACATGCTTTGGCCACATCCTTCTTTCACTGAGCAAGATGTTGGGAATCAAATGCTTGGGGTTTTGCTACATTTGTCTTGATGTATTCTAAAAACCCATTATCATCCAATACTACCTCCATCTGGTCCTTCCAGGCAACAAATTTAGAGGTGCCTTCCAAGGCATACTTGAGCCTGAGTCCATTGAAATCCATCTTCTCAGTCCTTAATAAAACCTACAACACTGATCTTCAAATTCAAATCTCCTGTAATGAAAACTTTGAAATCTCTTCTCTACAGTGATTCCAACTTTGATACCATGAGGAAATTAATGTGAAGATTCAATTATGCTCATGAAATTTGATAAATCACAAGACTTAAAGCTACTCTATTAATTTGCGGAAGTTAATTCACCATCTAAAACAAGAATCGTTGAGATGCAAAAGGAAACATCACACATACACAAGGATTTATCCAGGGGAAAGAAATTGCTCAAAACGCATTATTATCAATATTTCATTAATTAGAGAATAGAGAATAAATACAGTGCTTGCTCAAGCCTAAGAACACCCTACAAGTGTATAATCTATCCGCCTTCCTCAATAACTAAACTTGGCCCAACACTTAGCCCATTTCAAGCCTTCCCAAGCTCCTATTTCCTTGTGTTATTCCCTTGGTAAATTGCCCCTGTTTGCTAGGAATTTCACACCAAGGAATTGTGCAATATCCTTAGGTCAATATTTGATTGCATGCACCACCTGTACACATGGGAATATGCTACAAATGGTAGTACACTTTGTTACAGATCCATTTGGGCACATCAATCCCATCATCCATATTAGTGTTTTAGGGATCATCAAACCCTAATTTTAGTTGTTACATGCCCTAGATAAGTCACCCCTTTGAATGCCTCCTTCCCAGACAGTTTCATGACTTGAAGACATCCAAAAATAGCCTCTAGAGGGACCAACATAGATATGCCCATGTAAGGGTGCATTGCAGAGCAGTTAAGTCCATGCCAGGGTGCTCTGCAGAGCACTTAGGCTTCCTTTCACCTAGACTGGGGGAGATTGAGCAAAATTCACAAAGGGTTTGGGGAATATTCTTATATTTTGGAGTCATCGAGAAGGTTCTCTCACTTATCAACTCCTATGAGCTCAAAAATGGATGAGGAATGAGTTAAGATGCATCCTATCCTCTCATCCCTTCCTCCATGGAACTAATTCTAAGTATGGAAGGCTATTCAATGCCACCATTTATGACAAAACATCCTTCATCTCCCTATAAATTGACCACTCATCTAAGTGATCAGGGGCTGGATTATGTTGAATTGTAAGGAGATAATGTTGCTATGAGATTTGGCTTTGAAGCAAGTATTGTAATGCTACAAGTTTGTCATGCTTTTGATGTGATGTGGATGGGATCCAAGCTGGAGGAATGGCTTTGAATCAGACACAAATGGTTGTAATTCCTTCTTCTATTCAATAAAGTGTTTGAACCTTTCTCCCATATGTTTGTATTGTTTTATAATGCTTATATGAGTGAAATTTATCTAATTCCATTCATTTATATTCAATAGATCTTTTGCTTTGATCGATTCTTTGTTTTCTGTTGTATTTCTAGGTACTTCTCAAGTGTATTAAGTATGGAAAGGAGTGACAATATCAATACAAGGGAGATGAGAGGAAAGAAAAACTACAAGTAGGTCTTCTCATCTTATCTATTGCTTATAGGAAAAGACTAAAACACTTTAAATTGTTGTTCTAGATATGGCTACTTATCTAGGGAATTAGTATTTATCCATAGATACCAAATTCTGCAAAACGCACTTCCTTGGAATCTCCATCTCAACTGAGTAACTTGAATTCTCTGCATAAAAAAAAATGATTTTGGGCTAATTGATCAGTTAATTGGTTGATCACTTAGTGTGGTTAAAGTTCCACACCCACAACTTAACCTCCATTAGTTATTCTGATAGATAGAAATAGTTAAACTGACAATAAGTCAAATTAACTAAAATAGATTGTTATAAATTAGTAATCAATCATGTAGAACTAAACTCAAGTGTCTCCAAATCGAATTTACTGAGTTAATTGAGTGACAAGATCCATTTCACCTCAGTTAACTACCTCCAAGTATTATGCTGAAATATAAATTCGAATTTTAATCTAATTTGACGAAGGCAAAGTCAAAACTAGATTTTCTTGCTACATTTTCAACATTAGGTTTTTGGATGTTTAAGATTTCCCATAATTTCTTAATGATAAAAAGGTCTATGAGCCTCATTGTAACACATTTCATAAGGCAGGTTGTTACCACATCTCTTCTCAGAGATAAGTTACCATCATATGAACTAGTTTATTTCCACTCTACTTGTAACAATATTTAGTACTTTTTTATTAATGAATTAAAGTTATGTTTTTGTTGTAGCTCTGTGTTTCTATTTATATCTATATTTCATTTATATTTTGCATAAATATGGATCAATGGTATCAGATCACTCTTCTCTATCTCTATTTTTCTTTGCAGGTTCCCAACTAGGTCGAGCTATAAGGAGTTAGTACTTGAATTGGTTGATCCTTTGTAAGATTGTCCTCACCGACACCGACGACCACCCTTGGGGGAAGAAAATAAAGATGAGGGAGAATGAGATCATATCAATTTCTTGCTCGAAGAATCCCTCGAGCGACCAAGGAACAAGATGATGGACAACTTTGCACAGACCCTTCAGCGGATGCCAACAAGCGATGCATCTTCATCCAACAGTCTCTTCGGAGGTGCTACCCCCTTCAAGGTACAAGTTAAATTTGACATCCATATATTTGAAGGTCAAATAGATGCAAATGTTGTATATAAATGGTTAAACCTGCTGGAAGGATATTTTTTGGTTCATGATTTTTTCGATAGGGAAAATATTATTTTTGCGCTCCTCAAAGTCGCCCCCTATAACAAGGACTAGTGGGAAACCTACTATGAGAAAAAGGATGAGAGGGAACCCTCACTATTTTTGGTCACGCCCACTTGGAATTCCTTCCAAGAGGTTTTTAATGAATAGTATTACCATGTCAGGAGCTGTCAATATAAGTACATAAAATGGACCACACTATGGAAGGCAAGGGAATAAGATTGATGTAGTCCACAGATATTTTTCATATCCTTCTCACAAAGTTCAGTATCAAGGATTCTGAGTGGAATATGGTACACAAGTACCATGGTTGTCTACAAAAATACATTCAAGATAAGAAGTATTTCCTTGACATCTCCTCACTCAGCGTCGCATATTGATACGTTGTGAAGATCAAGCATAAATTTAAACAAAAGAAGTGAGACTTTGGATCTGTGAATCTGAAGCAAGGAAAAGGAAACTTGAAACCACATAACAAAGAACAAATCCAAGTTTAGGTAACCCAGGACAACCCATTGAAGCCACAAGAAAATAAAAAAATCACGAATACAAAGAAGGACACAGGGAAGTGGTGTGAGTTCCATAAGAGCCCCATTCACAACCATATTGAGTGTCGTGCCAAGCAGTCACTAGTGGCTGAGATGAAGGCTTCAAAGTCAGATGCCTCTTCCAACTCTAAGTCAAAACCATACAAGGGGAATGAAAAATGAAAGAATATTATTGATGTATAGCCCAGTGCCACTATTGCCACCACCAAGGTCCAAAAGATTGAGCTTGAAGACCCAGAGGAAGAGGATCATCTCTTCCACTCATAGATGTGGGTGAAGGGATCATCATTGTAGTTCATTTTCAACAATGGGAGCCAAAATAAAATCATCTCAGTAGAATTTATTAAGTGGTTTGGCATGCCAAGCACACAACACCCATAGCCATACACCATCGAGTGGCTCCACCAAGGACAAGATCTCCTCGTTGGCCAGTATTTCCGCCTTCCCTACAAAATCAAACCCTTCACAAAGAAGCTATTGTGTGACGTTGCTCCTCTTGAAGTTTGTGATGTATTATTAGTCCAACCATAGTTGTGGAAGCATCATGTTGTGTATGCATCTAGGCCTCACACTATTATCATTACTTTGGGTAATAAGTTATACAGGATACCAAAGGTATCCCTACCTACCACTATTTTTTTTATCTCTATTAAGCAATGCAGTAAGATAATTTCCCAGAATGAGAAATTTGTTTTCTTTCTGATTCACTCTCAAAATAAGGGGAATATCATCGCCACATCCATGGCCCCCGGGAAAGGTCCCTCCACAAAACAAAAGTAGGTGGATAAGGTTGTGAAATAATAGAGTGACATCTTCTCCTCACCCGCAAGGGTACCCTTCCACAGTTAGTTCAAGCATTCGACCGATCTGACTCCCGGAGCACCTCTACCCAAGGGCTAATGTAATGCCACTCCATTCTATAAAATGAAGAGATCAAGTGGAAGATCCAAGAGTTGTGGCAAAAATGGCACATCCAACCAATTTCCTCAGCTTATGAAAGCCTGATTGTACTTGTATAGAAGAAGGATGGGACTTGGAAGCTATGTATTGATTATAGGGCACTAAATAAAATAATTGTCAATAACAGGTATCCAATTCGATAGATTGATGACCTTTTGGACCAACTCAAGGGGGCCAAGTATTTTAGCAAGAGCTATTTGAAGTCTGGTTATCACCAGGTTCCAATAGAACCCACATATGTATGGAAAACCACCTTCAAATCTAAGGAAGGCCTTTTTGAATGGATGGTCATGCCTTTTGGGTTAACAAATTCCCTCGTGAATTTTATGAGGCTGATGGATGACATCTTGTAGCCATTAACCAAATCTTATGTGTTTGTTTATATGGACGACATCCTCACTTTCAACAAGAGTTAGGACAGGCACTTACAACACATTCGACAAGTCCTTCAAACCCTGTAGCACCACAAACTGTGTGCCAACTTGGATAAATTCACCTTTGTCATGAGCCAAGTACAATATTTGGGTTACATCATAGATGAGAAAGGAATGCATGTGGATCTAGTGAAGGCCCAATTCATTTGGGATTGGCCAGCCCAAACCACTCTATTAGAGCTTCATATCTTTTTGGGCCTTGCCAATTTTTATCGGAGGTTCATGTTGGGATTCTCCCATATAACTTGGCCTTTGAGTCAGATTACCAAGGGCAGAGCGAAAGTAAATTTTTTATATTCTCAGTCCCAACAGAAGGAATTCATTGATTTGAATCACCACCTCTTCTCTGCACCTGTACTCACATTTCCAGACCTACAAAATCGATTTGAAATTGAGACAAATGCCTCTGACTATGCTATTGGTGCCTATCATAGTGAGACACTTTCTGATACAATTCAGAAGTAACACACCTATGATAAAGAGATGTATTCTATCATGTAGGCTTGCAAAAAATGGAAACATTACATTATGTGGAAGGATATGCTCATCCACACAGATCACCGACCTCTTAAGTTTATATAGACACGAAGTTGTAGAACGATCACCATTAGAAGTGGTCTACATATATGAAACAATTACACTTCAACACTAAATACAAAAAGGGTAGCACCAATCATGTTTTATATTGCCTCAATCCACCCCCAGTTGCAACAATGACTATTGTTCTCGACTCTTGTGTCCACATGACCTTTGGATGGCCGCAACTATACAAAAATGATCTAGAGTTCGCCACCACATACTAGATGCTATTGATGGAAAGAAAGTTCCATATTTCCACCTCCATGATGCATTATTATGCTACTTGGGCCACCTTTGTGTTCCTTCAACCAAGTGTTCCAAGCTGAGTTGGGAGGCACACTTTAATCGGGTCGCAGGACACTTAGGTGTGGATAAAATTTCCATTGTACTACAAAAGTATTTTATTGGCCCAAATTCCGAAAAGATGCTCAAAAATATACGAGATCTTGCACTATTTGTGCCATCACCAAGCCAACCCACAAGAAGAAAGGCTTGTACACTCCTCTCCCTACTCCTAGCCAACCCTGGTAATTCATCTCCATGAACTATTTGTCTAGCCTCCCTTCTACCAAGCATGGTAATTATTGTATGTTTGTGGTCGTTTACAATTTTTCTAAGATGGTTAAATCGTTGGCCTATAAGAAGAGTATCACAATAGAGGAAACTGCCAAAATCTTCTTTGAATGAGTGTGGGTACGTTTTTGGATCCCGCAGACCATTATATTAGATCAAGATAACGGGTTCTTGACCACATTCTGGTAGAGCCTCTGGACACTATTGGACACCAATCTCACCAAGTCTACTGCATTCCATTCCCAAATTGATGGCCAGACAGAGTTCGTCAACAAGATGATAATGCACATACTCTTCATGTAAAACTCCAAGCATCCACGAACTTATGATGAGAGACTTCCCTATGTGCAACATACTTATAATAGAGCTCTCCATAGCTCGACTAGTCAAAATCCCTTTCAAGTGGGCCTGGGATTTCAACCATTATGCTCGATTAGTGTTGTGAATCCTCATGGGGCTACATAGATAGAATCCACATAGGTACAGTCCGAGACTAATAAAGAAACCATGTTTATTAAACACATCCAACATAATCCATAAATAGGTTCACGACATCCTGGAGAAGTCTAATGCAAAATATAAGCAACAACATGATCAACATCGGGTGCCTAAGTTTCAGGTGGGGGGAAAAGTTTGGTTGCATTTGTATAAAGGACGCCTTGCCGGAGCCCATCAGAAGATCTGACCACTCCAATATATGCCTTACACCATTACCAAAGTTATGGGTGACAACTCTTCCAAGCTCAACATTCCCCCATTCCTTGGCCTGCACTCAATGTTCAATGTGGACTGCCTCTTGCCATACTTTCCACCATTGTTGGACACATCATACATTGTAGAAAAACTAACACCAGTTGAGATCAACCTACAATGCATGGAACAAGCCACAACTGATTAGATTATGGACACATAGATCAAGTTCACTCACCAACGAAAGATCCAACTGTATCTGGTTATCAAAGCTAGCTGACTCCTACACCAAGGAAAGTGGCTCACCAAGGACAAATTTCAACAGAAGTTTTCCCAACTCGTGGAGGCACTCAACACAATGGGGACCATTACTTCCTAAGGGGTGTGGACTGATCCAGGTGAATATTGGTGGCCACCCACCTATTCCACTTGGACCCCAACCATTGTTTCTTTTAGTTTCCTTAATTGTAGCACATCTTACTATTTATGGTTGTTTTTTGGGTTCTAAACTTTCGAAGTCGTTTTGAGGGCCTAAAAGATGTTTTTTTTTTTTTTTTTTTTTTTTTTTTTTTGGAAAATGGTGAGAAAAAAAAATTTACAAGACCAATTTTCCACTATTTTTTTAGCCTCCTCTTGGAGATCTTCGAAAAGAGGTATTATGATAGTCAAACATAGATCATATGCCAAAGTTAAGACCATGGGAAGTTGATGTTCCAACTAACCCCAACGAGGCCCACAAGGTTTTAGTGTTTCATCTCCTAGGGTTAGGTTTTTGGATGTTTAGGGTTTCCCATTATTTCTTAATGATAAAAAGACCTCTGATCCTCATTGTAACACAATTCAGAGGGTAGGTAGTTGCCACATCTCTTCTCATAGGTAAGCTACCATTGCCTGAAATAGTTTATTTCAATTCTACATACAATAGTTTTTCAGTACTTTGTTATTAATGAATTAAAGTTATGATTTTGTTCTAGCTCCATGTTTATGTTTATATCTCTATTTCATTTTGTTCCTACACAGATCCGGATCAGTGGTATATGAGTGATCTGCTCTTTCTCTAGTTTTCTATGCATGTCCCCAACGAGGTTGGGGTATAAGGAGTTGGGACTTGAATTGGTTGAACCTTTGTGACACCATCCCCACTGACACCAACGGCTACCCATGAGGGAAGAAAAGGAAGACGAGTAGGATATCCTATCAAGGTGCTACTTAAAGAATCCCTCAGGTGATAATGGAATGACATGATGGACAAATTTTCCCAAATCCTTTTGCGGATGCCAACAGGAGATGTATCTTCATCTAGCAGTCACTTCAGAGGTTTCACCCCCCTTCAAGGTACAATTTAATTATTTTGTTGTCATTGCTACAACACCCTCCAAAACTTCACTACATTCAAAATTTGGAGCCTACCAAACTGCCATATCAAGTGTCAATTTGGTCGTTAAGTGTCATTTCAAGTTATTCCACATGTTTTAAGTGCTCTTGGTCGTTCCTAAGTCACCGTCACATTGTTTGAAACACATCTAGTTGATCCAAGTGGATATTGGTAGCCACCTTCCTATTCTACTTAGACCCCCAAAACTATCTTTTCAATTTTTCAGTTTCCTTAATTGTAGCACAGTTTACTATTTTTTGCATGTTTTCAGGTCGTGAACTTCCAGAGTCGTTTTGAGGCCCTAAATGACGTTTTTGGAAAATAGAGATATCAAAAGTATTTCAAACAAGTTTTCTATTGTTTTTCAGCCTACTTTTTGATATATTAAAAACAAGGTATTATGATAGCCAAACGAAGATCGTATGCCAAAATTACGACCCCAAAAAATTGATGTACCAATTTACCCAAATAGGGCCCACAGTTTTGACGCTTAATCTTCTAGGGTTAGATTTCTAGATATTTAGGGTTTTCCATTTTTTTCAATAATAAATAGGCCTTGGAGCCTCATTGTAACATAGTTCAGAGGCATGTAGTTGCCACATCTCTTCTCAGAGATAAGCTACCATCACCCAAGCTAGTTTATTTCCATTCTATTTGTAAGCATATTTTAGTATTCTGATATTAATGAAATGAAGTGTTATTTCTGCAACATTTTTGTATTTATGGTTATATCTATAATTTATGGTGTTCCTATTTACGTTCGTATTAGTGGTATCACAGCAGTCTGCTCTTTCTCTATTTTTCTTGCATGTTCCCAACGAGGTCAGTGTATAAGGATTTAGAGCTTGATCTGGTTGAACCTTTACAAGACCAGCCTCACAAACCCCAACGACCTCCTATGGCGGAAGAATAGAACGACAAGGGGGAAGGAGATCCTTTCAAAATATTGCTCAAGGAATCCCTCGAGTGACAAAGGAATGCGGTGATGGATAACTTTACCCATATCCTTCGACGACTACCCATAGGTGACACATCTTCATCCAACAACCACTCTAGAAGCGCCACTCCTTTTAAGGTACAAGTTAACTTTGATATTCCCATATTTAATGGCCAAATATATGCCAATGTTGTAGATAAATGGTTGAATTTGTTAGAAGGATATTTTTTTCAGTTCATGATTTTTCCAATTGGGAAAATATTACTTTTGCACTTCTCAAACTGGTAGGAAACCTACTATGAACAAGAGGATGAGAATGAATCATCACAGTTTTCAACGGCACCCACTTGGAGTTCTTTCCAAGATTCCATCAAGGAACAATATTACCCTATCGGGAGCTATGAAGATAAATACATAAAGTGGACCGTGCTATGACAGGGAAGGGACCAAGATGTGCCAAAGTTCACAAATATTTTCCATACCCTCTACACTAAGTTTGATATCGAGGATTCTAAACAAAATTTGGTACTCAAGTACAAAAACTATATACAAAATTACATCAAGGATGAGATGGAGGTCCTAGACATCTCCTGGCTCATTACCACATAACGATACGTTGCCAAGATTGAGCAAAATTTTAAACAAAAGAAGCGAGACTTTGGATCTGCGAATCTGAAGCAAGGAAAAGGCACCCCCAAACCATAGAGTAAAGGCCAAAGCCAAAGTGGTGTGGACCAAGAAAACCCACCAAAACCACAAGCAAATAAAAACACCACGAAGAAAAAGAAGGTCATAGGAAAATGGTGAGAGTTCCACAAGAGATCCACTCACAACACAAGTGAGTGTCGGGCCAAACAATCATTGGTGGCTGAGATGAAGGCTTCTGAATCAAACACATGTTCTAACTCTAAGTCAAAACCAAACAAGGGGAATGACAAAGGGAAGCAGATCATTGAGGTAGAGCCCAATGCCACTATGGCCACCACCAAAATCCAGAAGAGTGAGCCTCAAGGTCCAAAGGAGGGGGAATGCCTCTTCCACTCACAGATGTGGGTGAAAGGTTCTCTGTTGCATTTCATTATCGATAGCGGGAGCCAAAATAACCTTATTTCAGTAGTGATCGTGAATTTGTTGGGCCTACCGATGACAACACATCTATAGCCATACACCATCGGGTGTCTTCACCAAGGACGATATCTTTACGTCAGCCAATAGTGTCACTTTCCCTGCAACATCAAGCCCTTCATGGATGAAGAACTGTGTGATGTTGCTCCTATTGAAGTTTGTGATGTATTATTAGGACAACCATACTTGTGGAAGCGACATGCTATATATGAGCTTGACCTCGCTCTATGATTATTACTTTGGGAAATAAGTTGTACAGGATAGCAGAGGTAGCCCCTCTTACCGCCATCTCTTTGATCACCACAAAGAAATGTAGTAAGATCATTTCCTAGACCAAGAAATTTGTTTTCCTTATGATTCACCCTCAGGGCAAGAAGAAGTTTGTGGCCATCATTTCCAGACAGGGCTTCTCCACATAATAGTAGCAGATGTACAAGGTCATGGATGAGTATAAGGACATTTTCGCCTCACCTACAGGGGTACCTATTCACTTTCAGGTCTAGCACTCCATCGATCTAACCCCAGGCATGCTACTACCTAATGGACCGATCTAATGATGCTCTATTCTGGAGAACGATGAGATCAAGAGGAAGATTTATGAGATGTTGCAGAAAGGGCACATAAGGTCAAGTTCATCACCCTATGGGAGCTCTATTATATTGGTAAAGAAGGAGGATGGGACCTGGAGACTTTTATTGACTATCGGGCGCTGAACAAGATCACTATCCAAAATAGGTACCCAATCCCATGGATTGATGACCTTCTGGACTAGCTCAAATGGGCCATAAATTTTAGCAAGATTGACTTGAATTCTGGTTATCACTTGGTTCCTATTAAACACTTTGATGTGTGGAAGACTACCTTTAAATCCAAGGAGGGCCTTTTTGAATGGTTGGTCATGCCTTTCGGGTTAATGAATGCCTCTGCAAGCTTCATGAGATTGATGGATGACATCTTGTGACCCTTCACCAATGCATTCATGGTGGTATATCTAGATGACATCTTGATCTACAGATAGAGTTGGGAAGAGCACCTCCACCATATTTGACAGACCCTTCAAACCCTATAACAACACAAGTTGTGTGCCAATTTGGAGAAATGAACTTTTGGCATGACCCAGGTTCAATATCTGAGGTACATCATTAATGAGCAGGGTGTGCATGTGGACCTAGCCAAGATGCAAGTCATTCAGGATTGGCCAGCCCCAACCACTCTAATGAAGCTCCACAAATTTTTGGGTCTTGTGAATTTCTACCGTAGGTTCATGTTGGGGTTCTCTCATATCACCTAGCCTTTAAGTCAAGTCACCAAGGGAAGAGTGAAAGAAATTTTTTTTTGGTCTGAAACCCAATAGAAGGCATTTGCTGAGTTGAAGCATCACCTCTTCTCTGCACCAGTGCTCACATTAACAAACCTATAACAACCATTTGAGATTGAGACAGACTCATCTGACTATGCTATTGATGCAGTTCTTACTCAATAGGGGCATCCAGTGGCTTACCACAGTGAGACACTTTGAGACATAGTCTGAAAGTATCCCACTTATGACAAAGAAATATATTCCATTATGCAGGAATGTCGTCAATAGAAGCATTACATTATGGGGAAGGAAACGGTCATCCACACAGACCATCGACCCTTGCAGTTCATATAGACACAAGGGAAGTTGCAGAATGATCACCATCAAAAATGATCCACATACCTAAAGCAATTCCATTTGAACATTAAGTAAAAGAAGGGAAGCACAAATAATGTTGTAGACTTCCTCAGCTGACCACCATTCATGACACTAATCACTGTGCTTGACTCCTATGGACACGAGACTTTAGGGTGGTCATACTGCAGAAGTATTTTTATTGGCCGAACCTTTGCTGAGATGTTGGAATATACATTAAATCCTACACTACCTATGCCATTTCCAAACCAACCATCAAGAAGCAAGGCCTATATACTCCTCTGCCTACTCCTACTTGACCTCGGGAATACATATCCGTGGTTACATGTTGGGCCTTCCTTCTACTCAGCACGACAACGACTACGTTTTCGTGGTCGTTGACAGATTCTCTAAGATGGCCATTATGGTAGTCTGCAAGAAGAGTATCACAATAGAGGTCACTGATAAGTTCTTCTTTGATCGAGTGTGGGTACACTTTGGGATCCCACAGTCCATTATTTCTAATCGGGACAATAGATTCCTAAGTGAACTTTGGTCAAGTCTTTTGTCGATGATGGACACCAAACTCACTAAGTCCACAACTTTCCATCCCCAAACTGATGGCAAACAAAAGTCGTCAACAAGATGAACATACACATTTTGCACATGTACAAGTCGAAGCATCCACACACATGGGATGAAAGCCTCCACTATGTCCAACACAACTACAACAAAGCTCTCCACAGCTCAACGGGCCACAACCCCTTTTAGGTAGGGCAGGGATTTCAGCTATTATGTCCCATTGATGCGGCCATACCATTTGCAACCACTCAGACAGATTCGACTCTTGTCCAGTCTGAAGCTGACAGAGCTAACAACTTCATTGAGCGCATTCAACACATTTGATAGTAGGTCCATGATATATTGGACAAAGCCAATGCTAAGTATAGGCAACACGTTGATCAGCATCGAGTGCCACAGAAGTTCCAGGTGGGCAACAAATTTTGGCTACATTTGCAAAAGGAATGCCTCGTTGGACCCCATCGCAAGCTTTTCCCCCTCTGATATGGGCCATACACCATCACAAAGGCTATAGGCGACAATGCCTTCGAGCTTAGAATTCCACTGTTCCTTGGTCTACACCTAATCTTCAAAGTAATCTGCCTTCAGCCATACTTTCCACCATTGTTTGTTACATCCGACATTGTAGAACAACTCACACCAACAGAGGTAAACCTAGACTGCATGGAATAGGACACAATTGATCAGATCATGGACACACAGATCAAGATCACTCATCAGCAGAAGATCTAACTGTATCGGGTTGTCAAAGCTGGCCAACTCCTGCACCAAAGAAAATGGCTCACTAGGTACCAAGTTCAGTAAAAGATCTAAGTGTATCGGGTTGTCAAAGCTGGCCAACTCCTGCACCAAAGAAAATGGCTCACTAGGGACCAAGTTCATCAGAAGTTTCCCCATCTCGTGGAGCCACTCAATGCAATGGGGACCATTGCTTCCTAAGGGGGGAGGACTGATCCAGGTGGATATTGTTAACCACCATCCTATTCCACTTGGACCCCCAACACTCTCTCTTTCAGTTTTTTAGTTTCCTTAATTGTGGAACAGTTTCCTATTCTTGGTAGTTTTCGGGTCCTAAACTTTCGGAGCCATTTTGAGGCCATAAATGATGTTTTTAGGGAAAACGAAGAGACTACAAAAGGTCCAATCAATTCTATTGATATGTTTTGGCCTACTCTTCATGATCTTCGAAACAAGGTATTATGATAGCCAAACAGAGATCGTATGCCAAAATTACAACCCTGGGAAATTGATGTACCAATTTACCCAAACGAGGCCCACAATTTTGGTGCTTCATCTCCTATGGTTAGATTTCTGGATGTTTAGGGTTTTCCATTGTTTCTCAATAATAAATAGGCCTTGGAGCCTCATTGTAACATATTTCAGAGGCATGTAGCCGCCACATCTCTTCTCAGGGATAAGCTACCATCACTCGAGCTAGTTTATTTCCATTTTGTTTCTAAGCATATTTCCGCTGTGCATTTTGGCCAAGTCTCTAGTCAATGTTGGGTACCAAACTCACTAAGTCCATGAATTTTCATACCTAAACTGATGGCCAAATAGAATTCGTCAACATGATGTTCATACACATTCTGCACATGTACAACACAAAGCATCCATGCACATGGGATGAAAATCCCCCTATGTCCAACACAACTACAACAGAGCTCTCCACAGCTCAACAGGCCACAAACCCTTTCCTGTAGGACTGGGATTTCAATCATTATGTTCCATTTATGTGGCCATACCATTTGCAGCTATTCAAGCAGATTCATCTCATGTCCAATTTGAAGCTGACAGGGCTAACAACTTCATTGAGTGCATTCAACACATCAGGGAAAATTTTAGGGGCTAATAATCGCCCATGGGCTAATTTTCTATACTTTTTCCAAAAAAAAAAGATTCGCTAACTTCCATTTTTTTGTAAAAATGATTCACCCAAATTTTATAGAATTAAATTATTTTACCCTAAAAATCACCAAAAAATTATATATATACTATATAAAAATATTATAAATTTGAGTATTTTTACAAAAATATCTCCAAACATTTTATAGATTTCATATTATGGACTAGTGGGATTCACCAAGGTTTCTAAACTTTAAGATAAACTTCCATAAAAATTTTCCTGTAACATATCCACTAGCAGGTCCATTATATATTATACAAATCAAATGCTAAGTTCAAGCATCACCATGATCAGCATCGGCTATCACACAAGTTTCGAGTGGGTGACCAATTTTGGCTACATCTATAGAAGGAGCGCCTCGCTGGACCCCGCCGCAAGCTTTCCCTGCTCCGATATGGGCCATACACCATCACTAAGGCTATAGGGGAAAATTCCTTTGAGCTCAACATTTCACCGTTTCTTGGTCTACACTTAGTGTTCAATGTAGACCGCCTTCAGCCATACTTTCCACCATTGCTAGACACATCCAACATTACAAAACAACTCACACCAACAGAGCTAAACTCAGACTGCATGGAACAAGCACAACTGATCGGATCATGGACACACACATCAAGAACACTCGTGAGCAAAAGATCCAACTGTATTGTGTTGAGATTGCAACAAGATGATGGAGCTTAGTGAAAAGAGTCGCCTTCACTAAGTGGGCCCGCAGGCAAATTATGGCACAAGTTCTATTTTTGATCCCAGCAGGGATGATCACAGTGTGGGTGACCACAGTATGAGTGATCACAGTGTGGGTGACCACAGTGTGAGTGATCACAGTATGAGTGATCAAAGTCTATTTTTATACTGGCTGTCAAAAATAGAAAAGTCAAATATTATTGTCTCATAATAATATTTGGACTATAAACTTGATCTTATTCTCTTGAAGCACTTCAGGATGAGCTACGGATGTGGTACATGTAGATCCTAGAGGGAAATACGTGGTTACCTATGGGATGACTAATATTTGCATGCAGGACTTCAGTTAGAACTCAAGTGAGTTGAGTTTAGTGGACTGGAGGTGCAGTTGTGTTCAGTTTAACTTTGTTAAACTAGTTGTATTTAGTCTAACTGATAAATAGACTAGAGATGAGTTGGGTGAATTAGTTATTAATTAATTCACAAGTTATTAACTCATAATGCAACTATAGAATACATCAGTTAACTTAGTTGCATGTCAGTGCATGTTCAGTTCAGCAGGGACAGGTGTTAGAGGATCAGATTGCTATCAGTTGTGACTATAGCTGTGCATGATGACTTACACAATCAAAGGGATTGAGTATGCCAATGAATTGGCCAATACCAAGAATTGTAGCCTGTGCTCACGTCCAACACAGTATGAGTGATTATTTGCAGGTCAAATACGAGTTTGGTAAACCATTCTCATCGAGTTCTTGAGCAGGTATTGAGCTGGAGAGGCAGGCAAGCAGTGGAATAGATTTGGAGATCAGATCTGAGCTGTATTGTGTGTAACAGGTGGAGTTGGTACTGGATTGCTTGTGATAAGCATTGTACTTTGTAATGTTACATGGTCTCAATCATTAATATACAGATAGTGTGGGGTTTTTAGCGAGACGCTTTCCCCAGGTTACATACTGTGTTAATGTGTGAATGCTCTTGATGTTTTATTGTTATTGATGCTGCTATATTGATGATCAACGTAGACGATCTTATGTATTGTGTATGTATTCCGCAATAGTACATGATCAGGATAATCTCTGTTGAATATGTGTTAAATTATTCAAAATTTTCTACATGGTATCAGAGCTAGATAATTGTAGAAAAAGTTTCTACATTGTATCGGAGTTGTTGATCATCAGATCTACTATTCAGGAAGTGTTTACAATCTATTTCTTCAGGCAGAGTCTGTAATCAGGCCAGGTAGCCTCTGGATTCATCCTTCCTTTGGAAGGTGAGATATCCGGTGAATGCCCATACATTCAATCTCTGTACGAGAAATATTGTGTTCTCACGAATCTTAGATCCAAGGCGGTTGAGTTGGTTGCTGGTGGAATTCGAATTTGCAGCAGTGTTTTCTTGGTGACAACGCAGCAATGTATTTCAACGGATTGCGATTGGAGTATGCTCTTGAGGGCAGCTCAAACTATATTGCATGGAAGGACAGGATGGAGGCAGTATTGGATGATAACGGGCTAAAGGAGTTCATAGATATGGATATCCCAAAGCCTACTGATGCTGCTAAGGCAGAAGTTTGGCAAAATAAGACCGCAAAATGTCGAAGGATTCTGTTGGAGGGCATGAAGGATCACATTGTGTCCAGCCTCCATGAAAAGGCTACTCCATATTTGATGTGGAAATCATTAACAGAATTATTCCAAAGCAAGAGCGATCAGAGGAAGCTGGCACTCAAAGATAAACTCAGAAACATCAAATGCGAGAAGGGTGACAGTATTCCCAAGTATCTCACGAAGTTCACTCAGTATCGAGATGAGCTGGGAAGTGTGGGGGTTACTGTTGATGATGAGGACTTGGTGAGCTTGGCTCTCCTTGGTCTTCCGAAGAGTTGGCATTCCTATCAGGACTCTGTCAATGGTCGGGAGAAATTGCCAGGATGGGAAAGACTATGGTCAAATCTTGTGCAGGAGGAGATCAGGCGGAGTACCAGGGACGGATCTTCGTCAAAGGGAGCTGATGAAGAGAATTGTGCTTTGGTTGCCAAAGCAAAGAAAGGGAAGAGCAAGAAAGCTTCTCAGTCTGGTGCGAAAGGCAAGAAGCAGGATATGTCCAAGGTGAAGTGTTTTCACTGTCACTAGCATGGACACTATGCCACTAGTTGTCCACAGAAGAAGAAAAACAAGCAGGCTGCTGGATCTTCAGCAGGAGAGGCTCTAGCCTCACAGTTTGAGCTTGATTTTTCATTGATCGCATGCTTGGTTTCAAGTGTGATGGGATCAGTGTGGTTCTTGGACAGTGGTGCGTCTTTTCACATGATGGGAGATAGAGATTTGTTCTCTGATCTGGAGGACAAAGATCTTGGAGTGCACATTGAGATGGGCGATGATGGTAGATATAGTGCGACCGGTATCGGTACCATTTCCTTTGAGAGGGAGTCTGGTAAACCCTTCGTATTGAAGGAAGTCATGCATGTTCTAGGATTGAAGAAGAATCTTATCTCAGTGGTGATGTTAGAAGACAAGGGGTATGATGTTGTTTTCAGCGAGGGAAAGGCTTTCCTACGCAGCAAGACAACTGGTGAGACCCGGAAGATAGGGGTTCGACTGAGGAACCTTTATCAGTTGCATGTAGATGGATGCGCAGTAATGGCGGGCAAGGCAAAAGGATTGGTGAGCCGGGATGATGGCGAGTTGTGGCACAGGAGATTGGGTCACCTTCACCATGGAGCCTTGAAGATACTGCATCAAATCACTACAGGGCTTCCTAAAGGCACACTTGCGCAATCAAATCAGTGCAAGGGGTGTACTTTGGGGAAGTTTGTGAAAGCCACCTTTCACGAGAAGGATAGTCGCGCCACGACGATCCTTGAGAGAATTCACACAGACGTGTGTGGACCTTTCTCAGTTGCTTCGACAGCAAAACACAGGTATTATGTGATTTTTGTTGATGATTTCTCTCATAAGTGCTGGATCTTCTTCATGCAGAAGAAGAGCGAGACATATTCAAAGTTCTGTGAATTCAAGGCACTGGTCGAGAAGGAGTCGGGGAAGAAGGTGAAGGCTCTTAGGAGCGATAATGGTGGTGAATACATCTCAGACGAGTTCAAGGATTTCTGCAAGGCAGAAGGGATTCGAAGAGAACTTATAGCTCCCCATAACCCACAGCAGAACGGGGTAGCTGAGCGGAAGAACAGAACGATTGTGGGTGCTACACGGGCAATGTTGCATGATCAGGGCCTACCCCTTCACTTGTGGGCGGAAGCATGCAATACAACAGTTTATGTGCAGAACCGTTGTCCTCATAGGATACTTGGCATGAGTACACCCGAGGAGGCTTATTTTGGTAAGAAGCCTAATCTTTCTCATTTGAGGATTTTTGGTGCTAACGTTTACATGCATGTGACGAAGGATGCCAGGAAGAAGTTGGAGCCGACCACAGAGGTTGGGATATTTGTGGGGTACACTGATACGCCCCATAACTATCGTGTGTATTTGCCAGACAGTGGTAAAATTGTCGTGCGATGGGATATAAAATTTCAGGAGGAGAAAGCCATGAAGTGTTCGCTTGAGAGGGAGCTACACTTGCATGCAGATGAGGAGCTATTAGTTCCTAAGGATGAACTCCAGGACGTGGATTAGCCACAGGACGAGGTTCATGGAGTGGAAGAGACCACTCATGCAGCGCCAACCATAAGAGGGCGAAAGCGCTTGACAGAAGCTGAGCGACTGGCTCAAGATGTAGAGAAAGTTGTAGGACCACCTACAGCCCAACGCAGGCAGAGACAGTCACCTGATCGGTACACTGGATACATGGCTCTTATGAGCAAGTGTGTTGTGACTAAGCCATCCTCTTTCGAGGAAGCTGTGGAGGATCCCACATGGGTAGATGCCATGGTGGAAGAGTATGATTCTATTGTCAGAAACAATGCATGGGAGATTATTCCTAGACCGGAAGGGAAATCAGTGGTGGGTTCGAGATGGATCTACAAAGTTAAGTAGGTAGCTGACGGGAGTGTGGAGAAGTAAAAGGCAAGATTTGTTGCCCGAGGCTTTTCACAGATAGAGGGGATCGATTATGAGGAGACCTTTGCACCTGTCGCAAGGTATTCTTCCATACGGACGATTCTTGCTCTCTCAGCGCAGATGGGATGGCACATTCATCAGATGGATGTGAAGACTGCGTTCCTCAACAGAGTCATTGAGGAGGAGGTGTACATTGAGCAACCCAAAGGCTTTAAGGTCTTCAGCAGCGAGTCACATGTGTGCAGGCTCAAGAGAGCGTTGTATGGGTTGAAGCAAGCACCACATGCTTGGTACACACGGATAGACAGCTATTTCACAGGACTTGGATTCTCCAAGAGCGAGGCAGATCCTAACCTATACCAGATTGTGGTGGAGGGTAAGTTTCTTATCATTGTACTGTATGTTGATGATTTGATTCTAACGGGTGATGAGCTGTTGATACTGTCATGCAAGAACGATCTTGCTACAGAGTTTGAGATGAAGGATTTGGGCCTCCTTCACTATTTCCTAGGATTGGAAATATGGCAGCGCAGTGGTGGACTATTTGTTTCTCAGGGCAAGTATGCTCGGGAGATACTGGAGAAGTTCAACATGCATGGCTGCAAGCCTGTTGATACTCCTCTTCCTGGAGGTTGGAGGAAGGAGGATGCCACTTCGAGAGAAGAAGTGGATGCCACTGTTTATCGATAGTTGGTGGGGTCGTTGATGTATTTGGTCAATACACGACCTGATATATGCTATGTAGTTAACCAGCTTTCACAAGCTATGGTTAAGCCTACCAAGCTCTTCTGGAAGGCGGGCAAGCATGTATTGCGCTACTTGAGAGGCACATCGGGATATGGTTTATGGTATAGACAGGAGGATGAGGTGAAGCTATGTGGCTTCACCGATGCAGATTGGGCAGGGAGCCCAACGGACAGAAAGAGCACATCAGGAGAGGTCTTCAGTATTGGATCGACAGTGGTTTCTTGGTACAGCAGGAAGCAGAGATCCGTGGCACTCAGTTCAGCGGAGGCTGAGTATATGGCAGCAAGTTTGGCTGCATGCGAGGCTATATGGATGAGGAAGTTCCTGGTCGGTTTGTTCGGTTCTCATTTGGATCCTACTGTGATTTACTGTGATAACCAAAGTTGCATTAAACTCTCGGCTAATCCTGTATTTCATGATAGATCTAAGCATATTGACATCAGGTACCATCATATCAGAGATTGTGTGCAGCGGAGGATCATGTTGCTTTCATACATTCCAACGAAGGATCAAGATGCTGATATTCTGATGAAGGCTCTCACCAGGAGAAAATTCGAGTACCACCGAGGCAGGATAGGGGTTGCTGATAATCCATATCTTGTCGAGAGGGAGTGTTGAGATTGCAACAAGATGATGGAGCTTAGTGAAAAGAGTCGCCTTCACTAAGTGGGCCCGCAGGCAAATTATGGCGCAAGTTCTATTTTTGATCCCAGCAGGGATGATCACAGTGTGGGTGACCACAGTATGAGTGATCACAGTGTGGGTGACCACAGTGTGAGTGATCACAGTATGAGTGATCAAAGTCTATTTTTAGACTGGCTGTCAAAAATAGAAAAGTCAAATATTATTGTCTCATAATAATATTTGGACTATAAACTTGATCTTATTCTCTTGGAGCACTTCAGGATGAGCTACAGATGTGGTACATGCAGATCCCAAAGGGAAATATGTGGTTACCTATGGGATGACTAATATTTGCATGCAGGACTTCAGTTAGAACTCAAGTGAGTTGAGTTTAGTGGACTGGACGTGCAGTTGTGTTCAGTTTAACTTTGTTAAACTAGTTGTATTTAGTCTAACTGATCAATAGACTAGAGATGAGTTGGGTGAATTAGTTATTAATTAATTCACAAGTTATTAACTCATAATGCAACTATAGAATACATTAGTTAACTTAGTTGCATGTCAGTGCATGTTCAGTTCAGCAGGGATAGGTGTTAGAGGATCAGATTGCTATCAGTTGTGACTATAGTTGTGCATGATGATTTACACAATCAAAGGGATTGAGTATGCCAATGAATTGGCCAATACCAAGAATTGTAGCCTGTGCTCACGTCCAACACAGTATGAGTGATTATTTGCAGGTCAAATACGAGTTTGGTAAACCATTCTCATCGAGTTCTTGAGCAGGTATTGAGTTGGAGAGGCAGGCAAGCAGTGGAATAGATTTGGAGATCAGATCTGAGCTGTATTGTGTGTAACAGGTGGAGCTAGTACTGGATTGCTTGTGATAAGCATTGTACTTTGTAATGTTACATGGTCTTAATCATTAATATACAGATAGTGTGGGGTTTTTAGCGAGATGCTTTCCCCGGGTTACATACTGTGTTAATGTGTGAATGCTCTTGATATTTTATTGTTATTGATGTTGTTATATTGATGATCAATGTAGAGGAGCTTATGTATTGTGTATGTATTCTGCAATAGTACATGATCAGGATAATCTCTGTTGAATATGTGTTAAATTATTCAAAATTTCTACATATTGGGTTGTCAAAGCTAGCCAACTCCTAAACCAGGGCAAGTGGCTTAGCAGGGACCAAGTTCAGCAGAAGTTTCCCCATCTCATGGAGGCACTCAATGTAATGGGGACCATTTCTTCCTAAGGGGGGAGCACTGATCTAGGTGGATATTGGTGGCCACCCTCCTATTCCACTTGAACCCCCACTTGGTGGCCACCCTCAGTTTCCTTAATTGTAGCACACTTTACTCTTTTTGGTAGTTTTTTGGGTTGTGAACTTTCGGAGTTGTTTTGAGGCCCTAAATGACTTTTTTAGGGAAAAGGGGGAGACCAAAATTTTCCAAATCAATCAATTGATTTTCTTTTAGCCGACTCTTTGAGATATTCAAAACGAGGTATTATGATAGCCAAATGGAGATCGTATGCCAAAGTATTGACCCTGGGAAATTGATGTACCAATTTAGCCAAATAGGGCCCACGGTTTTGGCACTTCATCTCCTAGGGTTAACTTTTTGGATGTTTAGGGTTCTCCATTGTTTCTCAATAATAAATATACCTTGGAGCCTCATTGTAACACAGTTTAGAGGCATGTTGCCGCCACATCTCTTCTCAAAGATAAGCTACCATCGACCAAGCTAGTTTATTTCCATTCTGTTTGTAAGCATATTTCGGTATTCTGATATTAATGAAATGAAGTGTTATTTCAACTGCAATTTTGTATTTTAGTTCAGATCACTAGTACACTTCATGGTTACAATACCTTTTCTTGTTGTAAAACGAAACTTTTGGTTGCAATCCCATAAATTTTGTTCATTGTACTTGGGGAGTGTTTGTAAATTGGTGTTTTGATGTGTATTCCTCATTTTATCCCCCTGTCTAAGCTTTATTAATGAGCTGATACGTGTCGCACTTGATTTTATGTCTAAACTCATTGTGTTTACCCTTCATTTTACCTTTCAAACTTAAACAAATTTTGGTTGCACAATCTAGCCCACTAGGACTGGGAGAGCACAAAAACACACTCTTAAGCCTTAGTTAGACTCGTTCCTTGTTCTGAAGTGTGCCTTGCACCCTCCAAGAGCATATAGCGCACTCCTAAGGATCATTCCCCTTCCTTATTCTGAATTACCCCTAGAAAAATCAAGTATTCCCCTTGAGCGCACACCTTTGACTCAAAGAACTATGCACTCTTTGAGCACATGACCACACCTTGAACCAATGAATGATTCCCCCTTCGCCCTTCGATAGTGCGCCTGTGACCTCCTTGACCATCTTGATCACACAACGCACTTAGGAAGCCGAAATCTTAACCCCTTCATCCTTCAACAATGTGCTATATGCCCTCTTTAACCCTTTTGAGTGCACAACACACTTGGGAAGCCTGAAGCTTCATCCCTTCAACCTTCAAAAGTACACCCTGCACCCTTCCTATCTCGCTTGAGCATATAGTGCACTTGGGAAGCCTCAGTTCTCTTACTTCATCCTCTAGACTTGCACCCTGCACCCTCTCTTGAGTTTTCTTTCTCCATGTTAGTGCATGAGCGCACCCTAAATCCTCAAAGCGCTTAGTCCTTCCCTCTTTCACAGTGTACCCTTACACCCAAAAGTTCCCATTTATCCTATCAAGCACACTGTCAAGTCACAAATAGAAAATCTGCATGAAACATGACAGTAGAATAGTTTTCAGACTAATGTTTTCTTTCCATGAGTGATTTCTGTTGAAGGTATTCCAGAATAGCATGGCAAGGATGCATGAAGAGATCGGGAACAAAGGGTAGTCAGACGAAGAATTCAAGAACAAAGAACACATTGAAATATGGATGATCGAAGCAGCCCAAAAGACTCCATGATCAGAGACCCTTTGGAGAGTGAAGACATAAACAATTGCATGGAGGATCGAAAATACAAGTGGCGGCCTTGTCACCTATCAAAGAAAGTCCATGTCATCAATCACTTTGAGTCCAAGTCATCAATGATAGCGACTTCTCATGTCCTCACCAAATGATGATGTGGAAATCATGATGTAATTATGAAATATTGTAAAGAAAAATAAGTAGAAGTCCAAGATTCATGTATGGACAAAAGAGCCATGTGTAGAAATTCAAAATAAATGCAATTCCAAGATTCATATGTAATTCCAAAAGTCATTTGGAAGTTCAATAGTTATAGAAGTCCAAAGGTCATAAGAAATTGAAAAGTCATATGAGGAACTCAAGAGTCACGAGGATATGAAAAGCCATTCCTCAAGTTATAAAAGGAGCCTCATTACTCAAGCAAAGGTATTTTAACCTCAGCTTTTCCCATGAGGAATTAGAGAGATAGAGATAGTACTTTTGGGGAGCAATTAGTGGCTCTAATGCTCCACTATTGGAGCTATTGATGTTCATTATACTTATGTATCTTGGAACTTTTGCTTAATACTTGAAGCCATTTTGCTAGCACATTTTCATACATAAATCATGGATGTTTTTAGACTACTCGTCTAATGTTTTCGGTTTATGTTGTCTTCCTTATGTACTAAAGTAATTGAACTATTTTGGTGACTTTGGTGCTCAAATTGTTGGAAATGTGTTGTGATGATTTGAATTATTGTTGCATGTATGTGAAATATTTCACTTGATGTCTAATGATTCTTCCTCGCTTATGTGCATACGTCTCCAGTAGACTAATGCTATTAATTTTCTTTTAGAGGCTCACTTTCTCTTCCTTGTAGTGAAATAACCTAGATACATCTACAATTAAACATTCCACAAGGCACACTCTCTTGCTCATTCAAAAGCACATGCGCCACACTCTCATGTTGATTGCTTAAGCCAAGGAAAATCTTTAAGTTAATGGCCATCAAGCCATATTTCCTTATGGAACTCCTACACCAAACTGTGTGAGGCCTAATTGGGACCTCATATCAAGGAGATCCCATGTATGTTGGTGGGATATAGCACTTTCAACATTCTCACACTAGAAGGAGGGAAACCAGTTTTTATGGTTGATAACTCATCACATCCAAATTATTCATCTTCTAGACAAGGCAGTAATATCCCAAGTACCATCCGAGCTCTTATTCCTGAGGTAGGAGGGTCTTCTCAACTTGGTCTAGAGTTACATTATAAAGTTACCTACGAGCAACTCTAGACGATTTTGCCTATACTTGTCGGTTTGCAAAAGATATAAATTTTCATTCAATTGTTTGTAATCTTCCTCATCATCCCAGGAAGAAAGAAATAAGTTGTATTGGTGCATTGGTTACATCGGTGGAAGATTTTTTCTTTGCCACTCCTAAGGAATTAGCAAATTCATGAGAAGAAAAGGTCCAACAAGACTCACATCCACCTATCCACTAAGAGTATAAGGAAGATCTTGTTCTTTCTGATGAAGAGTAACCGAAAACTAATTTTTAGTTTAACGATGGATTTAAATGGTAAAGGGGGAGGAAAAAGGAGACGAAGACATGCCTGATCAGGCCTTGGATTATATGGCCCAAGGGCCACTTGCTCTTCTAGATAACCTTCATAAAATGTGTAGACATCCAGAGAAGTTGTTATCAAAGTTCGATCCTGATAAGAATATTAAGGAAAAGGATCATATTGATGATTTCTACATGCATCTACGAATGCCAGAGGTACGATACGATGATGTTTCTTGTATAATTTTTCCTTTCACTTTAAAAGGTAGAGTAGAAACATGGTATATAGTTTTCTTGTTAATTTAATCCATTGTTGGAGGGAGTTTAAGAAAAAAAAATTGAGAAATTTCCTAATCATAACACACCCGCCATGTTATTAGAAGAGCTCAAAAATATTATGATGGGAGAGAAGGAGAAAGTCAAATGTTTCAATCAAAATTTCAACCGTATAGTGAAAAAGCCACCCCCAAACATGTAACCTCATGGTTTTATCACTATATATTATTATACAGTTGCCTTGTTAACAAACATTTGTGCTTTTTTTAAGAGATCTACAAAAGAGACTTGCAGAAGCAATCGTCATGGATAAATACTTGCATGCCATTGAGGCCATTAGTGATAATGATGAATCTAAATACTCCAAGGGGACTAGCAAGAAGTCTCAACCTTCTTCAAGTAAGGCTAAATAAAAGGGTTCTAATGATATTGAAATATTGACTAAATATTTAAAGCACTCATTAATGAGGTCTTAAAATTAAAGAGAAGTTCAAGTGATACTTCTACCAGTAGCAAGCCCCCTAAGTCTTTCTTATTCAGAAGGAATAACAATAATCAACTAGCTAAGTCTGCCCAGAGTTGAAATTTTGTGTTGAATGTTGAAACTATGGGCATGGATAACTATCACTCCTTCCATTAGGAATGGAATTTAGAGAAAAATTGCCCACAGTGCAACCACAACATGAATGCTATGGTGGCCCATATTGTTGATATTTTACTAGCGGATGAGTAGCCCAAACAGATAGAAGAAACAAATGAGCCTGCATCGACTAAGGAAAATATAGGTATTGAACACTAAGTTAATACCTTTGATTTCATTCTTAATACTGACAATAAAAGTCTTGAAGAACCACCTCAAAGTGAAGCCCCCCCCAAGAAACACACCGTCGTTATAGTTTGAGGAGCAAAGGGCCCATTTCTAAATAGGAAGTGGCGAGACAAAAACTAAAGGACCAATTATTGAGAAGGATCTCACCACTAAGAAATATTGCTCAAAATGTAGAAAGTAAGTCTCGAAACTGTACTGCTTCTACGAACACTTCCACTAGAAGCAAAAACAAGTCTATCACAATGAAGTTTTCTAATAAAGCTACACGTTCAAACATTTCAACACTGCCTATTAAAATTGAAACTATTGTTTATAATATAGTTTAAGACGTAAAAATAGATCATGATAACATGTCCGTCTATGAGCTCGCAAAGATAGTAGGATAACATGAACTACTTGTCCAAACCTTCTCGCAGCCTTCATCAGGTGACAAAGATTCTACTTCTCAAAATGTGTCTAATAAGTCTTATGGAACTCTTGAATTTATAGTTAATGTTGTAACTTTAGATGCTAACAATATATGCCCCCCATTTTTGCTAATTTTTTAAATCTTTAATTACAATGTCCATAATATTTTGGTTGATTCAGGTGCATCCATTAATGTAATGTCATTATATGCTGCTAAGAAAATTAATGCTAAATGGGATAAGACTAATGCACAAATTATTCGGTTGGACAGATCACTTGTGCAGGCCATTGGTGAACTCAAGAATGTTATTATCCATTTGTTATTGGACGATTAGGTACACCAATGCATAAACTATTTAATTGTGGACATCCCTAGAGCCTATGGCATACTCTTAAGTAGAGACTGGTCTAGTAAATTACAAGGATATTTTGCGATAGATTGGTAACACTTATGGCTTCCATATAAGGGTAGAAACAACCAGATTCGAGTGGAAACTGAACCCTACAATAGATATACTATGACACTACTTGAGGGTCATAATGAGCCTGTTGGATTTGTAGACATAATATTCAGAAGTTATTTCTTGGAAATCAATCACAGGAGTTATTAAGCACAACCATCACCCATCCCACCATATACACAGTTGGAGCTCCTTAATTGTACTCCAAATGGTGCTAATGAATCTTGTAACATAGATGTAAATAATAATAATAGCTAGGGAAAATTTTATGAACCCCCCCCAAATTTACATGTATAATAAATAGGCGAATCTCCATGGTATATAGGAAAAATGGAAGGCGATTTTATCAATAATATGATATGTATATATAATTTTTTGGCGAATCTCTCACCAAGCATGGCGAATATTTTACTCAATTATAAAATCTTGTGTTTATTGAATACACAAATGAAATCATTGCATTTCTTTAAAATATCTTTTGAAATCAAAATTACCAAAATTACATATCGATAACCTAGTGGGTGTAGGATAAAATTCATCCGTGCCATTCACAGAAAGCATGAGAAAAAAGCTAATACTATATATAAAACCAAGAAAAATTCAAATTCATCACTTCTAGGGACCTCGTAACCACCCTGCCAATACACAAGTATGTTCCTGTTTGCAATTAGAAAAATTACCCAAATTACAATCTGTTTACTCCAGCATATGTTGGAAAGTTATAGAAGGATGACTAGTGCAATCAATCCATTCCTTTTAGCCCTGGATTTGTTTCAGTTTAAAACAAAAGTATACAAATATACTTGTCCAATGTCTATGCTTTAACCATTCACCTTAAGATGTTTTTACAATATAATTTCCTAAGTCTATTTAATATCTTCATTATCATAAAAACCAACCTATATCCATCTTAACTCCACATCTACCACTCTTAGGGGGATGAAATCTATTTATCCCTCTGAGCACTTGGTAGACCCAGAATTAAGATGGATCTAAGATGATAGAATTTCCCCTTTAAATAGTCTATGCTCACATGAATACCATGGTATTACCATGGGTCAATACCATGGGTTATCATAAACCTAGAGCTTAAAAATTACTATTAGTAATTTATAAAAATTAATAAAATTAATAGTTGATTTTTATTTTATTTTTTATTTTAACCAAGCTAAAATGTGTAACATACATTAAATTACAACATCCATTTTTACTCTTGATCGGATCAAATATTTTTTCACTCTATGCTCGTTTGCATATCACGATATTTGATACCTCTCGGGGGTTAGTAGATCCAGAGTAAAGATGGATCTATGTTGGTTTAATTCCCCCATTTAAATAGGCTACATTCCAGGTGAATACCATGGGTCAATACCATGTGCCATTTTTATTTTTATTAATACTATATTAGGGTTAATAATTTTTTTTGGCATGGTATTAATAACAATCTGGTCCATGGTATTTGTCCCATAGTATTTTTCCCATAGGTTTCACCTAAATATAATGCATTTTTTGAGTGTTAGTAAATATAAGGTGACTTATGGAGTAAATATAAAAAAATGTTTTATCTGTTTACCATACCTCTCGTTTATTTATATTTTTATTAATTTACCATACCTATTTTACAAATATGGTATTTGGCCCATAGGATTCACTTAAATAAAACCCCTTTCTTGAGCCTTCATAAATAGAACGAGGGTTATGGACTAAATATAAAAAGAGGTTTTATTTATTTACCATACGTCTAGTTTATTTATATTTTTATTTATTTACCATACCTTTTGAGTAAGTATAAAAAGACGTTTTATTTATTTACCATACCTCCACTTTACTTATATTTTTATTTGTTTACACCCTTGCATGTATATAAGGTGACTTATGGAGTAAATATAAAAAATGTTTTATTTATTTACCATACCTCTCATTTATTTATATGTTTATTAATTTACCATACCTCTTTTATAAATATGGTATTTGGGCCTTTGGCCCATAGGATTCACTTAAATAAAACCTATTCTTGAAAATGGGCGAATGGATTCACTTAAATAAAACCTATTCTTGAAATTGGGCGAATGGAAGGTTGTAACTCCTAATTTCAAGGGCTAAATTTACCTTTTTTACCCTCTCCCTTAAAATAAGCTGGGCTATATGAGGTGATTTGTAAAAATGTACTATGATACAAAATATTCGCCCACTAAAAATTTAAAACCCCTTAATTTCGCCAAAGGGCGAACATTCGCCCCTAAAATTTTCTATGATAATAGCATAGGAACCAATTTAGTAGCTGATAATATTTGGCATTTGTAAGCTCTATAGTTGGTTGCATTCTCATAGACCTACATAACAAGAAATCCATCCTATCATGATGTTTGGAGTTCGAGTGCACAAATAATACTATCAAATATGAAGCACTTGTTATTGGGTTAAAGAAGGCCATAGGATTGAAGGTAGAACTCTTCAAGGTAATTGGTGACTTATAAGTGGTTACTCGATAGGTACGAAACACCATCCATTGTGTTTCACCAACTTTAAAAAACTACCAACAAGAGGTATGACAACTTATTACTTATTTCAAAAAATTTAATATTTTTTTTGTTCCTAGAATTAGAAATTACACAACTGATAAATTAGCTAATGCAGTCACTAGAATGTTGTCTTTGAAAAAAGGTTTTTCTAAAAAGATTATATATATATACCATTTGTGCCTGATAACATAACTAATTTTCATTTTTTCAATGACAACCAATAGATACTGCATTTTATGGCTAATGCAGATGTGTTCAAAGATGTGGCCATAGAAGAAGATGGGCATGACAAGGTTTTGAAAAAATAAGTTGATGCAATGAAAGGAAGTGCTATGCCTAAAGGTGTAGTGTCCTTGGAAAATTTATATGACCTACAAAATTGGTTCATAGGACCAATTAATACTAAGACTTAGAGCTCAAAGTTGTCTTTCAAACAAGTCAACTTGGGAACTCAAGATGATCTGAAATATGTAAACCTAAACACATGTTTTTATCCATAAGAACGACAAGCATTCATCTTCTTGTTAAAACAATACCGAGATGTTTTTGCATGGAATTACGATGATTTGAAGACATATGAAACTTGTATTATCCAGCATTTCATTCCCATTAAATAAGGGGTGAAACATTTTCAGCAAAAGTTAAGGAAAGTTCATCCAATGCTAGAACCCATAATCCAAAAATAATTAAGGATGCTCAGATCATTTTTAATGTCAGACATTCTACTTGGGTTTTGTATTTAATCATTGTCATGAAGAAATGAAATGAGATAGGGTTATGTGTCAACTTTCACAATCTCAACTAGGCATCAAAAAAATATATATATATTCGGTTCCATCTATGAAACAAATCCTCCAAACGATATCTAGGTCTGATATGTTCTCGCTACTAGATGGTTTTTTTGGCTACAATCAAGTGCTAGTGGCAGAACCATACCACCTTAAAACCACTTTCAAGACCAAGTGGGGAACATTATCCTTTAAACACATGCCATTTAGGCTTATTAATGTTGGTGCTACATTTCAAAGAGCAATGGACATTACTTTCCATGGCCTAATTGGCTAAAGTGTAGTAGTTTATCTCAATGATTTAACTATATTCTTTAAAAGAATATCATACCACGTGCATCATCTGAAACAAATATTTGAGCAATATCGTAAATATGGGATTTCTCTCAATCCCAAGAAAAACATCTTCAGTGTGTCAAAAATCACTCTCTTAGGACATATCATAGCCAAGAGTGGAATCAATGCTAAATCCAGAAAGGGTAAAAGCTATAACTCATATCTTGTTCCATGTAAACAAGAAGTCTATGCAATATTTCTTAGGGAAGATTAATTTCCTCTGTAAGAGTCATCTCCAACTATGCTCATGTAGTTAATCCATTACAAGAGATGATAAAGAAAGATGTAGTCTATAAGTGGGAAAAAATAGAAAAGGATTTTTTTTCTCATATTAAACAAGTTATTGCTAATGCGCCTGTTAGTCCTTACAATTTCCTAGGTTGAAAAGGAAATCAAGAAGGGTAACCTCAAACCACTTCAACTCACTAGCTAGCCCCACTAAGCATGAGAGGAATCTCTCTAAGTCTCTTATGAATGATATGACTTTAAAGCAAATGAATCTTAGGCTAGATATATAATATTGTTTGTGTGTTTGTGAAAAGTTGGATTTTAGGGTTTGCTAGACTAGGGTCTGAAAGCCACAAATAGGTCTAGGTTGTAGGAGTGTAGAAGAAAATATGAGAAGGATCTAGATATCATAAGTAATGGTATATTTAGATAATTGTAAATTTAGTATATAATAAAAAATACAGAAGAAACTAATGAGCGTAAACCAACATGATTTCATTAGCTTAGGAAGACATGAACATAACTATGAAAAACAGATAAACAAAGCTTGAGAAACAAGAATTCTATATATTTCACTGAAAGGAATCCATAGAAAGAAGAGATATCATGTAGATGAAGATGTTTTAACCATTAAAATACAAATAGAATGAAGTACAAACACCATGAACTCATTGGGCTAGAGTTCCTTGAAAATAATTGCAATTGTCTCTATATTAGCTGAAAAGATGATTACATGCAAGCCTCCTCTACAAAAAGTCCAACCCTTCTCTCTAAAAGAAAAATTATACATATAGACTCTCCTAGACTACTTTCCCACCTTCAGGAGTCGAATTCCTTGGTGGAGGATCTGGCTTTAAGATTCCCTCAACCAACAGGTGAGAGTGAGAAAATGAAACTCAAACACTTCTTGGAGAGTTTTTTTAGGAGTTTGCTCCCTTTATTAGGCCTAATAAACATAAAAAACAACCTATGATGTACATTTATTCATGCCTACATCACCTAGCCTTGAAAATAGTGCCATTACATAGATAATCTTGACTTTGACTAAGTCAAACTGGAAATTAAAAAATTTACATAGTGAAATTTGCAAATTAAAACATAGAAAAATGCAAAAGCGCAGCGCCGACTTTGAGCTGATTTTCAAGTGCCTTCCTGAGGTCAAAATGCAAATCTAAGAGAATGGTCAACTATCCCTTCAAGTATAGTTTCCAAAACAGTTTGAATTTCTGAATTTGGACCATGGGAAGGCCTTCAAAAACCCATTCTCCCAAGGTCGCTCCAGTTGCGCAGTGCATGTCAAAAAAGGGTCCAGAATGCTAGTTTTTTGCCACTTTTTCGCACTTTTCTCCGAAACGGAGCCACCTCTCTAAAATATGAGCAAATGGGTTTTTAGAGGATGGCAAAAGATTTCCAAAAGTATAAAATTTTCCTGAAATAGACACCAGAGTAAAAGCATAGTGCCAATAGATGCCTGAGTAAAAAGTGCAGCGCCTTGGCAGTGCGCTTCTAGAGCTGCTGATTTTCTAAATTTAGCATGAAAATTCACAAAAAATAAAAAGTGCTTAGAATTTGCTCAAAATTGGCTAGGAGCTATAAAATTATGTATGGTAAACCTTCATATACACTTCAACAAGCATCTCCAAGTTTCCCTCATCCTTTTGGTAACTTTTGGCTTCTTTGAGCTTGTTTTCAAGTTGCTTGACCTTGACATTGGCGATCATGTTTTGAGCCTGGTAATGGTGCGCCATATGCCTAAGAACCTGATTATCTCTGTTAACCTTTTCAAGGAGCTTCTCAAGGTGGCAATTGATCTTGTCAAGCCAAAACTCCCTGTCTTCATTTATTTCCATGGCAATCCTCTCCTCAAAGGTCAATTCTTCCATTGGTGGCTTTTGTTCTCTTCTAGGTCTGGGTTCATGTCTTTGAACCAATACTCTCCATGATTTGGTATCCCTATGGCAAGAGAGATGACATCAACTGAGAATGTGAAATCAATCCCTGCAATGGTGGCCTTTTCTCCTTTCAGATTGGTGGCAATCAAATCAATGAGTTGCTCATGAAAACTTACCTCTTCCACTCTTTGGCAAAACCCTAGGTAGTTGACATCTTCAAAGCATTGTCTTATGAATGGTGAAGAATTGATCTCATTTTAGTTTGTGGGCTCATACCTTAGAGTCCTCCCTCCTTTATGATGTTTTCTCTTTTCTGATGGTGAAGAATCTCCTTCCATTTTTGAAACCCTAGATGATAGGAAATGGGAAAAAAAACTGTGAAAAGTGATTGAAGTGTTTAAATGAGGGAGTTAGGGAAGGGAGATGGGAGTAGGGAATTTTTTGGAGATGGAAAGAGGTTTTAGGAATCCTTAGGAATTAAATGAAGGGAAATGAATGAGGGAGATGAACTAGGAAATTTAAACATAGTCCTAGCTAGGGAAACTGCACAATTTGATAGATTAGGGCTAGGGTTTGTAGGGAGGTGAAGTGGAATGAAGGGAAATGGTTTGTTGGTGAATGGGTATGATGAGTTGCATGCAAATAGAGGTATAGGGATAGTGAAATTTAGGGTTTCAAATCTCCAACTGATCATTTGCAAGCTCAAAGCATGAAATTCACACAAACCCTAGATGACTAAACTAATAATCATTCATTTGTTTTGCCAAAGTACAAGAGGGAGTGAAATGAGACTACTTACTTGCTAGATGGCTTAGAGAAATAGAAAATAGGAATGAAAGCTTAAAATTTGAATTTGGGTGATTTTTGGTGAGTTTTCAGATACTCTGCCCTGAGCACAGCGCGATTAGGCTCTACGCAGCGCAGTGTCTCTCTGTGCAACGCCACCTCTAAAAGCGCAGCAAAAACACAACACCATCTTCCAACCTGCGTTTAGAGGCCTTAAACTACTACAAATTGAGCATTTGATAACTCGTTGAAAATCTCTTGCAGTTTTCTACAACATGGACTCATCAAGAATGTAATTTGGACAATCCATCAAGGTGAAAAATGGATTTTCCCAAGATCACTCCAAAAACTCAAGGTTTCTCTAACAAGAGCATTGTGCCAACTTGCAAGGCACTTTTGGATGCCTTCCACTAATCCAAATCATGATCTGAAGGTTCAATTGGAAATATTTGGATTTCTAATACACAATAGAGTCCTTAATCACTGCCAACAACTGCTCCAAATCCCTGAAAAATTGTCTTCAAGTCAAGCTATCCAGAAGTTGTATTTTGGGAATTTCTTTAAAATCATAACACATGTGCGTAAAATGAAGAATTTTGTTGTTCCTTGGACTATAATAGACAAAAACCTCTTTCACTTTTGTAAAATTCTTATCCATTTGGGAAGAAACATATTTTTAAGAAAAAATGTCCCTATGAGGAATGATGAGACGAGGTAGTGTACTGCAACATTATATTATTTGAAATAAAACATTACCTTTACCTTTATTTTGCTTTCCCTAAGCTGCTAACTCCCTTTACCCACTGAATTACATGATGGACATGTTTTGTTTTGACATATGGTATCATGATGACACATGGAGTGAAACCCTAGACCTTGAGTTAAAATGAGGAATTTAACCATTTTGATTTCATGACCCAAGACACTTAAATGCAGATATGATACCTCAAAGAAGACAATGTCCATGATGAGTGATGAATACCATGAGTAAGTGAAGGGAGACGCAATGACCTAGACACAATAGCCAGTGACCAAATTTTTATTTGAAGACTCACTGAAATGACAAAAATTTGACTTCACACCCTAACAACACCTTGTAAGAGCATATTTGATCATTGGTGACAGGTTGAACTAACTGACACTAATAGCGCCTACATTATTTAGTCCTAATTATGGAAAGGATTTCCTTCTTTATAATTTGGCCTCAGATTCCTCTATTGTGGTTGTATTGACACAAAAGGATGTTGAAGGAAACAAATGGCCCATTCGTTTCATGAGTTTTGGCTTACAGGGGTCAAAGTTGAACTACCCTAACATTGATAAACAAGCTTATGCTGTGTATAAGGAAGTCAATCATTTAAGGCCCTAACTTATTAAAGCTTGCATGATCATATATGTGCCTCATCCAATGGTTAGAACACTTTTCATGCAGCAGGAGTTGGATGAGAAGATGGAAATTTGGATGACCTATTTGGAAGAATACGATATGGAGTTTAAGCCATTCCATACTATTAATGGTCATGGCCTCTGTAACTTACCAGAAGATGTAAAATATGTTTCAAAGCAAGAAATTTTGGAATGGGAGCAAGAAATGGAGATGTATAACGTTGAACAAGTTCCCTAGTCAAGCTCGATAGCACCATATTCAGATATATGACAATTCTTAGAGAACAATACATTGCCCACACACTTATTAAATAAACAAAAGAGGGAAATTCACCTTAAATCTCTCTCTTATCAGCTTGTTCATGGAGTGCTTTTCAGAAAGCACCATAATGGTGTCTTTCTAAGATTCCTAGATCCTTAAGACACAAATAAGGTATTAAGATATCTGCACGATGGACTGACAGGTGGTCACTATGTGAGTGATACAACTGCACATAAAGTAATGAGGGATAGTTATTATTGGCCCATGTTATTCAAGGAAACTCATGCTTGTGCTTGTAAGTGTCTAGCTTATCAAAGATGTGCCAGTTGAGACCAAAAGTTAGCCACCCCAATACTATCATTAGTAGTTGAGGAACCATTCCAATAGTGGGGACATGATGTTATTGGAGAAATATTCCCACATTCATCAAAGTAGCACAAATGGCATTTTGACATTGATAGGTTATTACACTTGGTGGACATAAGTAGTTCCTTTAAGATATGTCAACAACCAATAAGTCATCCAATTTCTAAAGAAAAACATTATAACTAGGTTTGGCATTCCAACGTCTCTTGTCTTTGATAATGCGAATTATTTTTCTTCATTAAAACCTTATGAGTTCACTTTAGAAAATGGTAATGTATTAAAGCATGCATCTAACTATTACCCATAGGGAAACGGTTTGGCAAAATCAACAAACAAAAATATCATTTGCATAATCAAGAAAACAGTCTTCTTTGAACAAAGGAACTGACACAATGCTTTGGTATATGCATTATGGGTTGACCATGTATCTTCTAAGGCTTACCTTAAAACCTCACCATACTTCTTGGTGTATGGTAAAGAAGTTATCTTGCCTCCAAACCTATATCTCCCATCCTTGCAACTCTCCCAAGAGTCCAAATACATACCATACCTTCTAGTTCAAAGTAGGATATATAATTTTCTTAAACTTGAGGAAGAAAGGCTCAAAGCTAAAGAAATATTTTCCATGCACCAAAATCGTATCAAGCTCTGGTTCGAAAAGAATTTGTAGGGACAAAGAGTTTCGACGTGGGTGACTTAGTAATGAAATAGGATAAAGCTCACCAAGAGAAAGACAAACACACAAAGTTATAATATTTGTGTATTGACCCCTATACCATCGAAGAGAATTTTGGTGATAATTCTTTCAAGCTGAAATCCTTAGATGGGAGGACTAAGCCTCTTCCCATTAATGAATGACATTTGAAGCACTATTTTCAATAGCAGCTCTAAGTTTCATTTCTTTTACATTTTTTTTTTCTGTTTTTGGTCTCATGTTTGTTGTGTAGAGTCATGTCCCATGTTTTTTTGTGTCTTCATCGTTGTACATAAATAAGACCTTATGTGAAAGAGCGCATGGCTCATAAAGGATTTGCGGTGGAATAAAGAGGAGATGTGACAACCACAATGCTTTGCTATCTCTTAGTTCTTCTTCTTTGTTTCGGGAAGACGCCATAGGTTGAGCTCAGTCTACATGGAAAATAAAATACATCCAAAAATAAAACCTCGAGAGAACCTATTAGATCCACATCTATTATAGTATCCAAACTCCTCAACTTGGTGTTAAATTTACTTGGTGTGTTACTTCTATGAAGGGGCAAACTCCATTGTTCCCAATATGTCGAGACCTATCTTCCACACATTGAAAATAATAAGTAGTGAAACATAATCCTCTTAACTAAATAAATAAGGGGTGAAAGAACATAAAGGCTTCTTGTGCAAGGAGGTGAAGCAAGTGACTTTGTCTGGGTATTGTCCAGGCTCACTGGCAGTGAAGTAATGCTTGTGCTCTTGCAGTGGCTTTGTCAGGGTACTATCTATTTTTTCTAGCAGTGAAAAACACTAGAGATGAAACACATACTATTAATATATAAAACTCGACGCACATATTACCCTTTATTAGATTGAAATAATTACGATATGGCATATCTTTTGTGTGTTTGGACCAAGTAAAAGGAACTATGGTGCTATGTAATTGGGTCAAAAGGGGAAGTCAAGGCAATAAAAATAGGTGAATCAATACTTCCTCAAGGGATAACCCTTTAACTAAAAAAATATTCCTATGCAGAGAGGCTGAAGTTCGTCCAGTGTGTGACCAAGTGTTTTCGCTACTACAACACCCTCCAAAAATTCACTACATTCAAATTTTGGAGCCTACCAAACTGTCACATCTAGTGTTTTTTTGGTCGTTAAGTGTCATTTCAAGTCATTCCACATGTTTCAAGTGTCCTTGATCATTCCTAAGATTCATTGCATTATTTAGAACATCTCTAGTGCACTTCATGGTTACAATACCTTTATTTGTTGTAAAATGACACTTTTGGTCGCAGCCAGACACACTTTGTTCATTGTACTTGAAGAGTGTTTGTAAACTAGCATTTTGATCTGTATTTCTAATTATTTTCCCCTGTATAAGTTTTATTAATGAGTTCATATGTATCACACTTGTTTTTATGTAGAAATTCATTGTGTTTACCCCTCATTTTACTTTCAGGCTTAGACAAATTTTGGTTGCATAAGCTAGTCAACTAGGACTATGAGAGCACAAAAGTGCACTCTTAAGCCTTAGTAATAATCCTTCCTTATTTCAAAGTGTTCCCTATGAACTCCAAGAGTGCATATCGCACTCCCAAGTATCATTCCCCTTCCTTATTATAAATTGTTCCCATAAAAATAAAGTCCTCCCCTTGAGCACACTCCTTCGACTCGAAGAATTGTGCCCTCCTCAAGTGCATGAGTTCACTTTGAACCAACGAATTATTTCTCCTTTGTCTTGCAATAGTGTGCCCTATGCCCTCCTTGACCCTATTGAGCGCACAATGCACTTAGGAATCCTGAAGCCTAACCCCTTTGTCCTTTAACAATGCAACCTATGCTCGCCTTAACCCTTTTGAGCATATTATGTACTTGGGAAGCTTGGAGTTTCACCCTTTCATCCTTCGACAGTGCACCTTGCACCCTTACTATCTACCTTCAGTGCACAATGCACTTGGGAAGCCAAATTCTCTTTCTTCATCCTTTGGACTTGCACCTTGCACGCTCCCTTGAGCACATAAGCGCACCCTGAAGCCTCGAAGAACTCAGTCCTTACCCCTTTCGTAGTGTGCCCTTGTGCCCAGAAGTTCCCCTTGATATTCCTGAGCACACTATGAAGTCAAAAACAGATAATCAACATGAAACATGTTATAATAAAATATTTTTTAGATTGATGATTGTGTTCCATGAGTGATTTCAGTTATAGGTATTCCAGAACAGCATGGCAAGGATGCATGAAGAGATTGGGAAAATAGGGCAGTCAAAGGAAGAATTCAAGAATAAAGAAAAAAATGAAATATTGATGATCAAAGTAGCCCAAAAGACTCCATGATCAAAGACCCTTTTGAGGGTGAAAAGATCAACAAAAACATGCAAGATTAAAAATACAAGTGGAAATCTCATCACCTATCAAAGAAAGTCCATGTCACCAGTCACTATCAATCCAAGTCATCAATGATAGTGACTTTTCATGTCCTCACCATATTATGATGTGGAAATCATGATATAATTATGTTATATACCTAGGGGGGATAATATGAGGTACAAAGGGAGGTACCCAAGGTAATAATATAATAAGGGGATGGGCCATAGTAATAAATAAGGTGGTTAACCCATATCATGTAAGGGACCACAAGTAGTTAGTAATAATGTAATGGGCCCATGGTATTAGTTCGATGGTATGAAGGAACCATGGTAATCACCCATGGTATTTTATGTATGAGGCCTATATAGAGGCTAGAGACTCCACATGGAGAGATGTGAAGGAATATTGTATGAACAGGCATATGGCTTGGGGAGTGTTCTCTTTCCTTAAGGAGTGAATGTATGGTGTTGCCCTACCTTAAGGGTTTGATCAATAATGAAGCATTTCATATTATTTCTGGGTTTATTTGCATTTTCTTATATTTTCATATTAGATCTATAATATTTTTGGGTTAGATCTATAACAAGTGGTATCAAAGCACTTTTTTGGGCACAAAAGTGGAGAAATTTTGTTTTTATTTTCTGCAGGATTTCTGGGGCGGCGAGTTGCAGATGACATCTATACATTTTGGTGCAAGATTTGAAAAATATAATTGTACATCTGGATTATGTGTGAAAAAATAGCCGATTTCAAAAAAAAATCGGTTGAATCAGAGTCCGGATGAAGGAGATATCGCTGATTTAAAAATCAATGGGGTTGCAAACAATTTTTCAGAGTAGCAAGTTTGCGGCGCAGATATAGACGTCCTGGTGCAAGATCTATAGAATCTAATTGCAGATCTAAATTCCTTGTGAAAAAATACCCAATTTCAAAAAACAAATAAGTCGAATCGGAGTCCGGATGAGGGAGATATCGCTGATTTAAAATCAACTCTTTTTTGCATAAATTTTGGTGACGGCAGGAGAGTTGCAGCGCAGATCTGAAATTCCAGTGCCTAGATCAAGATTTCTATCGCATGGGTAGATGCAGAATGGTTGTTTCATTTCCAAAAACAGGTCATAATAGGGATTCTTAGCAATATTGACGGAATTGTGGCCATTTCAAATTTTCGCCAATTTTTTTTGTGATGGCGGGCCTAAATCAGAGTTTGAGGGACTTGTATAAATTTGATGGCTCTCATCCAGCCAAATGGCTAGCACAAATGGAGAAATGTTTTAGATTGAATTACATCATGGATGATGAGACTCAGCTAAGTATGAGAAAAATGTACTTGGACAATGAAAGATGGCAATGGTGGCTAGGGCATCAACGTTGCTATGGAAGGGCCTTAACTTGTGACACATTCAAAAAAGATCTTATGGACCACTTTGACCGTAAATCTAATCTTGTGGATAAGCTCACACTGACAGACATACAGCCTAGCAAAGATTTTATTTTTACAGGAAAAAGGAAACCAAGAAACCTAAAGGATTATTTTCTACTAATGTTTCCTTATTGCAGGTTCATGGATTGATTCAGAAGGAGAAAATCATTGTGTCTTATTTTGTAATCAAGCTCTGCTCTATTGGAGGTTTCCCCCTCGAAGAGGCAAGTGAACATTGCTTTCTGAATAATAAAATACTTGCTCTTGTTTCTCGCTATTCTATGTTCTGGGTATATTTCTTCGCATATTTTGTGTTCTGGTAATCGTCTTGCAGGTTAAGAGCATAGCAATGTTAACTTGCAAAAAAAAAAATGCAAATTCCAGCAAAACACATTGAAAACACACAAGTGGATGATGAGGATGTTCAAGTGTACAAGGATTTGAAGATTTCTATGGATAAGTATGTGTTGCATGGTGATTTTTATACTTCAGAGATGGATAATATGGATGTTGTTTTGGGATACCCTTGGATGGAATCAGTGGGTACTATCAATATTAATGTGCAGAAGAAATTCCTAAAGCTCTGGTATAAAAAGAAGAAAATTACATTACAAGATATTTCCATTAATAAATAGGTAGAGTCCAAGGAGGCTGAAGCAGAAGATGTTCCAAGGACTGACATATCAGATGATGAGCTAGTGATGATCGACAATCAAACACAAACAGAGGCTGAAGCAGAAAATGTTACAGGTGCTGATACATCAGATGAGGGCTCAGTGGTTGAAGTAATATTGGAAGATAAGACACCACAGCAGGCACCACAACATGCACCAGATCACAGTCAGGCTTCAGTAAGGGGTGAATTAAAGAAAAAGACACCATGGGTTAAAACTTCAACATATTATCACCCACATCACCCCACAAGACAACAACCAAGAAGATGGCAACCAATTAGCCACAAGGACAACAACCCCCGCATGACAGATAGAGAGGAGCGAAGATCCACCTACTACACATCAACACAGAAGAGCTACTACGGTCAACTTCCATCTCAAGCGAGCGAGGCACCAACGAGACCGAGGGTTCACCTTTTTCTTGGATGGCTAGATGCACGTGCATGGTACCAGTGGACTACTCTTTTGAGTAGATCTTATTATTTGTGTTCTTCCCATGTCTCGGGAACGAAACATGCTAAGGGGGGTGGAATGTTATATACCTAGGGGGGATAATATGGGGTACAAAGGGAGGTACCCAAGGTAATAATGTAATAAGGGGATGGGCCATAGTAATAAATAAGGTGGTTAACCCATATCATGTAAGGGACCACAAGTAGTTAGTAATAATGTAATGGGCCCATGGTATTAGTTCGATGGTATGAAGGAACCATGGTAATCACCCATGGTATTGTATGTATGAGGCCTATATAGAGGCTAGAGACTCCACATGGAGAGATGTGAAGGAATATTGTATGAACAGGCATATGGCTTGGGGAGTGTTCTCCTTCCTTAAGGAGTGAATGTATGGTGTTGCCCTACCTTAAGGGTTTGATCAATAAAGAAGCATTTCATATTATTTCTAGGTTTATTTGCATTGTCTTATATTTTCATATCAGATCTATAATATTTTTGGGTTAGATCTATAACAAATTATAAATTATTGTAAAGACAAAGAAGTAGAAGTATAAGAGTCATGTATGGGAAAAAAAAATCCATGTGTAGAAATCCAAAAGACATGTAATTCCAAGAGTCATATGTAATTCCAAAAGCCATTTAGAAGTTCAATAGTTATAGAAGTCCAAAGGTCATTAGAAGTTGAAAAGTCATATGAGGAATTCAAGAGTCACGAGGATATGAAAATTCATGTCTCAAGTTATAAAAGTAGCCTCATTACTCAATCAAAGGAATTTTCACCTTGGCTTCTCCCACAAGGCATTAGAGAATTAGAGATAGTACTTTTGGGGAGCAAGTCAGTGGCTCTAATGCTCCACTATTGGAGCTAGTGATGTTCATTGTACTTATGTATCTTGGAATTTTTTCTTAATACTTGAATCCATCTTGCCAACACATTTTCATGTATAGATCGTGGATGATTTGAGACTACTCTTCTAATGTTTGTGGTTTATGTTGGCTTCCTTATGTACTAAAGTAATTGAACTATTTCAGTGACTTTGATGCTAAATATGTTGGAAATGTTTTTTGATGATTTTAATGATCGTTGCATCTATGTGTACTATTTCACTTGATGCCTAACAATTCTTCCTTGTTTATGTGCGCATGTCTCCACTATATTAGTACTATTACTTTTCTTTTAGAGGCTCACTTTTTTTCCTTGCAATGAAAGAACCTAGACACATTTACAGTTGAACATTCCACAAGGCACACTCTCTTGCTCATTCAAAATCACATGCATGCTACTCTCTTATGTTGATTGCTTAAGATAAGGAAAATATCTAAGTTAATGGTACTTGAGCCATATTTCAATATAGGACTCCTACAAAAAAGGGTGTGAGGTCTAATTGGGACCTCATATCAGGGAAATACCCTATATCTTGGGGGGATCCAACACTGTCAATACTTTCACATCCCTATATTTGTTGGTAAAATAGATTCATATTTTGTAGATAAATGGTTAAACCTGATGGAAGGATATTTTTTGGTTCATTATTTTTCCAATAGGGAAAAGATTACTTTTGTGCTCCTCAAAGTTGACCCCCACGTCAAGGACTGGTGGGAAACTTGTTATAAGAAAAAGGATGAGAGGAAACCCTCACTCTTTTCAACCATTCCCACTTGGAATTCATTCTGAGATGCCATCAAGGAATATTATTTCCCTTTTGGAAACTATGAAGATAAGTACATCAAATGGACCACACTACTACAAGGAAGGGACCAAGAGATGCCAGAGTTCGCAAATATTTTTCATACCCTTTACACAAAGTTGGGTATCAAGGATTTTGTGTAGCACGTGGTACTTAAATATTGTGGTTATCTAGAAAAATACATCAAGGACAAGATGGAGTTCCTGGACATCTCCTCACCCAGCACCACATACCAATACGCTGTCAAGATTGAGCGTAAATTTAAATAGAAGAAGCAATACTTTGGATCTGCAAATCTAAGGCAAAAAAAGGCACCCTTAAACTGCAAAACAAAGGACAAAACAAAGGTGGGGTGACCTAGGAAAACCTATTGAAGCTACAAGAAAATAAAAACACTGTGAAGATGAAGAAGGACATAGGGAAGTCGAGTGAGATCCACAAGAGCCCCACTCACAACACAAGTGAGTGTCATGCCAAATAGTCACTAGTGATTGAGCTTAAGGATTCAGAGTTAGATGCATGTTCCAACTTTGAGTCAGACCTTGACAAAGGGGGATGAAAAAGGGACGTGGATTATTGATGTAGATCCCGACACCATTGTTTCCACCACCAAGGTCCATAAGATTGAGCTCGAAGACCTAGAGGAAGGGAAGTGTATCTTCCACTCATAGATGTGGGTGAATGGGTCTCCATTGTAGTTCATTGTCAACATTTGGAGCCAAAATAACTTCATCTTAGCAGAAGTAGTTAAGTGGTTGGGCCTCCCCACCACGCCACACCCACATGAATACACCATTGAGTGTATCCACCAAGGACGAGATCTCTGCGTCAGTCAACAATGTCACCTTACTACAACATCAAACCCTTCAAAGATGACATATTATGTGGCGTTGCTCCTATTGAAGTTATTGATGTATTATTAGGCCAACCATACTTATGGAAGCGTAATGTTATGTATGAGTCTAGGCCTCACACTGATATTATTACTTTGGGAAATAAGTTATACATGATACTGGAGGTAGCCCCACCTACTGCCATCTCTTTGATCTATGTTAAGCAATGTAGTAATATCATCTCCTAGACCGAGAAATTTGTTTTATTTTTTATTCGCTCTCAAAATAAGGGTAATATCATGGCCACACTGTTGTAGGGAAAAGTATCCGATTCGGATGACCCTATCCCACTCTAAGGGTGATAGTACCTCAGCAACAACTGTAAACAAAACTACTTAAGGTTTACTTCTTTATGAAAGCAAGAGAGAATGAAGAAATGCACTAACCATTGCCTTGCGCTTAATATTTGCTCCAATCTCTTCTCTTTGCTGCTTGCTCCTAGCTCTTTGCTCTTTTGCTGGCCCAGCTACAATGAGATCCTGCAAAATAACAAAGAAGGAAACTACAAGAACCATGCATTCATAACTGATTTAAGGATTAGCATAAATCAAATATACAATCATCACAATACATCATTGAAACAAATGCATATAGAAGAACCTCAATAGCTTTTATTAATGGAAGAAGTAAAGTTCTGAGAAGGTTACAACCATTGAAGGCTCCAATCCAGCAACACCTCCCAGCAGAAAGAATTTCTCCTCTTCACCTCCTTCAAGCAATCACCCAATAGTTCTATAGTGAAACCAACAGCATATCATTACTTTGCACAAAATTCCAGCCTCCTGAGCTCATAGGAGAGAGCTCAATATATAGATGAATTGAGAAAGGATGAGTCAGCTTGCAACTGATGTGTAGCTGCCTTGTGTCCTCTCTCTCTTCAGTTGATCTTCAGTTCTTGAGTCCACTTGGAGAACCTTGCTTCCACTTGGAGAAACAGAGCCTCTGACTCATCACAAGGCGAAATCCCTGATCCAAGTGTCATTTTTGGAAGATTCCAGAGCAATGACTCAGTGTGCCACTTGTCCCATCTCGCTCAACGCAGGTGGCCTTTGTTCTACCTGCTTTGCAACGCAGGTACACCATGGAGGAGTTGAGTTTCAGCGCAGAAGCCTAGTGGAGCACCTGCTTTGATTTCAGGATTGCTTGTTTTTGAGTGTTTTCAGGTGGAGAACTGATCTGAGAGCTGTTGGTTTGCTGACCTTGTTCCTCTAGGGGTAGGAACATCATGTTTAGGGACTTTGGATCCCTTGGATTATTGACAATTCATGCCTGATGCTGCAAGGCACAAAATTGTCTATAACAGATGCCCCCTAAAGTATGAGGTCGTTTATCGGGTGAAATGCTTTATTAGGAGGATCCGAAGTTCATTCAATCTGCTGAGAAGTGTCCTGTAATAAGATACAATACAATACATTATTTTTCATACTTTTTCATGATCTAGCTGAGGCGGGTATTCCCATGCTCAGCTTTATAAATTCATTTTGGTACATAGAACAGACGATCGTCTGATGGTAGACTGATAATTCTCTGCTGAAATTATCATCCTTTGAGAAGGATGATCATCTACTGCAATGATGTACATATCAAATGTCTTTATATCCTGAATATATATCGCAACCCGGATGGATGAAACTAGATCCGGGGTCTTCAATCTCTTCTGATCTTCACTCGATGTACAAGTCGATCCATGTGAGAGTTTCTTGAAGTCGAACATGGAAAGACATCGGTTGATTACCGGTCAATGATGTAAACCGTTAACAAGCGCGAGAGGAATCACTGATAAGGATGATGACCCTCAAGGTACAGCAGTACAATTCACATGGTGGGAATAAGGGACTTGGCGTCGACCACCATGCAAAATCTTCTGGTCGAAGGTCATTGATGTATACCTGTCGCCGGAAGTGAGAAACTTGCCATTGAGGCATGCAAGCTTCAAAGTACTGAAGGGGTTGTTCCTAGATCAACTCCTTGGATAATGAGCTGATGTCGACAAGGAGCGATCCGTCAAAGGAGGGCCTTAATGAATCCCACATCAGTGACACGGAACGGAGCTAGTGATTGTGATGAGGTGAAAACAAACTGTGATGTATGATTCAGGGTGGCGGTCATGAAATGGATGAAGGACAATGTATGGCAGTGGATGGGACACGGTTGACTCTTTGCAGAACAACATCTCTTGAACATATAACGACACTGATGTGATGGATCGGTAGCATTACCCCAAATGTGGATGGTGTGGCGAGGACCATGGTGATGAGACCGGTGAATGAAACAACCCAACCCGTTGTGATACGGAGGACAAAGTGTCATGTTCAAGAGCGACTTGCTACCATTAAAGCTGTGAGGTTCTCCCAATTTTTCCCCAGTCATTGCTGACCAGTACCTCTTTATTTTGTCAAGCTTGAGGAGGATAACATATGCTTGTTCTATAACCTGCCCTTCGGGCAAGCCCATCGCTATGTTTTAACGAGCCTAGCGATAGGGAAACTCGTTCTCGTCTAAAGACAAGTTTGTCGCTATTTAATGAATTTAACGAGTCTAACGACAAGGATAACTCGGTCCTTTTCATTTTTAGAGAGTCTGAAAAGGTACATAAAGTCAACTCCAGAATTCCTTTTTCGTCATCTACTCCCTTAAGTCCGAAAAAGTATAAAACAATACAGAAGGGATGAATTTTCGATTGCTTTAACGAGCCGAACAAAACAAGCGCTCGATCTTTTTGTGCAATAATCCCTCGGGTCCAAAAAGATTAAAATCTAGAGGAGGGATAGCTCTTCCTGTCGTTTAACGAGCTGGAAGGCCAAAACTCGGCAAACTTTTCATATTTTACGAGTCAGTGAAAAGAGCTCAAAGAAGACTCGTCTTTTGAGGAACGAGTGATGAACAGGGCAGCAGCAGATTCCAGGTACAGGTTGGAATATTCCAATCACGGCAGTGTCACAAGGATGGCTTAGTGAAATCACTCTTCGCAGCTGTTCCTCAAAATGGGTAAACAAACATATGGAGATGAACGATTGGCCAAAAGAACGGATGGAGGTGAGACTGCAAGAACACGACCAAGGGCTTTAATATGGCTGTCAAAGGTTACATTTACCAAGGTTATTTACCGGTTCATTTTTTCTGGGTGAGTTTGAACTCTAGGGGAAGATTGCTCACAACTTATGTTTATTTTTTAACGAGCATGAACTATGTGCTAAAACTGCTCGGATCTTGCGTTTATTTTTTAACGAGCATGAACTGTGTGCTAAAACTGCTCGATTATACCAGTCTTAATACAAGGAACGCCTCAGGTGAGGTAGTCATATTTAAGGAGCTATACCTCACTAGTTACTCCAATTTGGCAAGTTTTAACTTTTGCCCAACATCCTTTCTTTATGCAAGCTGGAAACGGCTAATCCTACGAGTTTAATGGGTTAGACCTACAGGTTTAAAGGGAGGACCTAAAAATTTAAAAAAATAAATAGTCGTCCCGTGCTTACACTCCAAAAGGTTCGCATGCCCCCAGGTATAAAGTATAATTTCAAGGCTACCCCTCCTCTGTCCCACCTCTGTTTTTCTACTTGTCGTCTTGCTATATTTTTAACGATACTTGTCTTCTCGTTATTTTTCGGTGCCGACGGTACTTGTCTTCCCATCAGTTCACTTTTTGATTTTTGCAAGATCGCAACAGATAAAACATTGGCGTTACGGAGAGAGGTTTGCCTCTTACTTATTATCCGAAAAATGGTTTTGTTCGCTGCCGCAAACTAAACTCTTTTTTCCGGCGATGTCTATTACTAGGTTACTAAAGATGGTGACCACTTGTTGCAGCAATTTCATCTCTTTCTTTGGAGGTTGCCCCTACTTATCCTTCAAAACATATGTTTTAATGGGTGAGGCTTGCCTTCAAAGATGGTGGCTACTTGCTGCCACAAATGGATCTCCTCCCTCGGCATCCTACTTACCTAGACAAGGGGAGCGAGAAGCTGATTATCTCACTCTCATAACTTTGACAAAAGAACTTTATCCTAGAACAACCCTCTCTTCCATGCCGGACGGGGTACGGACTAGTCATATTCTTCTGCGGAAATTAACTTTATACCCAAGGTTTTCTCTGCCCAAGGCAGGCCAGGGTGCATGCCCCCTAGGTCCCAGTTCTTTCTCCCGAATCACTCGCATTCATCGGGAAGTAGAACCGGGGGTGGAGGCATTCCTTGAGTGAATAAACCGTTAAGGGATGGTATTTGACTATTTGCGATGCGTGATCCTGGAAATGAAAGTTGGTCTACGAGCTTGACCATTCTTCCTTCGTGCGGAAAACACATAACTCTGAAGAGTGAGGACACTATCGCCTCCATGCAATATATATAGTCTCGTCTGAGGAGTAAGTTATACACCAAGGGTCCCTGGACGACCATGACGTTCATATGAACTGTCTTCCCCTTCAATGTAACGGGAACATTGGGGAGAATCCCTAACGGGCGACTGGTTCCTTTATCAAAACCTGATAGATTTCTCATCTCAGGTAAAAGCGCCGGGGAACCCAGTGCTTTCCAAGCAATAGAGGAAAGGATACTCACAGATGCCCCTTCATCAATGATAGTTCCAGCCATCACCATTCTGTAGATTTGGACGATGATTCTGAATGGGATACTGGCTGGTAACCGGGGTCTGCCTAGTTGATTCCAATCAAAGGACACAACCAGGTTGCTTGGTGGTGGGACCGAATACACGGCCGGATACGACCCTGACGATGTTCCTTCCTGCGATAAAGGAATGGGCGCGTTGCCCTGATGCTCATCAGAGTCTGTGTTGATGAAAAGAATCTGGATGGTGTCATCCTTGTTCTCTTCAGTGAGGGTGTCATTTGAAGATGAATCTTCAACGACGGTGTCATTTGAGGATGAAACCTCTGAAGGAAGAACCGGGTCAACTGCCGTTTCGACCTTTAGACTTTTGTCTGGTCTGGATTCAGTAGGTTCATTCTCAATGACCGACACTTCAGCTGACCACTTGATCGGGCCAGCTGGATTTTCAACTATCGAGGGACTTGGCACGAGTTTTTGGTATCCAGGAGGAAGTCGTAACGGTGAAACCGGACGATCTTCCAAAACTCTCTTCGCCTCATCTAAGAATGGACAATGGTGGATGGTGTGATCGCCTTCACACAGTCTGCAGGGTGATCTTGGTCTCCCTCTTTGTCCTTCACTCTCGCTAGTTGACGGAATGCAATCAACATGTCTATCAGAGGTTGATGCTACCGGATTGTGCAACCTGGGGGACCAGTCCTTTAGTATCTGGGGAATACAAGGACAGTCACGGTGGAAGTGGGTCCCTTTGCAAATGACACATGGCGATTTAGGCCTGGTCGGTGCAGTGTGTGGATTTTTGTCAGATGTCTTTTGCTTGCCCCCAGTCGCCTTCGCCTTAGGCTCCTTCTCCTTCTTTTCTTTCTTCTTCTTCTCCTTCTTCTCCATGGGAGGCTGACTTTTGCCGGCTCTACCTTGCGAAGATGAAGGATCAGAGGAAGAATTGTAAGAAGTGGAAGGCTGGAGGGTAGCTCTAGACTGGTCTGACTGTTGATTCGACTGCTCAGGATTAGTGGTGATCTGAACTACATTAGTTGAAAAGAGCCATACAGGTAGGCCAATTGTCAATCCTGGAAGTGACAATGTGGCCATATGAGGCGCACCAACATCTCCCCAAGAGGAGAAGGGATTGGGACTTCCACCAAGGTGACTTCCTTGGTTGGTGGGCTCCATACTTTTCAACTGAAAGATCAACGTGGGAATAACAGGTGATTATGTTCCGATTAAAATAAATTTTATTAACGACGCTTTAGACACAACTTTGCTTTTTCATGTTTTAAGAGTCGAGAAAAAGCTAAAGATGACTCTAGTCTCCTTCGATGTTTTAACAAGCCCGAAGTGACAAATGCTCGGATGGACTTTTTCAGTTATAGAGTTTGAAAAAGGCCAAAAGAAACTACTCTGGAGTTCTAGGCAGAGGGTGTGCCAAACTTTTCGCGAAACCACAGAATACGTTTTACGGTACGGGTGGTCGATCTTCGTGAATGCTGTGTTCACTGCATCGCGATCAGTAGGGCGGCCGACACGGCTTCCTATGGATAAAGGCTTTGTTCCTATAGGGGTCTCCCAATATATACGCGATGGTACGTGGGAGCACAAGTCCGTATTAGTGCCACCGACTCTCAGGAGGAATCACCCACCTTCGTAGAGATCGACAGTCACTATGTTTAACGACGCCGGAACACGTCTCTACCTAGACCTCTATGTGTTTGCGTTATGTTACAAAGCGTTGCTATGTAAATTGAATTTATTTTAATGTTGATCTTGTTTAGCAGTTTGCCTTTAAGGATCACCACGAGATGTATGTAACAAATTCCTGAATGCAGTCTAAGATGAGAAGCAAACTTTTCAATCTTTCAACTTTGAAAAATCTTAACTACTGAGGAGAAGAAAGGCAAATCTTTTCACACAAATCATAGAGCACACACTAATGCAAAATTTCCTAAATCAGCATGCAAACAGTCAAATGCAAAATGCACAATGCATGTATTTTCTTTTCCCTTTCTTAATGTTGATGTATTACAAAAAGAAAGTTGTTATTTAACTTTGATTTCGATTTAAAGCGAAAACAAACAAGCTTGTCCAAAATCAAAAGACACCTTAAGATTTACCTGTTTAATCACTGGAAATACATGAAATCAAACCATAATGACGAAAGTAAAAAGACTAATCAGTTATGGACAACAAACAAGCTAACTCTTTAGACCAGCAAAATGCCTAACACAGGTTCAGATCTAAGAGGCCAAAGCAAGACTAATTCACTTTCGTTATGGGAAATTGTAAATGATGTAAGAAATACAAAAGAACAAGTACAATTTCGTTATATAACAGAGGCGGAATGATGGCAAGTAAGGTTGGTTTCAGAACAGGTACAAGACTGGTAACTGGCTGCAAAATCTATAGTGAAAACAGGCAAGAAAAAGGGAGGAAACCCCAAATGCACAAGGCAAAATTGGGCCAACGCAGGTGCTGCACAGCCAGTCTGGCTCTCAGCACAGGTAGCCCCTTCGGGACCTGCGTTGCAAAGCAGGTAGCCTGTGTACTACCTGCTTTGGAAAACGAAAGTTGCGTTTTCTCAGTTTCCGGGTCACAATTTTCTCAAAAATTCACAGTTTTTGCTCAAATCAGAAGCTATCAGTCAAGCACACACTAAGGGATGACAAGGAAGATGAAAAGCTATCACTAAGAGCTTACAAGGATCCTTGTAGATCAGCTCTTCAAATCATGAACATGCTCAGAAATGAGCTAGAGTAGCTGCCCTCTACTTCGCTTTTGATATAGTCAAAAACTTTTCGATTTGGTACTCTTTTGTTCAGGAAATGAATAGCAAAATACTACAAACAATCAAACAGATACGATCCCCAGCAGAGTCGCCAGTTTGTTGTAGGGAAAAGTATCTGATTCGGATGACCCTATCCCACTCTAAGGGTGATAGTACCTCAGCAACAACTGTAAACAAAACTACTTAAGGTTTACTTCTTTATGAAAGCAAGAGAGAATGAAGAAATGCACTAATCGTTGCCTTGCGCTTAATATTTGCTCCAATCTCTTCTCTTTGCTGCTTGCTCCTAGCTCTTTGCTCTTTTGCTGGCCCAGCTACAATGAGATCCTGCAAAATAACAAAGAAGGAAACTACAAGAAGCATGCATTCATAACTGATTTAAGGATTAGCATAAATCAAATATACAATCATCACAATACATCATTGAAACAAATGCATATAGAAGAACCTCAATAGCTTTTATTAATGGAAGAAGTAAATTTCTGAGAAGGTTACAACCATTGAAGGCTCCAATCCAGCAACACCTCCCAGCAGAAAGAATTTCTCCTCTTCACCTCCTTCAAGCAATCACCCAATAGTTCTATAGTGAAACCAACAGCATATCATTACTTTGCACAAAATTCCAGCCTCCTGAGCTCATAGGAGAGAGCTCAATATATAGATGAATTGAGAAAGGATGAGTCAGCTTGCAACTGATGTGTAGCTGCCTTGTGTCCTCTCTCTCTTCAATTGATCTTCAGTTCTTGAGTCCACTTGGAGAACCTTGCTTCCACTTGGAGAAACAGAGCCTCTGACTCATCACAAGGCGAAATCCCTGATCCAAGTGTCATTTTTGGAAGATTCCAGAGCAATGACTCAGTGTGCCACTTGTCCCATCTCGCTCAGCGCAGGTGGCCTTTGTTCTACCTGCTTTGCAACGCAGGTACACCATGGAGGAGTTGAGTTTCAGCGCAGAAGCCTAGTGGAGCACCTGCTTTGATTTCAGGATTGCTTGTTTTTGAGTGTTTTCAGGTGGAGAACTGATCTGAGAGCTGTTGGTTTGCTGACCTTGTTCCTCTAGGTGTAGGAACATCATGTTTAGGGACTTTGGATCCCTTGGATTATTGACAATTCATGCCTGATGCTGCAAGGCACAAAATTGTCTATAACACACACCCATGGCCCCGGAGAACGATCCCTCCACGCTAAAGAAGCAAGTGGATAATGTAGTGGAGCAATACAAGGGCATCTTCTCCTCACCCACATGGGTACCCTTTCACTATCAGATAGAGAATTTGATAGATCTGGCTTCCATAACACCTCTACCCACTGGGCTGATATATCAGGGCTCCATTCTAGAAAATGAAGAGATCAAGTGGAATATCTAGGAGTTGCTGCAAAAAGGGCACATCCATCCAATTTCCTCACCTTATGGAATCTTGATTATACTTGTATGGAAGAAGGATGGGACCTGGAGGCTGTGCATTAATTATCTAACACTACATAAAATCATTGTCAAGAACAGGTATCTAATTGCATAGATTGATGACCTTTTGGACCAGCTCAAGGGGCTAAGTATTTCAACAAGATCGATTTGATGTCCAGATATCGCTAGGTTCCAATAAAGCCCACATATGTATGGAACATCACCTTCAAATCCAAGGAAGGCCTTTTAGAATGGTTGGTCATGCCTTTCGAGTTGACAAATGCCCCTACAAATTTTCTAAGGTTGATAGATGACATCTTGGAGAACTTCTGATGGGCCTCCAAATTAGACATAAATTAAGGAACATTTGACCATCCTTAATATTTTTATCTTTAATATTTTCATTAGGAAGGTTTAGAGATAATTGCATATTTGTGCCTAATATTATTTAATTTTGTAGAATATTGGGTCGATTATGAATATTTGGAGGATGAGATAATCTAGGGACTTTATCCCTACTACAGGAAGATAAAGATTGGATGATAAATGAAAAAAATATCATGAAATTATTGACAAATTTTGGAGCTCCGGTGATTGAAAAAATCTAGGAATGTGCTCCGTGTCATTTAATGCAGATTCTCAGTGTTGAGAACCAGATCCACTATTTGAGGGATTTTGGAGGGGAAAGCTTCATCCTTTCAAGGAGAATACTTCCTCATCATTTTTTATAAGTACAAATTCGAATTCTCCTCTAGGGGCATGTATTTCTTAGTCTTCTTATGGAGAAAACTTGTTTTTTAGCATTTATACTTTCATTGCTGGCAAGGATGTACTTGGATTGATTCAAATAATGAAGCTTGGTGCCATTTTTAGCTTATAAAGGTTGGTTGGTTTCCCTCATAGGAATCTGAGATTCCTTGGACTTGGCTATCCCAGGAGCCTCAGATCCCTCTTGTATAATTTATTTATGTCCTTTGAATGTCTTTTTCACTTGCATATCTTATTTCTGCATTTAATATTCATGCTATATTGTTGTAGGTTACATTGGTTAAATGCTTGAAGTGAGTTATTTATAGAGTCAAAATCATGATGCATCCTTATAAAAGATTTTAAAAGTCATCTTCATCATTGATCTACTTGGATTGGTTTACTAGTTCACAAATCTAGAATTTCTGGAATCCCCTTGTAGCAAAATAGTAGTAATTTTATGCTACTTTTTAGAACGTGTTAATGATATTCATTTGAGTTTATTCAAATTGTATTGGATCATAAAAACATTCAAGTTAATAAAAAAATTACCCCATATCATTTTGACTTGATTAGGTTAGGCATTTGGTAGGTTAACTAGCTCACTAATTCTTGAATTTCCAGTTTTTAGAGTAGTAATTTTCGGCTATCTTTTAGCACGTGTTAACAGGGGTATTTTGGAGTGATCCCACTTTTAATGGAGATGTAAGACATCCTAATTAATAAAAAAAAACCATCCCATTTTCATTTTATTTACTTGGGCATTCCACAAGTTATCTCCTCATGTAACAAAACAGGGCCTCTTGTAGCACCTCCTGTAGCACTAATGTAACACATGTAAACTTAACCAGAACTACTTGAAAAGCTTGGTTTTTTTCCCTTAGGCTTGAGTAATGACCCCTAGGCTCTAAAACCATGATTTAGTAATACCAAAAAACTCTTAATCCTTGCCTCTTCTCCATTTCAGTTCACCTATGAAATTATGGTTAGTGGACATATCCATGACTTGAAGAGCATAATGATGATTTTCATGATTAATTTATGAAGAACCTTATGAACATTGTTGAAAAAATCTACCTTGAATGTAGTGATTGAAGAATGATTTCATTTTTATGGTTTCCATTTCCAACATTGTTATTTCTATTGCATAGACTAGGCTTCCTTTTGATGTACCATTCACACTCTATAAATAGGTTAATGTTTACATTTATACAAATAGGATTAACATTTACATTCATGAAAATTAGAATAGCCTCTCATTTCTGCATAAGTAACTAGGATTTCCTCTCTTCAAAAGTAATTGGGTTTCCATTCTGCAAATAGAGACACATTTCCATTTCTGCAATTAGTCTAGGCTTGGATTTCATGGAAATCATTTCATTGCAACAGATCAATGAAAGAAGGACACATTGCATGTTGCACATATAGTGCCAACACCTCTTAATTTTGTATGAACCTCGGGTTGATAATTTAATTTGGTATTCTTGGGAATTCTAGCATTCTTGTTGCAATGTTGGAGCTCATCACTTTTTGGAGCTGTTTCCGGGGAGTTTTCAAAGTATGTATTGTTTTCTTCCCTAGTTGATTCATTTCTTTTACTTTTTTCAAAAGCACACAAAAATTGCATTAGGCATATTTCATTTCAAAAATGGAAAATTCCATTGCATTAGAGTTTTCATTCAAAAAAAAAAAATTTCTTTAATACCACACCCCCCAGTTGATCACATGGTGCAGTAACAGCCACATCACCATCCAATTTTGTAGGTAGAAGAAGAGGAGGTGATAGAGAAGGTAGGAGAAATGGATGGAGATGATGACAATGAAGAAGATCCTCTTGGATTTCCCATTCAATATATTGATATCAGTGTTCATATGAAGAACATCCCTCCATATTTCCTTCCCAACTTCCATGGTATGAGGTCAAAGGATCCAGAAACCTTTCTCTTTGAATTTGAAATCCTTTGTAGATCTTATGGCTACTTATTAAACACTCAAAAATTGAGATTGTTTCTAGCAACATTGAAGGATAGAGCTCTTAAATGGTTCATGAGTTTAGGGACTAATTCAATAAGATCGTGGAATGATATGCAAAATATATTCCAGAAAAATACAAAGATCGTGATCTTAAAGAAAAAATATTTAGAATGACTCAAAAAGAATATGAGAGCCTTGAGGATCTAATATAGATATTTATGTATAATGTTAAGAGGGAAAAATTACATCATTTAGGATTTTACACACTAAAAACCCTCTTACTTAGAGCAATTAAGGATGAGTCGATTGATCTCCTTCATCCCATGAGTAGAGGTGATGTATACTAATTATCATTTGAAGAAATTTGTGAAACATGTAAACGCATATCAAGAGGAAGGGCACGAGTAAGTAAATCAACATCAATATTGGTAAGTCAAGTTGAACTTGGAAATTTGCTTGATAACTTTAAAACAAAATTCTTAGCAATCTAAGAGAACAAGTAGTAATGTTAATAATGCAAGATGAGCAGAAAGAAGATGCTAATATTTGTGTTTTCCATGCAAAATCACGTGCTATTAAATATTTCCCATAATTACCAAGGTTGAAGGAAGTTAACCGAGAGGACAATGGAGCAAGTCAATCACCATAGCAACTATGTTATGTAGCTCCAAGAAGACCATGGTAGCCTAGTCAACCTAGTATGATGTAAGAACCTAATTCACAATTTCAAGGTTATACACATCCATCTCAAAGTAATTGGCACACACCCTTTCCTTGGAAACCTTGGCCATATCAACCCCAAAACCAATCTTGGCAAAAAAATTAGCAAGGACCTTGTGGGAGAAATCCATAATATTTTCCTCAATAACCTCCATACCCAACCACAACCTCAACCACATCCATCTCAAATATCCACTACCACTCATCTACCTATACCACCATTTACAAACCCACACAAGGAAGTAGCTCAACCCACTTGCAATTCTAAGGTACATTACTTCCAAACAAATCCTCTTGATCTAAATGGTATTCATCTTAGGTCAAGAAGAGTATGGGAAAAAAGAGATTCCCTTGATGTCGTTGAAGGACTACATTCAAAAAAAGAATATTCAAATGAACAGACCAAAGAATCATGGGTTTCATTTGATGAAGAGCAGACATTAGAATCAAATATTGAGAAATTTCCCTCATGCTTACAATCAAATCCTCCATGTGTTCAAGAGAACAATCAACAAAAAGAGGAATATTTGAATGTCATGGTAAAAGAGGACATAGAAAGAGATCCAAATGTGCAAGTGGACTATGGGCATCACAACTATATTGAAATATGGTTCTAGACAAGCATTAAGTTGCAACAACACACACTTCTTCAACAATTCTTGATCTCATCTCAGTCAAAGCAGTTGATATCTCAGATTCAGGTACATGTCAAAGCATATATTTCGAGACTGCACATGAGTTTATCTATCATATTGATGTGCACATAGCTCCATTGGAAGAATTCCTATACTTGAAAGAGATTTTGTGTTCTTCAAGTAGAGTAGGATAGAAAATAAAAAATAAAAAATAAAAACGAAAAAAAGAAAAAATAAGAGGAAAAGAATAAATTTTGAGGTAAAAACCTCAATCGAGGTGCTTGAGATTGGCTCACTGATTGAAAACCTCCTTGATACGGTCAATGGTTTCCAAAGAAAAAAAGAAAAAAGGGAAAGGATCCTAGGTGAAAACCTCCTTTGAGGCATCTAGCAAAACCTACTAGTTGAAAACCTCATTGAGGCAGCTAGTAGGCCTAAAAAAAAAAAAAAAAAAAAAAATGAAAAAAAAAAAAAAAAAAAAAATTGCTCCATGTATCTCTCTCTGATGTATGCAAGTGCTCTCCAACCTTTGCAGGCAACAAAAACAAGTTAGCACCAAAAGAAAAAGTTCATCAAAAATATAGTCAAAGGAAGTCAAACTTGGGATTTCTCATCCTTTTGTCATATGCTCCACTAGGACCAAGGCCATGTCAACCCGTCACCCTCATCCATTTCCAACATCCACTCATCACTTCCAAGTATTTCCCATTCATTTTCCCCGCTTTCCTAAAATGCTACATGAGAGTTCTGTTTTGCTACAGGAGGTCAAAATACATTGGACATAAATTGTTTTTACCATATCTCAAAAACTATGAAACAATTTTCTGACCTGTTTCATGCGGAGATGCATATAAATGATGGTAACATGTGCAAGGAATTTCAGAAAATTCTAGCGCACGCTTTTTGAGAAATCGACCTCCATCACCTACGACCAATTTTATTTTTTCTCAATATCTATGCATCCATTGGCCAAGATGTTTTATGGGGAGATGCATAAGGATGATGGAAACATGATCACCAAATTTAAGGTCAATCCAATCTACCATTGGATATATATCGATAAAATAATTTTGCTAGAGGACATTGTCCTGAAATGCCATAATTGGATTGGAAAAAGGGGTCGAAAGTGCATGCATTCTCTAAGAAATGCTGGGAGAGGTCCAACTATATCAACTTCATAACTTATCCACTCCATCTAGCCAAAAGTCATCTTCAAATTCCACTCTTCCTTACATGAAAAAATTAGAAAACGCTTTGACATCAATGTTTCCACCACCTACACTGCCTCTTGATGATTTTAACCCTGTCCTTATACCTATGACTTTCCATCAAACCCACATGTAGTAATGAGGTCTCGAAGAGGAATTAAATGACTTCTACAAGAAGAGAATTCTTCCTATAACAGCTTGTACAGTTACAACAATCTCAACATAAAAAAATTTTAACCCACAGAGTAGAAGATTCATCCACCTTGAACATCATAAATCAATTTCTGAAGTTGAGAAGGGACACATCCTCCTTAGGAAGCAGTCCATCCACTCCACCAACAAAAGATGGTACACTCGGAAGAAACCTGCACACACAATAATTTAATCAGTTAAAGGATCATCAAGCTAAGAAGACATGTGTAGAAGCAAACAAATCAAACCAACACTTTCAAGATCGGTGTATCATGAAGTCTAACAAATTGACATCACATGTAGGTACAGGTATGAAATATTCTTCACCTCTTCTCTTGAGTGTATTATGGTTAGAAATTTATTTTCACATGAGAGATGAGATTTTATAAGCTAAGGATGGGTCAGTAGTCTCGACCACCCTCAATTAGTTAAGTGTGGCTAACTCCCTCACTCATGCAACGTGGAAATGCCAAATTAAGAAGGGTGATGATTACGAGGAGTGGTGATAACGCTTAAAAGAGGAAATCCATGCAAAGGCCAAGTCACCAAATCACTCTGATCCATTACCACAAAAGAGAATAAAAGTATGAGGCCCAAATTCACTTGCATAATTACTGGTTCCCAAGAAACAGTTGGAGAAACCCATCAAGGTACAAAAGGACAACTTAGATGCTACTAGTGGCTATCAAGGGTGCTACAAAAGAGATACATGGTTGATTTGCAAGTGCCACAGGATCGAGCATAGTTGCTATAGGAGAAACAAGGCTTCTACAAGAGAAACAAGACTGCTACAAGAGAAATGATGCTATTACAGGAGAGACAAATAGTGTGCTATAGGAGAAACAAATTTGTTGCAGGAGAAGACAAAGTGCCACAGGGAAGCATAGAGAGATGCAAAAATCCTAAAACCCTATATTTGAAGAGGGACATATAAGAGAAGGTTAAGTACACATTTTTTTGTGCCATCTGTGGGCAAGAAACCTACAAAACCTCTCATTCCTTCAACAATGCATCTTGTAACAAAATTGTGATAGCAGTTTGAGAATAAAAAGTTAATGTTAATGTTTGTTTTGAGTTAAGAAAGATTAAAAAAGAAATGGAATTTTTTTTAGTTGTGTATTAAGTTTTCCTTCCTCTAACCATTATGGATAAAACGTCTCTTTTACCCCTATAGAAGATTGGGAGTATTTGGTTTCCAAACTTTGGAAAATCATAGTGAAAATCATGGGGAGTAGTTTCAACTGAAGAGAGTCCACAAACTCATCAAGGATGCTAATTATCACGTATGTTGTGGAGGATGTTCGAAAACTTGTATCATGGGAAAACCTTATAAAAATTAACAAGGATAATTTTCTTAAGGCACAAACACAAGCCTAATTAGAACTTGGAGAAAAGGATGGATCTACAAAAGAATGAGTTGGAGAAGAAGAGGAAGAGGATGGATGAAGAGAATATGTGCTAAAATTACTTCTAAGGTAGCTTGGGATGTTAAGGAGACCACCAGGGCCATGAATGATGCATAATTAGGTCACTAAGTTACTCAGACGATGAGCAACATTTCAGCCAGGAGGTATGTTGGGCCTCAAAATTAGACATAAATTAAGGCCCATCTAACCATCCTATTATCATTCTGTATTTTTGAGGTCATGGGAGTAAATACATTGGACAACATCAAACCAATTTTGAAGCTGGGATCTAGCCCTACCAGCTTCAAAGAGGGATCTCTCTTTATGATTTAGCTTGGTTTTTAAGTTGATTTTAGGGTAGTTAGGATTATGCTTGGTTGTTTGTTTTAATTTGTTTGATTGGTTTGGTTGGTTGATCTGATCAAATTTCTTTCTTTTCATTGGAATATGGAGTCAAATAAAGTTGGATGCTGCACCAAATGTTTAAATTGAATTATGAAATGGAGAAAAAATGTGTTTCAGTAGTGATTGAAAAGAATTTAAGAATTTTTTAATCAGACTTCAGAAGAAAACATACAGATTGTAAAAACAATCCAAATAAGGCGTTCAATTCACAAATCTTATTTTTCACATCTCTTGTTTTACAATTAGATTTCAGATGATAAACATACATAGAATAACAGTGGAAACAATAGTTACAATAAGAAAAACATCACTAGTAATTTGCAACACAAGAATCATGTGAAAAGTCTTTGTATTAATGGTTCTCCAGCAGTGTGGAAAATGTATAGCGCTTGATAAAAAGAGTTACAATGATCAGGAACTGACCCTCAATACTTCGAATGAATAAAGTATTTAAACAAAAATTTCCAAAAATATTACAATCAATGCCACATTGACATGGCATTCTATTATTAATTACAAAATAACTGAATTGACTAATATGATCAAAAGAGGTGAATTTAGCGAAGTGATCTGGAGGTCTGGCACTATTTTGGTGGAGAACAGTTGCTGAGTTGCCACTATTTGGGTGTTGTGCTAGTGAAGCTGATCTTTTCTTTAGTCTTGAAACTCACATAATTTATCCCACCGCTCTTCATATGGAATGGTGATTTTTTTTGCCTTGCGGTAGATCTCATCTACCTCGGTATACTGAGAAAATGTGGGTTTTACTACAAAAATATGCTTTATCTCATGTTGGATGAAACTCATGTTATTTATAGCTTCAAAAAAATCTCTCCCTGTCATAGCACCATTAATGTGGGAAGACTTGCCAGTATCCTTTGCAATTTCTTGAAGCTGCTTCTTATAATATTCCCTTGTCATCAGTTTTTCTTTGATTACAAATAAAAAAGGCAAGCCCTTCTTGTTTAATTCTTCTATTCTGGTGAAAACTCTGTTGACTCCTATTTCCAAACTATGACATTTTTCTGTAAGCTAGACAACCAAGTTCTTATTTGTCAGAAATTTCTTCACTTCTAAGATTGCCTATGTCATGTCATCTATTCCCAAATCATCTAGCTCATATATGTTCAAATATAATTTGGATACATGGCCAGATTTCATCCACTACCTCAATGATATTGTTCCATATAATTTCTTTAACTTGGGCCAGTGTGTGGCCAATAGAGGACTCAGTTATTGATTTCAACCATACTTCTATTTTTTTTTTTTTTATCTCTTTGTATCTCTACTGCATGGAAAGTTTCAATCTTTTCCTTCTCGTCTTGTAGAATATTGACTTGAGCCTGCAATCTTTTGATTTCTTCTATTTGGAGAGACATATTCTCGACTACACTTTCCAACTGATCTTTAGCCTTCCCTATGTTTTTTGTACAAGATGCAGTTGTAGGAATTGCTTTAAGAGGCACTGCTTGCAAAGGGACAATATACATCCTTGCAAAGGGACAATAGACATCCTGGCAGCTTGCTCCTTTTCTTTGATGATTTTCTCCATCTCTGTTTCCATTTGTTTCAACTGTGCACTCTGCTCCATGATGAGCTTCATCATGTCTACCTTATGTGATTCTGTCTCTTCAATGTCTTTGGCTAGAGGCTCTTCTATGGTCAGTAACTTTAATTTTTTTCTCAATGCTACTATGTCAGTATTCTTATTTCTTACAAGTTCTTCTGCAACATTGATATTTGGAGGATCATATCCTACTTTTACCACCAATTATTCCAGAGCTTTGATCCTTGTGTCTTTAGCCAATGGAGAGACTTTCTCCATATTTAATTGTGACTAGACGTTAGCTAAAGTAACCTGCAATTTAGACAAACTCATAGCAGTGTTAGTGAGAGTAGATGAAATCATTTCCCCACTCTACTTTTGCATCTCCATTTGTTCAATGGGATGTATGTCTTTCACATCAAATTTGAATGAAGTCTTCTTGTAATCTGATGCTAACTTGGGCTATGGGATCTGTGCTTGGAGGAAGGCCATTTTAATTTTTCCTTTCTCTGAATCAAAGGCTGATAGCAATCTACTTTGAGAACTAGAAGTCGGCTTCTAGAATTGATTATATGTGTTGATCTTCAAAGCCTCATTTCTCACTTTAATCTCCTTGAAAATGAAAATATACTTTTTTTTGTCTCCCCTGTGGTAGATGTGTTGGTTTTCATCTCTGGTTGTTGATCCTGTGAAGCTGTCGAGGTAGTAGGAGAAAGTGTAGTCTGATCACCTACTAGTGAGGAAACAAGTGGCTCTTTGGTGGTGGCAATATTCTCTTGATCTGAATCCTTGCTTAGGCTTAGTTTGGAATTGAGCTTGGTCTTCTTTCTGTACATGATTTTGAAGCCTTCACTAGAAATCTTAGTCACTGAAGGTGACTCTTCTTCTTTGTTCCTATTCTTTGTTTTCTCCTATGTGACAAGAGTCTGTACTATCGAAGTGGAGACCAACTGCTCCTCTGCCTCTTGTAGAGTGTTCTCAGTCCATTCTAGTTGGTTTTTATATTTTTCAATCTTTGGTCTGGATGTATGAAAGTAAGCAGTAGATTTGTTCTCTACCCTTAACTTGGAGATGACCCCTAATGGATCATATGACCATGTGAAACTGAGACTGAACTTCATTTCTTTCAGGAATTTATCTGCTTCTTCCCTTGCTTCCCTTTTGTTGCAAATAAAAGGCCCTATTTATGTTTTAATTTTGAATTGAGATTTCTTCTTGGCAGCTACAAAATGAATCTCGTCCATATTGAGAATTTGGCAGTTTGTAAGGGGCAAGTTCACACACAAATATCCTTAGCTATGTGTAATTCTGATCAAGGTACCAATCCCCTATGTGGACTTGGTCTGATAACTACAAGATTTTTCTGATTTCTTCACTAATTCTTGGTTCTAGAGTGCTTCTTAGGAGACTGAGTGCTGGATGTACAAACATTTCTATGAATTGTTTGTATGAATACTCCTTTTGTTCCTTCATTACTAGCGTAGTCCAAAAGATAACTGATTGTTGATTTCCTTCTTCATCCAAATTTTGTAAGGCAAGCTTGAGGTTGTCTCCCTGACAATATAAAAACATATATAATAAGACAGAATCATATTTAAATACTTCTTCAGTTTGGAATTTGACAAACTGTTCATGGACGGAATCTGCAAGGAATTTGTTGAAGTTGAACAAGATGGAAGGCTTGGAATCTACAAAGAAAATGGAAAGAAATCCTATAATTTCCTCATCCACCCACTAATTTGAGTAATAGCCAAGGAGGTAGGAAATAATTGTGATGATTTTCTTGGCTCTTTCAGGGAAAATGGAGGATGGATAGGGAGGGTTTTTCTTGGGTAATGGGGCATCTTCAGTCAAGAAAATATCAAGGGTTTTGGCTCTTTTTTGCAAAGTCCAGTTTTTGATATAATCCATTAAGTGATTCATGAGGAGTGTCATTCTCTATTGTAGGAGCTTGCATCTTTTGGTCTATAGCTTGGGGAGTTATTGTGAATAGAATTTCTCCAATAGGGACAATAGCAGCTCCTTGGCTAGGTAATTAACAAGCATGACACTCCCTGATGAATTCAGGGGTGTTGTGGGTACAGGGAAAGATATAATGGGGCAAATTGGATTCCCACAGTTGAATATCATCAGATTTATCTATAAACTTGTCCTCAAGCCAACAATACATTTCAAACAGATCAAATTCACAGAGGGTTTCATGAATTTTATAGTCTCTGTCTGCTAAAGGAATATGGTGAAAGTCGATGGGAGGGTGGATCAGAGGACTCATGGGTTCTTCTTGTCCCTTGTCTTTTAGAGGCATGATTGGATAAAGCTAAGGACACTGGTGAAATCTAGATTGTACAGGTTTATAGTGTGCAGAGAGGCCTCAAGATTTAAGCAGACAAGAAAACAAAGGTACTAGCCTGAAATTTAGTTAGCAGGCAATATCCCCAACCAGGTGAAATTGTTGTAGTTTGGATTGGCACACTTGTAATAGAACAATGGCAATGGCAGTGTATAAAATCAGTAACTGGTGAATGGGTGAAAGGAGGGATTTTATAATCTTCTGGCTTTCCCGTTGATGGTGGCGCAAGTCCATTGCATTAACAGTTAAGTAATTTAATTACTTAGCATATTGCTTTTGGAGGGAGCAGATGTCATTAGCAGAGCAACGGATGATTGATGTGGTGAAGGGTGACTGGTGGGAGCATAACAGATAGGGCATTGGTATCGCTTGGAGGAGAAACCATTTTTTGAAGGGGGGGAGTCGGTTAATGGTTTTGTCAAGGGGGAGTGCGAAAATAAAAGGTGGTGACACATTGCGGTGGGCACGGGTTTGAATACCACCCATTTCAGAACCCCCCCCCCCCCATCGACAGTAAAGTTCGAATGATGGGGGGGTGGGGGGGGCAGGGGGCGGAGCGAAATGTAATGTAGGTCGTCGGATGTTAAGAGGGGGGCACAGATGAGGGAAAAGTGGTGGGATATTATCGTGATGTGATGGGGTGTACAGTGGGGTAGGAAAATATATTTAATGGGGTATGATTGGATGTGTAGTATGGGAGGCAAGCAGATGAAAATATGAGTGGAGAAATAATTTTGGGTCAGTGAAACTTTAGGACTAGTGGGGTAATATACCAAAAATCATTTGATATGCTAAACCTTAGAACTTTCATTCCTCTGCCTTTCTTTTACGCATGAAAATATATTTGAAACTCAACTTAGGATAGAACTTTCATGCTTATCTTGAAATCATCATTGTGCTTCTACCTACCCTTTCTCATTTCAATTCTTTTTATAAGCTAACATCTTCTCTTCTTGCTTTGCATGGTGCATTTAAACTAGAAAACCCAAATCACTTTTTCATGAAAATTTACCTTATCCTATCACTTATTTTTCCTTTTATTCAAATTAAACTGTTGAACAAATTTTATTTCTACCTAGCTACTGATTCACCAAGATTAAACCATTTGGTAAATCTTGATTCACTAACCTATTGAACAAAAACTTAAATGTGTTCAACCATGATTAAACTGTATGATTTGAAGAGAAGTCTAGTCATTGTAGCATTCAAAAACAATTTGCACACAACCTTATTTGAAAATAAACTAAAAGAACTAACTTATCAATAGTGCCATTTTGAGTTGCAACACTTTCCGTATTATATTCTATTTTTTCTTTTGTGGGGTTCTTATTTCCTTTTTCCTTTTCTTTTTTTTTGAACATACCCTCTTTTCATTTTTTTTCTTATATTTTTGAAAATCATTTGAATATTGAAATTATATACAATATGAAATCACAAACACAAAATACTCAATCACCTTGAGATCCTATAATTTATAGGACCCTAACAGTGGCTTCAGCTAGGGATGGCACTTCTCCAATTGAAGTGTCAAGAACATATGATCAGTAGCCTTGAGTACTTCATGTTTGTAATGTCTTCATCTGATTTCTTTGTTGTTTTAAGATATTATTGGTAGCTCATCAATCCAGGCTTAGGGCCTTCACTGCAAGCTTCAACCTTTGTTAATAAGTTACCCAATCAAGATCATAAATACTATGATACTTACAATGATGTAAGAAAAATTTGTAGGCTAAGAAAAGTAGTGCTTCAGCATCCTGATTGACAGGCCCTCCAGGTATCTTGGCTCCATCTAGTTCTTTAAGGTAGAATGCATTATCTCCCCTAAAAGCATGAACAATATATGGCCTCTCCAAATACTATCAAACTTGCCATGTTTTCCTTTGTCTTCTCTCCTTGAATCCCATCTCAGGACTTGGTCCCCAACGTTAAAGTCATCTGCTTTTGTTCTTCTGTCAAATATCGTTTTAACATTTTCATGAATAACTTGGGTCCTATTGTATACTTCCTCCCTATATTGTTGCAATTGGATAGTTTGATTGATCCTTCTCTATACATCATTGGGTTCACCTTGCACTTATTGAATGATCTTCATGATTGGAACTCCTAAGGAGGATGGAAAAATTGCATCCATACCATAGACCAATTGGTATGGTGACATGCCAATTGATTTTTTAGTAGTAAGTTTGTCAGCCCAAAGTGCATTGACTAATTTGTTATGCCAAGATTTTTTGTTGTCTTCTAACATCTTTTTGATGATGTTTACCAAACTTTTGTTTGAGGATTAAGCCAACCCATTACCTTGAGGGTAATAAGTTGTTGAATGTCCCAAAGTAATATGGTATTTATGGAAAAATTCAACCATATTTTTAGATTTGAAGGCTGCAACATTATGAGTGATGAATTTTCTAGGAAAACCAAATCTAGAGAGGATATTAGTCTCAAGGAATTTAATAATGATAACATCAGTAACAACTCTGGAAGGGGTGGTCTCTATCCATTTGGTGAAGTAGTCAGTGGCTATAAGAATCCACTTATGCTGGGCAAAGGAATAGGGATGAATTTCACCAATGAAATCCAATCCCTGTTGCTGGAAAGGGCTTTCAACAGAGATAGGCTTTAATGGCAGGGGCAAAAATTTTCTCTTTCCCTAAAAAATCTGGCATTTATGGCATGAGGTGACTTGTTTGTGAATGTCAGGGAAAAGGGTAGGCTAGTAGAAACCAACTCTAAGGATTTTATTGGCAATGGTTTTCCAATAAAGATGTCCACCACAATCTCCTTCATGGAATTCCTGCATAATTTTTTCTGCATCATCCTTCAACAAGCATTTAAGTAAAATAACCCCAACATCTTTCCAATACAAAACATTATCTGTAACGCAAAATTTAACTGTTTTAACTTGAGAAATCTTGCCTTTTTTTTTCTCAAACCATGAGGAACATTTAAATTAAATAGGACATAAAGAAATTCTGCATACCAGGGTGAGTTTAGAAATGCCTCATCAATTTGTGGAGTCGCTTGTTCCTCTTGATTATCTAATGAATCAATCAAGTTAACTTATAATGCATGGTAATTTGACTCAACCATCAATTTGGCTAGTCCCTCACCTTTGATTAACTTGGTGGGCTTGACTTCTAAGTTGTATTCCAGAATGACAGCAATCCATTTTCCTCGTTTTCCATCAAGTCCATTATATGTCAAAATTTCTTTAACCACCGCAATAGGTATATAAGAAATAATATGGGAATGCAAAATATATACTCTAAAATGTTTTATTGCTTTAACCAATGCAAAGGCTTGTTTTTCCATAATGTTGTATTTCAAATATGCATCTCTTAAAGCTTTACTAAAGAATGCAATAGGCTACTCAAAACCTTCATTGTTTTTCTGCAGTAAGACTGCTACAATAGTGTGTTTAGAAGCAAAAGAGAAGATTATGAAATCTTTTGTGAAATCTGGGTTGATCAACACTGGTGCTTTGGTTAATGCTTATTTAACTAAGTCAAATGATTGTTTAGCCTCAATACTCCACTTGATTTCAGAATCCCTTTTAAGCATGTTTGTTATGTTTCTAAGAAGTTATGCCAGATTAGGAATGAATCTCCTTCGGAAATTTATTTTGCCAATAAAAGATTGAAGCTCTTTGATATTTCTTAGGAGATTGATTTTTAATATTGCTTCAATTCTACTGGGATCAATCCTAATTCATTCCTTGGAAATAATGTGACCAAGAATTTTTCCTTCCTCGAGGTCAAACATTGTCTTCTTATGATTTACTGAGATGCCAAACCTTCTACATTTTTCAAACACTCTTCAAAAAGGTGCTAAATGTTCCTCATTAGTTTTAGAATAGATAGTAATGTCATCTAGATAAATCATAATAAAATGGACAATTTCATCAGCAAAGGCAATATCCATTTCTCTTTGGAGTGTGGCTCCAACATTCATTAACCCAAAGGGCATTTCCACATACATGAAAGTCCCCCATAGTGTAGTGAAGGCAGTTTTATCCTAATCATCGGGATGCACTAAGACTTGGTTATAACATGAGAAACCATATAATAAGGAAATTCTACTAGCTCCTACTACCTTTTGCAATATATGATCCATTTTAGATAATGGGTATTTTTCCTTAAGGGATACCTTATTAAGATTTCTAAAATCGATACACAATCTGATTTCTCCAGTTTTCTTTCTAGTAGGCATAATGTTAGACACCCATTTAGACCATCTAAGGGGAAGTATAATTTTAGCATCATACATCCTTTTTACTTCTTTCTTAACCAAAGGCATTAGGATAGGATTTATACTATAGAGTTTTTGTTTGAATGGTTTTTGATCTTATTTGATTGGGATTTTATGTTGTATGGAACTAGTGTCATATGCTTTTAGATCCTCATAACTCCAGGCAAAGACATCTATGAAATCTTTGAAAAGAGTTATGTACCATTTTTTTGTGACAATAGGAAGTGATTTTGAGAGTTTTATCATCTTCGGATTCTGCTTACTACCTATATTGCATTCTTCTATGTCTTCCCCTGTGGGTTCCATTTTTGGCTTTTTTGCCACATTATTAAAATTGAAAATTTCTTCTAATGGAGCTAAACCCCTAGGCAGAACACTATCCTTAAGTTGAAGTACTTCAAATTCTTCTTTTCTGGATCTATTTCATGCAATTCTAATTTATGTACATCTTTATTGACTGAAATATTTACATCAAAATCATCATGCTGCTTATCTATACTAACATATTCAACAATCTGATTTTCTACTTCACACTCTATTCTATGTTATCCTCTTCATACTCATCCTTGGATTGCAAAAAACTTTCAACTTGTTTGTCACTTCCAAATCCCTGCCAATGTCTCATATTTTCAGGTCTAGCTGGACGGTGTTTAACCTCCACTTATATTATCTATTGGGATGAGGCATTTTAAATGTTCTAGATGAAAAAGCTAAACCATTAGCCATGACACTTTGATTTCTGGGAATGACAACAAGATCATATTCTACAAAAGTTCCTAGAAAGTCAAGCACAACATTGCCTCAACCTAGGATGTTTTACAACATATTCTCCTTTGATCTGTTTAAGAATTAATTCAGAATCCCCATGAACAACAATTCTTTTAGCACCTAGCCTTTTCAATAATTGCAATCCTAAAATAAGGGCCCCATATTCTGCTATATTATTGGTGCAATGAATGTTCAGTTTATAGGAATGACCCTCTGCATGGTTGTTCCTTGAATTGGACGCCCAAACACCTACCCCTGAACCTGCTTTGCTACTAGAGCCATCGAAACTCATGTTCCAAAAAGGTTTAGTTTCAGTGTTTTGTTGCATAATTAGTGTTTGATTTTCATGTTCTTCATCAATATCATTTATTCTCTAGTAACCTATGCATCAATGTCCCCATCATTATAATGAATGAAAGAGTCCAGTTCAGAATGAACAGAGTAAAGAGGATAGTTATGTGGTTTCTCTTTACTACTGACCATATACTTCATTAAGGTTTCCCTATACATTCTTCTCTATTGACCAAACACTGGTATTGTGGCGTAAGTCATGTCCATTTGCAAGGTTCCTTGTAATTTTTCTCCCCATCAGCGTGACAACAACATGCCATACTTAGGGGGAATGTATGCAACCACTATATCCATCACTAGACTTTTAGCAGGTATTTGGGCTAAAGTAACACATAGGTCTTTGATAATACCTAGGCATATAACTTTGCTTGAATCAAAGGAATACAAATCTTTGTATTGTCTAGTAATGTCAAGTCCTAGTTTTTCCATGACTACTTTGGGAATTAAATTATCGGATGCACCTGAATTTATCATAGCATTATGAATAATTTTATCATGAATATTCAAACTAACATAAAATGGAGGGACTTCTCCTTCTTGTGGTTTTCCTTCAACTTCTAGCCCAAATAATAGTTTAGGTTGATCATCATTTAAATTTACATCATCAGCTTTCTCCCCAATATTTAATTCTTTCATAACCTAAGTCCTATACACATTCTTGTTCATTAATTAAGTTTAAGGAGATAGAGATTTTAAGTTTGGAAAGTTCATTTTCAATACTTAATGGTGTTTTATTCTTAAGAAGATTTGAAAAATCAAACTTATCAGCAACTACTTTTGTGGCCAGTTCTATTTGTTGACTAGTAGAAGGGAGATCAGTTTGAGTAGTTCTGGAAGGAGTATCAACGGCCTTTTTCGTAACAGCTTCTGCTGGCTTTTTTCCAAGATTTTTAGTGGTTTTCTTAGGAAGATTTTCCTTTGTTTTCTTGGAAGTAGAATCGGAGACCTTTTTGAAAGGATTTTCAGCATTCATTATACTGGAAATATCTTGATTTTTCTTACTCCTAAGATTATACTGCCTGTGGACTTCCATTATGGAATTTTCAAATCCTAATTTGTATTCATCTGACTCTTCAAAATCCATTTCCGTTTGGGCTAGAAGAAAAAGCTCTTGCTCCTCTTGAGTGAGGAAAATTGTTTCCTCATCACTTATCCCTAATAAGTTTATTTGATTATCATCCAAATCTTCTACAATATTCCCCTCATCATCTATGTAATTTTCCTGGAAAGGAGGCCAGATCTGTTGTTCTTGCCCCTTTTTGTACTCTTTGTTTAATTTGGGGAACATTTATTCTAAATTTTTTGTTTCTGGTTTGTAGGACGTTTTGATTTTCTCTTGCTTGAGTCTGGTCATTAATGTTCACTCTTTGCATCATTTGATTTACTACCCTGACTAAGTCATAAATCTTATGGTCAATAGTAGAAGTCGAAATTTCTTCTTTTATGGTTACTCTGCGTTCAAACTCCAGTTTGGATTTTTTGGCCAAGATGCTGGCTTCAACTTTAATTGCATTTTCTTGCATTTCTTCCAAAGTTGCCGAGTCTCTTTCCCTAAGTTGATATTCCATATCTACATTGAAACCATCTAGAAAATCAATCAGATCTAGGACAAGGGAGGGCTTGATGTCTTGTGGAATGGCATTGTAAACAGTATTGAATCTTTCACAATATTATTCCACAGTTTCGTTGGGTTTTCTTTTTAACCTTTTATATTCATTTAGGAGTTGAAGTGGGTTCTTCTTGATATCCTATCTGGCTAGAAATTTCTCATGGAAAGCATCAAGATTGTGTATACTTCCTGCAAGTAAACCCCTCAACCATTTATTGACATCACCTCCTAAGCTTTTGGAAAACAATCTCATTTTAACATCAGCTTCATCCACTTCTTGGAGGTCAAACACATCATTCATCCTATCCACATGTTGTTGGGCAGTAAAAGCACCAGTATTATCAAAGGTAACAATTTTGGATGGATAATCTGCAGGCATAGCATTTAGCTGCCCTGATAACACCAAGGGTGCATACCTTCCAACCATAACTGTCCTGGTAGATTGATTTGAAGATGAATCTAATTGAGGTGCAGTTTTGATAACTACAGGGATAGTAGGTACAGTAGTTTGAGAAATTAGAGGTAGGGAAGTTGAAACTATGGAATGAGTAGGACTAGGAGGTTGTAGATGTATAGATTGGGAAGACTGACTAGATAAAGAAGTCGTTGCAACAGTCAAAGCAGAGAATTCAACAGATTGTTGAATGAAAGCTTCTTCAATAGCTTGGTCCAACATTGAAACTAGACCTTGTAATTTGTCAAATTGTTGTAAAGATTCAAGATCAGGATCTATCTCAAGGACTTGGGTTTGGGGTATATATGGTTGTAGTATGGCTTTGTCTATGACAGTTTGATCTACAAAAGCCTTAGACTTTGATCTAAACAAACTTTGCTGGAAAGGTAAATCAAATTCTATATCCTGTAAAGTTTCAAATTTCTTCGGGAGAGAATTAGACCTTGAAAAAGTAATATTCTTAGGGAGAGAATTGAATCTAGACAGAGGACTATTACTACCTTGACTCTTGGTAAAGATTCTCTTTCTCACCAGTTTCTCAAGGTTATCTACAATTTGAATAGGGTTGGGATCAGGGTGAGATCTAGTGTGGATTATTTTGGGAGCCAAGGTTATGAAAAATCATCACACAAAAATCAAAATCAGAATCAAACATACAACAGATATCTACAAAAAACAACCGAATATCATGTATTTCATAATGAAACAACAATTTCTTACTGAAATACTGATTTTAGACTAGGGAATAATAATGTTCTGGACTAAAATGTATTCTTCCCCAGTATGGTCACCACTATGTTATCATTCGGTATTTTTGAGGTTGTGGGAGTAAATACATTGGACAACATCAAACCACTTTTGAAGTTTGGATCTAGCCCTGCCAGCTTCAGAGAGGGATCTCTCTTTATGATTTAGCTTGGTTTTTAAGTTGATTTTAGGTTAGTTATGATTATGCTTGGTTGTTTGTTTGAATTTGTTTGATTGATTTGGTTGGTTGATCTGATCAAATTACTTTCTTTCCATTGGGCTATGGAGTCAAATAAAGCTGGATGCTACACCAAATTTTTAAAATAGTAATCACAGGGCAAACTAGTTACATTTACTGGATCTTTAAATTGAATTATGAAATGGAGAAAAAATGTGTTTCGGTAGTGATTGAAAAGAATTTAACAATTTTTCATTTAGACTGTTATCACTCAGGTTGTTCCCAAAAGTTGTAAGAAGGGAATACGGCCGAGGTAACCACAGGCCAATCTTTTAGATACAGATTCTAGCCAATCTGCATCCAGAGAGGGCTCTCTCTTTATGATTTAGCTTTGTTTTTTAAAGGTATTAGGCTAGTTATGAAGTTCAAGTGTTTTGTTTTGAGTTTGGGTGGTGAGATTCAATAGAACAATGAGGTAAAACTGAAGAGTTCATTCCATTGGGCATGATGGAGTCAAAGAAGATGGTTTTCTGGATTAGGTTTCTCAAAAGAGGATGGCATCACAGAGCAAGGTAGTCAAACATGGAACAAATTAAAGGTTGGAATCAGATGGAATGGACTCAAATGGATGAAGGGTAGTTAAGAATCCTTCAGCATATTGAAAGAGGGAAAATGGATGCTTACTGTTAAGGAGCAGTTAAGGATTCCTTAGCAAATAATCAAGATGAGAGAATCAAGAAACAGGAGTGGTTAAGAATTCATTGTTTATGCTAATTCTAAAGAAAAACACAGAGAATAATAAAGACTGGAAAAAAAGTACAGTCAAGCAAATTCTAAATTAATATTTTGCTTTATCATTCAGATTTATGAAACACAGATGATATAACAGACAAGAAACTGTAAAACACAGGGTAGAAAGTACTCATAGATCCATGGGTTGATTCAAAAAATTCTGTGACAAGTCCTCTGCATCAATTCTTCTTCCAGTAAACCAGACAATAGTTTGTTTCCAACAGTTTTTTTATTCCAAAGTTTCAGTATTACAACAAAGTCTAAGAAATCTACACATACCCAACCTCTTCAAAACTCTAATGAAGGGGGTATTTATACAACAAAAAATGTACAACAGATATCTCATAAAAACTATGAGACAATATCTAAATTTTTAACCTAAAGTAATTTACAAGCAAAGTAGAAATAGCTAACTTATGTTGTGCTGGAGGCTAGCTCTTTAGGGTTCAGCTTGCAGGTGTCCTTTGTAGCTTTGTACCGACTGTTTGTATTAACTGTTCTTTAACTTCTGGTCTACTTCTCTTAGTCGGCTCTAATATTCATTAATTCTGATTTGATTTGCCTTTAATTCTGCATTGATACTATTTTAATGCTCCTCTGATATTCTTTGACTTCTGCTGATACTCTTTATCACTGATCTGATCCCCGCTCACCACTTTTCTGGAAAAAGCAAGACTGCGACATGTTATCTCACCACCTTTCCCTACTGGTTTTCATGTTTTTGAAGATCCACTGGCCGGGGTAACATAATATCCTTGTTTATCTCTAATTTTCTCTTCTGCGAGCTTAGAAATCCCTCTTTTGCTTTCAGCTTGGTTTAAGAGGAAGAAAAACTGCACAATGGCGGGTTTGTTGAGGCCGAGCTCATCGATGGAGCTTTTCTGATGAAGAGGCGGTCGGAAACTAGAGCTGAGTCGGTCACTTGTTGTGCCCGAAACATAGTTTTGCAGCGAAAAAAATCAAAAAATGACCTTTTACCATATATTTTGACAAAAAGAATTTTGGCGGGAAAATTTGATTTCAAGGACGGATGACATCAGCATGACGTCAGCGGGAGGTACGGGACAGATGATGTGGCGGTGACGTCAACAGAAGGGTGATGTGGCAGGATGACGTCAGCGAAGGGTCAGTGGGAGGGCGGTAAGCTATTTTTCCCACACTGCTCATGGGCTTGGGAAGTTTTCGGCGGAGGGGCAGCGAACACCGCGGGCACGTGACACATGGATCTGGTACGGAGACGAAACCACCATTTCCCCGCGGCTTAAACAGTGGCAAATAAGGGGGTCGAGAAATGCATATGCACCATTGGATGTGGAGGTCCAGATTGGACAGTGGGCGCTCATGGAAAGCGGCGGGGGTTTAATGCACGGGGACGACATATTTAACGTTTAATAAATCATTTCAGGCGCGATTTTATTGGTTATCGGGGTTTTGGTTAAGTTATTAATTAACCAAATGTTAATTAATCCTTTGAATGGCATGTGGAGGCTATGGTTCTTAACAGGTTTCAAATAAACCTGTTAATCCACATTTAAACAACATTTTATCAGTTTTATGGTTATAATAAACTAGGGCGGGAATATTAAAATCTGGGGATTTTTTATTATATATTTACATAATATGGGATTTGGGTAATAAAGAGGGATTTACATAATAAAGTCAATGGTTAATATGAATTTGAAATGAAATTGAAAGCGCTAAGTTATAGTGTTTGAAAACTTAGGCAAAAGGGAAAAAACAGGGGTTTTGGGGTGATAGTATGAAATTTTCCTCAGTAAAATGGGAATTCACTTAGGCCAATGAATGAAATGGAATGAGTGGTTTCAAGAGGGATATCAAGCAGATCTTAATACCTTGAGGGGGAAATTAGTAGATGATTGGGGAGAAGTGTGAAGGGGAGTTAGCTATGAAGTCTGCCTCACTTGAGCTGCTCCAAAATATCTGTCTTGGCACTTGTGAAAGTTAACACATTTTTCAGAGACAAAATTAATCACAAGTCTCATTCTGCAACATCATCTACCTACCCAGCCTACTTTACCTAACATTTTTTCCTTCTTTCACTTGGGTGCACTTAGACTAGCAAACCCTCATAAATCTTCCTTTTCTTTTCATGGGAATCCTACCTAAGTTTGCACTTATTACATCCAAGGGCTCAGATTAAATTGTTGAGCTCCTTTTCTTTTCTACCTATCTAATTATCTGCCAAGATTAAACAGTTTGGACAGATTTTTATTCTCTATCACTAAAACATGAAATTCAAACATGAACTGGCCAAGATTAAGTTGTTTGGCCATTCATCAATTGTGGAAAAAGTTCAACAAGTTGTACATGATGCTTTATTTACAGAAAATGAAATAGTAGTGGCATTTGGACTTGCACGCTTTCCTAGTCTTTTTATTTGGGGTTCATTTTTTCTCATTTTTTCTTTTGACCATTTATTTTTTTCACCCTTTGATTTTTCTTTTAGGTTATACCCTCTTTACATTTTTTAATTTTTTGATAATATGGAAACCTTTACATCAAGGAAATGATGAACATATTACAGATCTCAACCAGTCAATCATGAAATATGACACCTATTAATATAGGAGTATAACACTGGCTCCACTTGGGGATGGCTTTCCCTGGTGGAAAGTTAAGAACAACAGGTCAGATGGCCTTATGAATACCTTTTGTTGCACTCTGAAATCTTCCTTGGTTGAATGTAGAAACTGTACAAAAGGATGATGTAAAATATATACACTATTCTAGAGCTGATTCAAACAACTGTACATCTTTTCTGGATGGTCTGCTTGGATTATTTGTTCCTGCTCCCAAGTTTTCTTCTACAATCTCTGATAAACTGAAATGAGGTAAAACAAAATGGTAAAGTTCCTTCATTGATTTTTGAATTTTCTGCACTCTCCTCCTCATTCTCCTTGCTACAATAAACAACCTGATTACTTCTTTCAAGTTGTTGATCTTGAATTTCCTTATGTACATGTTAGAGTTAGAATATATCAAAAAACTGGATCAAAATAATGTTTCAGCATTCGAACATTCACTGGTCCTTCTTCTGTTTCTGTACCATCTAGGCTCTTTAGAAAGTAAGTATTGTTCCCTTGCAATGCATGGATGATAAATGGCCCTTTCCACAAGAAGTCAAACTTCCCATGTTTTCCTTTGTCTTCTCTTCTGGAATCCCACTTTAGAAATTTGTCTCCACTGTAGAAATCTTCTGCTTTGGTCCTTTTATCAAATATCTTCTTGAGTTTTTCTTGTAACAGTTGGGATCTTTGGTGCACTTCTTCTCTGCTCTGCTACAAATGGATGGTCTGATTTATTCTTATTTGAATAGCATTGGGTTCCACCAGAGCTTCTTGCAGCAATTTCATCACAAGAACTCCTAAAGATGAAGGAAAGACAGCCTCCAAGCAATAAACTAGCTCATAAGGGCTGGTTCCAATAGATCTCTTTGTTGTAAGTCTGTTTGCCCAAAGTGCACTTGTGAGCTTCTTGTGCCAGTTTTTCTTGTTCTCTTCTAGCAGTTTATTAATAATATTGATCAGGCTTTTATTGGAAGACTCAGCTAGACCATTACCTTGAGGGTAATAGGCTGTGGAATGGCCTAAAGTGATGTGGTATTTGCTGCAAAAATTTATCAGTTTCTTGGATTTGAAGGCAGCAGCATTGTCGGTTATGATCTTTTCAGGACAGCCAAATCTAGACAAGATGTTGGTTTCTAGGAATCCTATGATCACTGTATCATTGGCTTGTCTAGCAGGGATGGCTTCTATCCATTTGGTGAAATAGTCTGTGGCAGTAAGAATCCATTTATGCTGGCTAGAAGAGGGAGGATGGATTTCTCCAATGAAGTCTAAACCCCATTGTTGAAATGGTTTTTCAGTGGAAATTGGTCTCAAGGGTAAGGGTAGCAGTTTCCTTTTGCCTTAAAATATTTGGCATTTGTGGCAAGTAGTGACAAACTTTTTTACATCAGCGAACAATGATGGCCAGTAAAATCCAGCCCTTAGGATTTTGTCTGCAGTTGATTTCTAGTACAGGTGTCCACCGCAGTCCCCTGCATGAAATTCTTTGAGAACTTTGTCAGCTTCTTCCTTTATCAAACAATTCAATAAAATACATTCATGATTTTTCCAAAAAAGAGAAAAATCTAAAATACATAATTTTGAAGCTTTCATTTTTAATAACCTTTTCTTTGTTCTGGATAACCCTGTAGGAGCCTGCAGGTTTAATAATACATGAATTATGTCAGCATACCAAGGTGATTCTAAGAAGGCCTAGCTAATTTGTGGAGTCGCCATTTCCTATTCGTTATCCAGTTCATTAATGTCTAAGGCTTGAAAGTTTGTTTCAATCATTAGTTTAGCTAATCCCTGTCCTTTTATCAGCTTTGTAGGTTTTATTATAATGTCATACTCCAATATTTTAGTAATCCATTTTCCTCGTTTGCCCTCGATTCCATCCTGAGTCAAGATGTATTTTACAACAGCATTTAGCACATAAGCTATTACATGTGAGTACAGTATGTAGACTCCGAAATCCTGAATTGATTTCACAAGTGCAAAGGCCTGTTTATCAATGATTTTGTAATTCAGAGGTGCATCTCTAAGTGCTTTACTGAAAAAGGCTATGGGATTTTCACATCCTTGGTCATCTTTTTGCAATAAAACAGCTGTTATGGTGTGTTCTGATGCAAATGAGAAAATTATGAAGTCTCTATCAAATTTTGGACTTGTGAGGACTGGTGTTCTAGTTAAAGCCATTTTAATTTCTTCAAATGCTTGTTTGGCTTCTATTGTCCATTTAACCTTTGAATCATTTCTCAACATATTGTTCAGCAATCTAATCAATTCAGCCAAATTGGATATGAATCTTCTCAAAAAGTTAATCTTCCCTAGGAAAGCTTGAAGTTCTTTGACATTTCTGGGGTGAGGTATTTGCAAAATAGCTTCTATTCTAGCAAGATCAATTTTGATGCCATCTTTGGAGATGATGTGTCCTAATAGTTTGCCTTCTTCTAGACCAAACAAAGATTTTTTAGGATTTAGTGAAATACCATATTTTGTGCATTTTAAAAACACTTGTCTCAAATGATCTAAATGTTGTTGGCCTGATTTTGAAAACAAAGTGAGGTCATCTAGATATACAACCAGAAAATCATGAATTTCTGTTGCAAAAGCTATGTCCATGGCTCGTTGAAAGGTTGTCCCTGCGTTCTTAAGTCCGAAAGGCATTTTAACATATTTGAATGTACCCCATGGTGTTGTAAATGTAGTCTTGTCTTGGTCATCAGGATGAACTAGAATCTGATTGAAACCTGAAAACCCATCCAAAAGTGAAATCCTAGAAGCACCTACTACCCTTTGTAAGATATGATCCATTTTGGGTAAAGGGTAATTGTCCTTCAATGAAACCTTGTTTAAATTTCTTAAGTCAACACATAATCTGATTTCTCTTGTTTTCTTCCTGGTAGGCACTAAATTAGATACCCACTCTGAAAATCTGATTGGTGCAATTATCCCTGCATCATACATTTGTATGATTTCTTTTTCAATTAAAGGAAGCAGTACAGGGTTGATTCTTCTGAGCTTTTGTTTGAATGGTTTTTTATTTTCTTTGAGGGGTATTGTATGTTGAATCATAGAGGTATCATAAGATCTCAGGTCTTCATAGCTCCAAGCAAACAAATCCTGGAATTCTTTGATCAGTTCAACATACTTGAGCTTTTGATCAGGGGACAAATATTTGGACAATTTTATCATTTTTGGATTTTCTTTGGTTCCTATGTTGTAGTCTTCAACGTCTACTTTTGGAGGTTCCATCTGGGGTTTCTTTGGAATATCATTGAAATCAAAGAGATCTTCCAAAGGAGTTAATCCTTTAGGCAAATGATTGTCCTTTAAATGGATGACTTCAAATTCTTCTTCAATAATCTCATCAACATCTATTTGTTTAAGCTCTTGTATTTCCTCTTTGGTAAATCTTGTTGGATGAAGCATCTAACTTGTATTTTACGTTGAAATGTCTATTTGTAACTGATTGGTTGGATCAAACTCACTAACTGTGTCTTCATCTATGTTAGTGCTAGAAAATTCTTCTTCAAGGGTTAAAAAACTGTTGATCTGATTATCACTGTCAAACACTTGCCAGTTCTTCACATTATCAGGTATGGCTGGCCTGTGTTTAATTTCTATTGTGAATTGATGATTTGGTTCAAATGGCAGTTTACAAGTGCTGGCAAAAATTGCTAGACTGTGAGCTTGCAAGTTATGTTTCCTTGGAATTTTGGCAAGCTGAGTTTCAAAAAATGTGTTGAGGATTTCTATGGTTGTTCCTTTGTATTCTTTCAATATGGGATCATTTGTCAAGAATTTCCCTTTTATCTATTGAATGATCAAATCAGAATCTCCTAGGACTCACACTCTAGTTGCTCCCAATTCCTTCAGCAGTTTAAGACCTAGCAACAGAGCTTCATATTCAGCCATATTATTAGTGCATCTAAAGTTTAATATGTAGGCATGACCTTCAGCATGTTTGTTTTCAAGGTTGTGCACCCAGACCCCTGCCCCTACTCCTAATTTTTTCACTGAACCATCAAATTCTAAGTACCACAGGATTTAATGTTTATGATTCGTATTTGGAGATTTAGGGATCTGTTTAGCAAGGAGATTTGGTTTTTCAAACTGTTTTGGTTTATCTGACGTTTCATGATTTTCATAGATCTCTTGGATTTGGGCACTAGACTTTTCATTTGTTGTTTCTTCTGTTTCAGCTGTTAGAACTTTCCTTTCATGTGGGGGATCAATTTCAGCATTGTACAGGATAAAAGAATCCATGTCTAAATGCACTGAGTAGATAGGGAAATTTTGAGGTTTCTCTTGACTACTTACTACATACTTCATAAGGGTTTCTCTGTATAGTCTCTTGGGTTGACCAAATACTGAAATAGTAGCATAAGACATGTCTAACTGTGGAGATCCTTGAAGCTTTTCACCCCAAGATCTAGACAATAACATACCATATTTTGGAGGAATATATACTACTACTATGTCCATCAAAATGGTTTTAGCAGGATATTGGACTAGTGACACACATAAATCTTTGATTAAGCCCAAACATTTGACCTGACTTGAATCAAAAGAGAAAAGGTCTTTATATGGCCTGGTGATGTCAAGGTCAAGTTTTTCCATTACAGATTTAGGCATTAAGTTATGAGAGGCACCTGAATCAAACATGGCATTATGAAGAATTCTGTCATGTATGTTTAAAGCCACATAAAAAGGAGGAACTTGTCCCTCTGCTGTTTTTCCATTTACTTCAGGGCCAAATATCAATTCAGGCTTGTCATCAAAAACATTTATTAGATCTTCTAAATCCTAGTTCACAGAAATTTTGAGTGATCTACTGATTTGACTTCTGTAGACATCATCTTTAGCTAATTCTGATAAGGGAACAACTATCTTTATTTTTCCTACTTCTATCTCAAAATTGAAAGGTTTCTCGGTCTGAGTTTTTGTAATTCAAACAGCTAAATTTTCTGTGTTTTTCTCTTTTTCAGGCGTGGGATTATGTGCTACAATGTTTTCCAAATCATGTTCTAAAGGTTGTTCTTCTTTTTCTTTGGCAGGAACATCAATGGAATGTTGTTTGTTAGGTGTTTGATTGTCTGATATGTCTTCAAAAATTGGATTACTTGGGTTAGGATCTGTCTTAGAAAGAATATGTACAAGGGTGTTATTGACCTTACCTTTGTTAGGCTGCTTGGTATCTTTCTGTTTGTTGATTTTAGGGACATCTATTCTTCTGCTCCTCAGATTATATTGTTTGTGGACTTCATAAATGGTTGTATCATATCCCTCCCTAAAGTCAAATGATTCACTTGAATGAGTTTGGAATTGTTCAAGAATGTTAGCTTCTTGATCCTCTTGGGTCAAGAAAACTTGTTGTTCATTGTTGAGTCCCATCAGATTAATTTGCGTGTCTTCTATTGGTTCATCAGAAGTTGAGGCTTCAGCATAATTTTCTTGAAATGGGGGCCTGATATTTTGGTCAAGGCCTGTCATTCCAGTGATAGGATTTTGATTTTTCCTGAAATTTAGATTTCTCCTAGTGTTGTTTGGTTGACCATCGCAAGGGGATTTCCTCTCAATTGTTTCAACTCTATCTCCAAGTCTGTCCATTCCTTTGATAATTTCATCTAGTTTTTGTTCAACTACATAAGGTTCTTCTTTGAAAGGTATCCTTCTTTCAGCTCTGGCTCTAGACCGTTTAGATATCAGGTTGGCCTCAACACTGACAGCTATACTCTGCATTTCTTCTAAGTTTCGGGGAGCTCTTTCCCTAAGTTGGTATGCCATATTAGAATCAAATGCATCAGGGAATTTTATCAAGGCCAAATTGGGAGGAGGTCTGAGATTCTGAGGAATAGCATTGTAGATATTATTGAATCTGGTAGAGTAATCTTGGACAGTTTCTTGCGTGCCTCTTCTTAGGTTCTTATATTCTGACAAAATGTGGAGAGGATCTTTTTTCTTTTCCCATCTGTTCAAGAAGGTATGATAAAGAGCTTGTGGGTCATTGATACTGTTTGTAGGGAGGGCTCTAAACCAAGTTCTAACATCTCCAGTCAAACTTTGAACAAATACTTTCATTTTGACATCATCATCATCAATCTTATAGTTTTCAAAATAGTTGGTCATTTTCTTGGTATGTTGTTGAGCTGTGTAAGTGCTAGTACAGTCAAAATAAGTGATTTTTCTTTGATAGTCTTGAGGCGTGGCCCCTAGATTTGCAGGTAAGTTTAGGGGAGTATATCGGTTTGCCATGATTGCAGAGATAAATGTGACATCTGGAAGAGCAGGGATAACAATGGGAATAAGAGTTGCAGATGGAGGAGTGGAAAAGATAGGTTGAGGTGCTGATGGTGAACTTGGAGAAGCTGCAACAATGACAGAAAGGTTGGGTGTTTTTCTAGAGGTAAGCTCAGATTGAATAGGGTTCTGCAAATGTTTGTCAAGGTGTGAACTAGCAGAATTTTCTTGGTTGTCTTGTCTTCTAAGGGTCCTGGGAATGAGATTAGGATTTTCAAACACAGGTGGAGGATTTGGATCAGGATTTGATCTGGTGTAACGAATCCTTTTTGGAGCCAGTTTCTAGGTATATTTTTTGGTTTTTTCTTGGAATAGTTTTTGACAATACAACTTTTAACAGACTCTTCTACGAGTTTTCAGATGTTTTAGTTTTGAACTTTCCTAAAGATTTATTGAAAGAAGGAACTGATCAAGAATTTGAAACAACTGTTCAAAACATAAACTAGACCGGAGATAGACTGAAGCAACATTTATTTACTTATGTAATTGCAAAGAAAAATCAGTTTCAAAGGCTACTTGGCTAATTTTAGGATCCATCCGTAGCTTATGAAATAAACAATAGTAACAAACAATTATTCAGATCCCCAGCGGAGTCGCCAATGATGTTATCACTCAGGTTGTTCCCAAAAGTTGTAAGAAAGGGAATACGGCTGAGGTAACCACAGACCAATCTTTTAGATACAGATTCTAGCCAATTTGCATCCAGAGAGGGCTCTCTCTTTATGATTTAGCTTTTTTTTTTAAAGGTATTAGGCTAGTTATGAAGTTCGAGGTTTTTGTTTTGAGTTTGGGTGGTGAGATTCAATAGAACAGTGAGGTAAAACTGAAGAGTTCAGTCCATTGGGCATGATGGAGTCAAAGAAGACGGTTTTCTGGATTAGGTTTCTCAAAAGAGGATGGCATCACAGAGCAAGGTAGTCAAACATGGAACAATTTAAAGGCTGGAATCAGATGGAATGGACTCAAATGGATGAAGGGCAGTTAAGAATCCTTCAACATATTGAAAGAGGGAAAATGGATGCTTACTGTTAAGGAGAAGTTAAGGATTCCTTAGCAAATAATCAAGATGAGAGAATCAGGAAACAGGAGCAGTTAAGAATTCACTATTTATGTTAATTCTAAAGAAAAACACAGAGAATAATAAAGACTGAAAACAGAGTGCAGTCAAGCAAATTCCAAATTAATCTTTTGCTTTATCATTCAAATTTATGAAACACAGATGATATAACAGACAAGAAACTGTAAAACACAGGATAGAAAGTATTCATTGATCCATGGGTTGATTCAGGAATTCCGTGACAAGTCCTCTGCATCAATTCTTCTTCCAATAAACTAGACAATAGTTTGTTTCCAACAGCTTTTTTATTCCAAAGTTTCAATGTTACAGCAAAGTCTAAGAAATCTACACATACCCAACCTCTTCAAAACTCTGATGAAGGGGGTATTTATAGAACAAATATCTCATAAAAGCTCTGAGACAATATCTAAGTTTTTAACCTAAAGTAATTTACAAGCAAAGCAGAAATAGCTAACTTATGTTGTGCTGGAGGCTGGCTCTTTAGGGTTCGGCTTGCAGGTGTCCTTTGTAGCTCTGTGCCGACTATTTGTATTAACTATTCTTTAACTTTTGATCTACTTCTCTTAGTTGGCTCTAATATTCATTAATTCTAATTTGATTTGCCTTTAATTCTGCACTGATACTCTCTTAATGCTCCTCTGATATTCTTTGACTTCTGCTGATACTCTTTATCACTGATCTGACCCCCGCTCACCACTTTTCTAGTAAAAGCAAGACTGTGACATGTTATTTCACCACCTTTCCCTACTGGTTTTCATGTTTCTGAAGATCCACTAGCTGAGGTAACATAATATCCCTATTTATCTATGATTTTCTCTTCCGCGAGCTTAGAAATCCCTCTTTTGCTTTCAGCTGGGTTTAAGAGGAAGAAAAACTGCACAATGGTGGGTTTGTTGAGGCCGAGCTTGTCGATGGAGCTTTTCTGATGAAGAGGTGGTCAGAAACTAGAGCTTAGTCGGTCGCTTATTGCGCCCGAAACACAGTTTTGCTCAAAAAACATCAAAAAATGACCTTTTTACCATATATTTTGACAAAAAGAATTTTGGTGGGAAAATTTGATTTCAAGGACAGATGACGTCAGCGGGAGGTATGGGACAAATGACGTGGCGGTGACATCAGCAGAATGGTGATGTGGCAGGATGACGTCATCGAAGGGTCAGCGGGAGGGCGGTAAGCTGTTTTGCTCGCACCACTTATGGGCTTGGGCGGTTTTGGGTGGAGGGGCAGCGAACACCGCTGGCACGCGACACGTGGATCCGGTACGGCGCCAAAACCACCATTTCCCCACAGCTTAAACAATGGCAGATAAGGGGGTCGCGAAATGCATATGGACCATTGGATGTGGAGGTCCAGATCGGACGGTGGGCGCTCATGGAAAGCGGCGGAGGTTTAATGCGCAGGGCCAACATATTTAATGTTTAATAAATCATTTCGGGTGCGATTTTATTGGTTATCGGGGTTTTGGTTAAGTTATTAATTAACCAAATGTTAATTAATCCTTTGAATGGCGCGGGAAGGCTATGGTTCTTAATAGGTTTCAAATAAACCTGCTAATCCACATTTAAATAGCGTTTTATTAGTTTTATGGTTATAATAAACTGGGGCGGGAATATTAAAATCTGGGGATTTTTTATTATATATTTACATAATACGGGATTTGGGTAATAAAGAGGGATTTACATAATAAAGTCAATGGTTAATATGAATTGGAAATGAAACTAAAAGCGCTAAGTTATAGTGTTTGAAAACTTAGGCAAAAGGGAAAAAACAAGGGTTTTGGGGTGATAGTATGCAATTTTCCTAAGTAAAATGGGAATACACTTAGGCCAATGAATGAAATGGAATGAGTGGTTTCAAGAGGGATATCAAGAAGATCTTAATACCTTGAGGGGGAAATTAATAGATGACTGGGGAGAAGTGTGAAGGGGAGTTAGTTATGAAGTCTGCCTCACTTGAGCTGCTCCAAAATATCTATCTTGGCACTTGTGAAAGTTAACGTATTTTTCAGAGACAAAATTAATCACAAGTCTCATTCTGCAACATCATCTACCTACCTAGCCTACTTTACTTAACATTTTTTCCTTCTTTCACTTGGGTGCACTTAGACTAGCAAACCCTCATAAATCTTCCTTTTCTTTTCATGGGAATCCTACCTAAGTCTGCACTTATTACATCCAAGGGCTCATATTAAACTTTTGAGCTCCTTTGCTTCTCTACCTATCTACTTATCTGCCAAGATTAAATAGTTTGGATAGATTTTTCTTCTCTATCTCTAAAACATGAAATTCAAACATGAACTGGCCAAGATTAAGTTGCTTGGCCATTCATCAATTGTGGCAAAAGTTCAACAAGCTATACATGATGCTTTATTTACAGAAAATCAAATAGTAGTGCCATTTGGACTTGCACACTTTCCTGGTCTTTTTATTGGGGTTTCATTTTTTCTCATTTTTTCTTTTGACCATTTATTTTTTTCACCCTTTGATTTTTCTTTTAGGGTATACCCTCTTTACATTTTTTAATTTTTTGATTTTTTGATAATATGGAAACCTTTACAGCAAGGAAAGGATGAACATATTACAGAGCTCAACCAGTCAATCATGAAATATGACACCTATTACTATAGAAGTATAACACAGACTTCAGAAGAAAACATACAGATTGTAAAAATAGTCCAAATAAGGTGTTCAATTAACAAATCTTATTTTTCACATATCTTGTTTTACAATTAGATTTCAGATGATAAACATACATAGAATAACAGTGGAAACAACAATTACAATAAGAAAAACATCACCAGTAAATCGCAATACAAGAATCTTGTGAAAAGTCTTTGTATTAATGGTGCTCCAGTAGTGTGGAAAAAGTACAGTGCTTGATAAAAAGAGTTACAATGATCAGGAACCGACCCTCAATACTTCGAATGAATGAAGTATTTAAACAAAAATTTCAAAAAAGATTACAATCAATGCCACATTGACATGGCATTCTATTATTAATTACAAAATAACTGAATTGACTAATATGACCAAAAAAGGTGAATTTAGCGAAGCAATCTAGAAGCCTGGCACTATTTTGGTGGGGCACAATTGCTGAGTTGCCACTATTTGGGTGTTGCACTGGTGAAGTTGATCTTTTCTTTAGTCCTGAAACTCACATAATTTATCCCACCGCTCTTCATCTGGAATGGTGATTTTTGTTGCCTTGCGGTAGATCTCATCTACCTCGGTATACCAAGAAAATGTGGGTTTTACTACAAAAATATGCTTTATCTCATGCTGGATGAAACTCATGTTATTTATAGCTTCGAAAAAATATCTCCCTGTCATAGCACCTTTAATGTGGGAAGACTTTGCAGTATCCTTTGCAATGTCTTGAAGCTTCTTCTTATAATCTTCCCTGGTCATCAGTTTTTCATTAATTACAAATAAAGAAGGCAGACCCTTCTTGTTTAATGCTTCTATTCTAGTGAAAATTCTGATGACTCCTATTTCCAAATTGTGACATTTTTCTGTAAGCTGCACAACCAGGTTCTTCTTTGTTAGCACTTTCTTCACTTCTACGATTGTTTATGTCTTGTCATCTATTCCCAAATCATCCAACTCATATCTCTTTTTGGAATTGAGAAACTTGATCATGTTTTTGGTTGTGGCAGGCATATCTCCCAATTCATTGTTAATAGTGGAAATGACTTGATTGGCTTTCTCAATCAACTCTTTCTGTTCAAATATAATATGGATACATGGCCAGATTTCATCTATTGCCTCAATGATATTGTTCCATATAATTTCTCTAACTTAGGATAGTGTGTGGCCAATAGAGGACTCAATTGTTTATTTCCTCCAGACTTCTATATGGTTTTGAACTCTATAGCTCTACTGCATGGAAAGTTTCAGTTTTTGCCTTCTGGTCTTATAGAATATTGACTTGAGCCTACAATATTTTGATTTATTCTATTTGGAGAGACATATTCTCCACTGCACTTTCCAAATTATTTGTAGCCTTCCCTGTGTTTTTTGTAGAATATGTAGTTGTAGGAATTGTTGTAAGAGGCACTGCTTGCAAAGGGAAAATAGACATCCTGGTAGCTTGCTCCTTTTCTTTGATGATTTTCTCCATATATGTTTCCATTTGTTTCAACTATGCACTCTGCTCCATGATGAGCTTCAACATGTCTACCTTCTGTGACTTTGTCTCTTCAATGTCTTTGGCCAAAGGGTCTTCTGTGGCCGGTAACTTTAATTGTTTTCTTAATGTTGCTATGTTAGTATTATTCTTTCTTACAAGTCCTCCTGCAGCATTGATATTTGCATGATCATATCCTACTTTGGCCACCAAGTCTTCCAAAGCTTTGATCCTTGTGTCTTTAGCTAGTGAAGAGACTTTCTCCATCTTTAATTGTGACTTGCTGTTAGCTAAAGTAACCTACAATTTAGATAAACTCATAGCAGTGTTGGTGAGAGTAGATGAAATCATTTTCCTAGTCTTCTTAATCTCCATTTGGTCAATGGGATGTATGTCTTTCACATCAAATTCAAATGAAGTCTTCTTGCAATATGATGCTGCCTTGGGTTGTGGTATCTGTGCTTGGAGGAAGGCCATTAGAATTTTTCCTTTCTCTAAATCAAAGGCTAACAGCAATCTGCTTTGAGAACTGGAAGTCTGCTTCCAGAATTGATTATATGTGTTGATCTTCAAGGCCTCATCTCTCACTTTAATCTCCTTGACAATGTCAAATATACTCTTTTCTGTCTCCCCTATGGTAGATGTGTTGCTTTGCATAACCTACTGTTGATTCTGTGAAATTGTCGAGGTAGTAGGAGAAAGTGTAGTCTGATCACCTACTAGTGAGGAAACAGGTGGCTCTTTGGTGGTGGAAATGTTCTCTTGATTTGAATCCTTGCTTAGGCTTAGTTTGGAATTGAGCTTGGTCTTCTTTTTGTACATGATTTTTAAGGCTTCACTAGAAATATCAGTCACTAAAGGGGACTCTTCTTCTCTGTTCCTCTTCCTTGTTTTATCCTATGTGACAGGAGTCTGTACTGTCAAAGTGGACACCAACTACTCATCTTCCTCTTGTAGAGTGGTCTCAGTCCATTCTAGCTGGTTTTTATGTTTTTCAATCTCTGGTCTGGATGTATGAAAGTAAGTAGTAGATTTGTTCTCTACCCTTAACTTGGAGATGACCCCTAATGGATCATATGACCATGTGAAATGGAGACTAAACTACATTTCTTTCAGCAATTTATTTTCTTTTTCCCCTACTGCCTTGTTGTTGCAAATAAAAGACCCTATTTGTGTTTTAATTTTGAATTGAGATTTCTTCTTGGCAGCTACAAAATGAATCTCGTCCATATTGAGCATTTTCCTGATGTATTCTAGAGAAAAAATCCTCATTGGGAGGAATTTTGGTAGTTTGTAAGGGGAAAGTTCACACCCAAATATCCTTAGCTTTGTGTAATTTTGATAAAGGTACCAATCTCCTATCTGGACTTGGTCTGATAACTACAAGATTTTTCTGATTTCTTCACTGATTCTTGGTTCTAGAGTGTTGCTTAGGAGACTAAGTGTTGGATGTACAAACATTTCTATGAATTGTTTGTATGAATACTCCTTATGTTCCTTCATTACCAACGTAGTCTAGAAGATGATCGATTGTTGATTTCCTTCTTCATCCAACTTTTGTAAGGCAAGCTTGAGGTTGTCTCCCTGAAAATATAAAAACATATATACTAAGACAGAAGCATATTTAAATACTTCTTTAGTTTGGAATTTTACAAACTGTTCATGAATGGAATCTGAAAGGAATTTGATGAAGTTGAACAAGATGGAAGGCTTGGAATCTACAGAGAAAATGGAAAGAAATCCTATAATTGCCTCATCTACCCACTGATCTGAGTAATAACCAAGGAGGTAGGAAATAACTGTGATGATTTGCTTGGCTCTCTCAGGGAAAATGGAGGATGGATAGGGAGGGTTTTTCTTGGGTAATGGGGCATCTTCAGTCAAGAAAATCTCAAGGGTTTTGGCTCTTTTTGCAAAGTCCAGTTTTTGATATAATTCAATAAGTGCTTCATGAGAGAAAGGAGTGGCATTCTCTATTGTAGGAGCTTGCATCATTTGGTCTATAGCTTGGGGAGTTATGGTGAATAGAATTTCTCCAGTAGGGGCAATAATAGCTCTTTGGCTAGGTAGATAACAAGCATGACATTTCCTGACAAATTTAGGGGTGTTGTGGGTACAGGGAAAGATATAATGGGGCAAATTGGATTCCCACAATTTAATATCATCATATTTATCTATAAACTTGTCCTCAAGCCAATAGTACATTTCAAATAGATCAAATTCACAGAGGGTTTCATGAATTTTATAGTCTCTATCTGCCAAAGGAATATGGTGAAAGTCGATGGGAGGGTGGATCAGATGACTCACAAGTTCTCCTTGTCCCTTGCCTTTTGGAAGCATGATTGGATAAATCTAAGGACACTGGTGAAATATGGATTGTATAGGTTTACGGTGTGCAAAGAGGACTCGAGATTTAAGCAAATAGGAAAACAAAGGTATTGGCCCGAAACTCAATTAGCGAGCAATATCCCCGGCCAAGTGAAATTGTTGTAGTTTGGATTGGAACACCTATAATAGAATAATGGCAATGGCAGCATATAAAATCAGTAACCTGCGAATAGCTGAAAGAAGGGATTTTATAATCTTATTTCTTTCCCGTTGATGGTGGTGCGGGTCTGTCGGATTAACAGTTAAGTAATTTAATTACTTAATGGATTGATTTTGAAGGGAGTGGATGTGATTGGTGGAGTAACAAACAATTGACGTGGCGAAGGGTGACTAGCAGGAGCGTAACGGATAGGGCAATGGTATTGCTTAGCGGAGAAACCATTTTTCGAAGGGGGGGGGGAGGTGGCTAATGGTTTTGGCGAGGGGGGTGTGAAAACACAAGGTGGTGATACGTTGCGTTGGGCACAGGTTTGAATACTGCCCATTTCAGAACCCCCCCCCCCCCCCCCCCCCCCCTTGACAGTAAAGTTCAAATAGTCGGGGGGGGGGGGGTGGCGAAAAATTATGTAGGCTATCAGATGTTAAGAGGGGGGTGTGGATGAGGGGGAAAGTGGCAAGATATTATCATGATGTGATGGGGCATATGGTGGGGTAGGAAAATTTATTTAATGGGGTATGATTGGATGTGTAGTGGGGGAGGCAGACAGATGAAAATATGAGTAGAGGAATAATTTTGGGTCGGTGAAACTTTAGGACTAGTGGGGTAATGTACCAAAAATCATTTGATATGTTGAACCTTAGAACTTTGATCCCTTTGCCTTTCTTCTGCGCATGAAAATATATTTGAAATTCAACTTAGGATAGAACTTTCATGCTTATCTTGAAATCTTCATTGTGCTTCTATCTACCCTTTCTCATTTCAATTCTTTTTTTAAGCTAACATTTTCTCTTCTTGCTTTGCAGGGTGCATTTAAACTAGCATACCCAAATCACTTTTTCATGAAAATCTACCTTATCCTATTAATTATTTTTCCATTGATTCAGATTAAACTGTTGAACCAATTTTATTTCTACCTAGCTACTGATTCACTAAGATGAAACTATTTGGTAAATCTTCATTCAATAACCTATTGAACAGAAATTTAAATGTGTTCAATCATGATTAAATTGTATGATTTTAACAGAAGTCAAGTCATTGTGGCATTCCAAAGCAATTTCCACACAACCTTATTTGAAAAAAAAACTAAAAGAACTAACTTATCAGTAGTGGCATTTTGAGTTGCAGCACTTTCCATATTGTTTTCTATTTTTTCTTTTGTGGGGTTCTTATTCCTTTTTCTTTTATTTTATTTTTTTAACATACGCTCATTTCATTTTTATTTTTTTATTTTTTTGTCTTATATTTTTGGAAATCATTTGAATATTGAAATTATATACAATATGAAATCACAAACAGAAAATACTCAATCACCTTGAGATCCTATAATTTATAGGACCCTAACACATCCTTCAGCACATTAAACCTCTCCTTTTTTCATTATATAAATTTTTTTAGCTTTAATATGTTCATTAGGAAGTTTTAGAGATAATTGCATATTTGTGCCTAATATTATTTATTTTTGTAGAATATTGTGAGAATATTGGGCATATTATGAATATTTGGAGGATGAGGTAACATAGGTACTTGCTCCCTACTACAAGAGGATCAATATTGTATAATAAATGAATAAAATATCATGAAATTATTGAAAAATTCTAGAGCTCCAGTGATTGAGAAAATCTAGGAATGTGCTCCCTGTCATTTAATGCAGATTCCTAGTGTTGAGAAGCAGATCCACTATTTGAGGGATTTTGGAAGGGAAAGCTTACTCCTTTCAAGGAGAATGCGTCCTCATCATTTTGTATAAGTACCAATTCAAATTTTCCTCTAGGGCATGTATTTCTTAGTCTTCTTGTGTACAAAACATGATTTTTAGTACCTGCACTTTCATTTCTAGCAGGGATGTACTTGGATTGATTCAAATAATGAATTTTGGTGTCATTTTTAGCTTTTAAAGCTTGGTTTCCTTCATTGGAATCTGATTTTCCTTCGGGTTGGCCATCACAGGAGCCTTAGAGCCCTCTTGTATCTCTTGTATAATTTCTTTATGTCCTTTGAATGTCTTTTTCACTTGCATCTCTTATTTCTGTATTTACTATTCATGCTCTTTTGTCGTAGGTTACATTGGTTAAATGATTGAAGCGAGTTATTTTGTAGGTTATTTATAGATTTAAAAGAATGATTCATCCTTAGAACAACTCTGAAAATTCATCTTCATCATTGAGCTACTTGGATTGGTTTACTAGTTCACAAATCTAGAATTTCTGGAAGTCCCTTGTAGCAAAATAGTAGTAATTTTCTGCTACTTTTTAGAACAAGTCAATTAGCTTCATTTGAGTTGATTCCACTTGTATTGGGTCATAAAAACATTCAAGTTAATAACAAAAATCACCCCATATAATTTTCTCTTGATTAGATTATGAATTTGGTAGGTTAACAAGCTCATTAGTTCTTTAATTTCCAGTTTTAAGAGTAGTAATTTTCTGTGATCTTTTAGCACGTGTTAACAAGGGTATTTTGTTGTGATTCCACTTGGAATGGAGCTCTAATACATCATAATCAATAAATAAAAAATTATCATCCCAATTTCATTTTATTTTCTTGGCCATTCGACAAGTTATCTCCTCCTGTAGCAAAACAGGGCCTTGGCCAACACTTGATGGTTTCTTGAATGATTTCGTCCATGGCCAGGTAAGGGAGGTCAAACCATTTCTGTTGAGGATACTTTTTCACTTGGATGTATACACAGTGGAAGTCAAATTTAGAATCCGCATACTCTGAAAAATTCTCAAACACGGTTGGTGACAATCATGGTTTCTGGTTGATGGCCATGCAAATGATCGCCTCCATCAGCATCCAGAAGACTTTGGTCTCTGTGATGCATGCAACATATTTTATGGCCCAAAGGGATGCAAAGTGGGCAGCCTCCAGCAATCCCTTGTCCACAAGAGGAAACTAACTGTCCTCCGACAGATCCCACGTGACTAATATGATGGAAAGTAATAACCAGGCATAATGGAATGTTTTACTCTTATCCTATGCCTCTCGACAGTTTGCGAGGAACTTGCTACAAAGGTAGCACACCCAATATGGGATGTTAATATTCCTTGGATCCTCATCATCTTCTTTAGCAGCCACATTATAGTACTCCAATGCATGGCGCAGCTGGGTGTCACAATCCAGTGAATCAATTCTAAAGGATCCTATGGTATTCTGAAGATTGTTGCCTTAACCTCCTACAACGCTTCGTCGATTCTTTCGAACCCATCCTCAAAGCTGAAGGTCATCAAAAATCCTTCTCTCAAGATGTCCCACTCTATGGTACCATGGCAGAGCTCTGTTTCCAGGTACCAATTCATAGGAATGATGTCCAAAGTGTGACAGAAAATATGTACCCACTCTGGTTGCGGCTCTGTTCCATAAACCTTAGTCCATTTTTCTAAATGATCAAGCAGATCATTTCTTCCATCATATTTTTCATTGACCTAAACTTTCGGGCGACCAAATCGAAATCACATCATTCTTTTGTACTCTTTCCACTCATCAAAACTATCTTTTTGCGTACCCCACCATCGTGCAAGCGTAGCGTGCAGCGCCAAATCCAGTGCTTGGAAGCAATGCTTATCCAGTAATTCTCTTTCAAATGCATCCAAAAATTTATCTACATCAGTAAAACCATCATAATAAGGTAAATTTATTACCTTCGATGACACACAACGCAACGATTTAGGCATAATATTGTAGCGCAGTGTAGATACTTCATGCAACCTGTTTTGTCAATGCTCCAACTCTTCATCTAAATCTGATGTACAGGAAATTTGATGGTCCCATGTGATTCATCCATTAGTTGTTGGATTAAACCAATCTTGGTCCCACACTATTATTTTATAGATCTAGTCCAAATCATCATCACTTTCCTCATAGTCACGGACTAGTTCAGTACAGCATGGTCCTTCTGTAGGGTGCAATGGTACTACTACATGGAGCAATTTCCTTTCAAACAACATCGTCCGCTTCTTCAAATTGAATACCCCATTCATGTCAATAGCCCAATCAATTCCCAGGAATGTGGGGTATGGATTGATATCATCAACAATCTCTATCACTTCAAAATCAACCAATGCGCTCGCACCTTCTATATCTACAGTCACTCCATGCAATCTTCCCATAAGGATAATCTTCTATTGATTTTCCATTCTCAATTGAATCGGAGACCACTGCAGTGTAGGTCTCCCCATTCTTTCCCATGTCTATTTAGGAAAAAAATTCACATCTGACCCCAGAACCAAAATAACTTGATCCATCTCATAATCTCTTATTTGCGTAGTAAGCCTCGTATCGTGCCCTGTTCTCATCTTGTGTTTGCCTATCTTTCTGACTATGCGGTGTCCTTCAAGAGAACCTTCCTTACTGACACACTTATTTATCAGTTCTTTTAGCCCTTTCACAGCCTTTCTGTCATGCAGCAGCTTCATACAAGTCTCCAAGGAAGTGGTAAACATGGAGGGGTCAACTTATTCAGATAGCTTGTCCTAAATTCCTAAGGTAAAGGCCTCAGCGAAGCTTTTCTTTGCTTCCATGAACGTTTACTTCACATGCTCTAGATCAAGTTATGAAACCACTCATTTTCTTCAGGATTATTTCCTTTATGATCACCAGTCAGCATTCCACTTCGCAGCACAATATTCGCATTGGGATCCTCTTCGCGGGGTTCAGCCCTCGTCATATGTAGATTCTGGATAGGTCACTAAGGCCGCACCTTCTTCTCCTGCATCTTAGCTATCAATATAGGGAATTCTTCTATCTCGTGGTCAAACTGAGTATAGTATCGACATGATGGGCGTGTCTGGCTCGTACACTCTCGTGCATAGTGTTCTAGCACTCCGCAACTATAGCAAATAACTTGTCCTCAACTTCTACCAGGTCCTCCTCCTCCTTGGCCTCGTTTGCACCCCTGATATCCTCTACTCACTCACCCAGAACCTTGATACAGAGGCCGAGTTTCTATTTGCATTCGATACGCGGGAGTTCTTTCCATCATTAATTCATAGCTATGGTAGTTACGCTCATCGCGCCCCACCGATTTACAAAAATTGTAGAATAATTGTTGCGGCGTGTTGAGCATGGAATCCCCCCACATCATGTTTTAGGGCTCAAAGCCCAAGTTTTGAGTGATATTATTGTAAAGCTCTGAGAATTGCAAGCGCGGAATGTGTGTTAGAGTCATAGGGATGTCTGCCCTAAGTTTGAATGTAATGTCGGCCTACCCATGGTCCACAGACCATGGGATTGTATAAATAGAGCGAGGCTCTAAGTTGTAAAGATATCATCAGATGATCATAGAACAGAATGGATAGAATAAGATAAAGAAGCATACAAGAAGAATCTAAGTGTGTCTTGGGTCATAGTAGTAGGAAGAGGCTCTACAGTTGAGTGCGCAGAGGCCTAGCAAAGTCAACAACTGTGTGCATGGACCCTTGCAGCTGAGTGCGCAGGGTAGAGTTGAGTGTGTAAATAGAGAAAAGATTAATAAATAAATGTTTTGTTACCAATTCCGTGCATCTATTCTGAGTTATTATATGTTTGATCTCATTTGCAATTATATTGTTTATTTACTACACGCACTTGTATGAATTGTGAATATTGTTAAGTATAACTGAAAGCGTACAAATAAGTTAAGTTAATCAACTAATATCGAGCTACTAGTAAAGACTTGGGTAATAACATTGTTCGGCCCCTGAGTAGGGTTGTGCAAAGGCAGCATCTCAGGTTGCGAGGTATGGGTAAGTGCGCGTAGCAACATGCGCGCAAGGTTGAATTGCAGACCACTTGAAACCATCAGACATCTCGAGGGTGTGGAAACCTGGTTCTAGCACCCTCCCATACTACTTCAAGTGAGAACTCAGTCCTCATTCTGTGGATTGTTGCCGAAAGGGCCAGTAGTACCGAGATTTGTTTGGCTAAATCACAACTAAACCTAGGTCAGGCCCCAACAAGCCAACAAATGTTTTTGTTGCCGGGACTGGGGTTTGCATAAGGGATGTCTGATGTTGTGTTGCTGGAATCCAACAAAGAAAGAAATTGAAGGGTGGTTGGACAGAAAGATTCACGAGTTCGTGGCACAAGAAAACAAGAAACTGCGAGTATCAAAGGAACAGTGGTTGGAGCACTACTTATATATGGAAATCCATGAAATTTTCTTTCCATCCTTACCCTCTGAGTTGTACGAGTGGATCGTGAAGCTAGAAAACAGTCAGGGAAGGTGTAGGCTCAACAAACAAATTGTGTGGACTCCAGAATTGGTGCGCAGACTAGAAGCATCGAAAGATAAGATCGCACGTGCTATGGACCATTGGCTCGACTGAATTACAGGAGGATTTATCACCGAGTTCACGGTAGATACGACCATTAGCTACAGTGAGGGGGAACAACATTTCCTCAAGTGACCACGAGGTAAGTACATTAAATTGTTGAACACTTGGATAAAAATGCTATTGTCTGGAAAGTGGGTTATGCGAATAAATTGATGTTTGGGGCTACACGAAGTGCAAAGATCTATAGAAACGAAGGAAGCGTAGAGATAAAAAATAACCCCTTGATTTCGCCACAGCAAGAAAGTGAGGAAGAACTCGCGAAAGTTTCTTTGAGAAGTGCGATCAGTCTGATAAGGCAGTGAATTCTGCCCATACCACCCCCACCTACACCACCACTAGTTTAACCATCGTTACCCTCATCTCTGCCCACACCACCTCTGCCACCACCATAGTTCAATATGGCAAGCGTGATAAAATTTCTAATATTCATAGGAGTGGGTAACGAAGACCTGGACCAATTTTGGTTCATAGTAAGGCTGTATGGGAAGCACAAGGAGTCATGGATGACAATATAAAGAAGGCAATGTTGGTAAGCACATTGCAGGATCACGCACTGACATGGTACATTAAGCATTCTAATGACCATCCAAACACACGGATTGCAGAGATCCAGGCTGCGCTGAACAGGGAATTCAGTAGGTCAAAATCAAAGACATAATTGATCATCGGTTTTGAGGAAATCACGATGCTTCTAGGTGAGACCCCATGGGATCTGGATCAAAGACTGAAGAGTATGAATCATGAAGCCAACATGACCTTGACAGATGGACAGCACCGCGCATGGTTTTTAGCATCACTAACACCGCATTTAAGGACGGCATTGTCACAGCAGAATCTATCCACCCAGGCCGAAGCTTTGGAGATTGCAATGAGACTGCACGAGACCCCAATACAAGGTCCTGGCATGGGAGTCCAACAAATCCATGCACAACTGCAAAATTTATGTCTAGAAATGCAAAGTTTGAAACAGGACAGGACAACTCGGCCAGAAGCACGCGAGGGGGTATGGTGCATAAAATACAAAGGCCAGGGGCATGACAAGGACCACTATCCAGTCTTCGCAAACTACTTGGTGGGAGGAGGGTCGATGCCATTAAGACTAGAGGAACAAGCAGGATCGAGCACGGTGCCTACATTATGGTGCGTGATTTTTTCAGATAAGAGGAAAATGCACTACAGATAATTGCCACCTCTTACAAAAGTATACACAGATGTCACAGCAATTGTTTTGTAATTTATGCAGGTTGGTAGGCCATGATGAGCACACCTGTAGAAGTTATGAGATGATGATGGATCGAACTCCTGCATATAGAGTATAGACAGAAACGCGAGCCCTCAATCCAAATGCAGGGATGGCGCGCGGTGGATTTCAGGGGCACGGACAAGTTTGAGATGGAATGGGACTAGGAAGGGGCCGCAGATAGCTGATTTGTTACAATTGCGGAGGACCAAGGCATTATGCCCGCGATTGTACAAATCCGACAAGAGCATCATGTTTATATTTTACTCAGCTTGATCATGAGACAGAGGACTTCCCTACATTAATAGCAAGGTTGCACGATAAAGGAGTACTCCAGCCTTCCTTAACTAAAACCCTACAAATGATGAGGTCTGAGCCATGTGAAGAGGACCCAAATGTAAACATCGTGCTTTGAAGTGGCATCATGACAGGAGATGAAAAAGGTAAGCAACCAGAAGAAAGTGCATGGGTTCGCAAGGCTCCTACAAAGGAACCTAAATTTGATTTTAAGCACATGAAGGAAACATTCATGGAAGCTAAGAAGAGCTTCATGGAGGCCTCCACTTTAGGTAGTAAGGACCAACGAGAACCAGGAATGGATCCTTCAATGCTCACTACCTTTCTGGAAACACGTATGAAGTTTTTCTGCGACAGAAAGGCTATAAAAGGACTGCAGGAACTTATCACTAGGTGCTCTGGGTCCAGAGAACCGTGCGTAGTCTGGAAACTTGGAAAGCATGCATTACGAACAGGAAGGGAAATGAGATTGACTACGCAAATTGGAGAGTATGAAATGGATCAAGTGATTCTGGATCTAGGATCAGACATGAACGTACTGCCAAAACAAACATGGGAGTGCATGGGTAGGCCCGTGTTGTAGTGGTCTCCTACTCAATTGTGAATAGCGAACCAGCAGAAGATCCTACCCATGGGAATATTACAGGGAGTAACGGTAGATATTGAAGGTGCAAGCACACTAGAAGACTTCGAAGTGATAGAGATTATCGATGACAACAATCCCTATCCCACGATATTGGGAATAGATTGGGCCACTGATATGAATAGAGTGATCAATCTAGGGAAGCACAAAATGATTTTTGAGAAAAATCCACTACATGTAGTGGTACCTTTAGACCCTATGGAAGGATCGCGCTACACATAACCGGTGCGCGATGATGATAGTGATGACGATCTCGATTGTATCTACAAGATAATCACTCGAGAGTAGGATTGGGTGAATCGAACAACAGATGATAGGATTTCGTAGGAGCACGAAAGCTCCTGCCCTTCGAATTCGGACGAAGAAATAGAATGATGGCAGAACCGGTTACACAAGGTAACCAATCTCAATTGCAACATGATGGTAAGATCACTGTGTTGCGTGACAACGGAGGTGAGGGATCTACCTATGTACGACAGGTTGACAGCAGTGGATGAATTCTTGAACAAATTTTAGAGCGAAGTACTAGAACAACAACGTTTTCATGCTCTGAAATGGGCACTGTGAGCCACGCTCGCAAGGTGGTGGGGTATACACCACTAGAGTTTTGGGGACTTGCGCAAATGAAGAAAGATGATATGCTTACAATTTGGGAAGCCTTTGATGAGGATGGAAGCCCCGCAAGATGGACGAAATAGCCTGCGTGCCCAACTTTCCAGATGGCTACAGGCGTGTGGTACGTAGCCCGCACAAATGCACACCACTCTCGCGATAGAAAATAGGAAAAACAAGCAAAAGCATGTAGGACAAGTGCACGAATGGTGAAGTATGATACAACCTAGCGCACCCAAAACCATACACGGGGAAGCCTTTGACAAGGTGTGCAAAGTGTTGAATAGAGTCCACCATGTGAAACACACCGACTGGGACCTGCGCGTACCAGCGGTTGTATGGGCTTATAGGACTATGTGCAAAACTCTAACCTCTCAAACTCTTCTGAAGCTAAAGTATGAAGTAGGAGATGAAATCCTTGTGGAGCATACGAAGCTGAGTCTACGCATAACAGCACCCATAGATATGACAGTCCACAGACTGGAACAAAGAAACCACACAGCTACGAGAAACAGAACATATAAGACTTGAGCAAGAAATCCAACAAGGAAACTTTAGACTTCGTAAACTTGAAAAAGACCGAGTACAGCTAAGGGAGAAAAGTGCCTTAATTGAAACATAGGTCAAGAAGCTTGAACATGAAATAAAGGAAGAGTTTCTTGTCGAAAAACCGAGGATGGTGAGATAAGGTGCATACAATCATATTGAAAAGTTGGATGACTATCGCCGTGAATGTTATCGGGAAAACTAGTGTCTATGCAGAACTGCTAGTCCCACTAAGGGTGATAGCTACCTTAGAAACAAACACAGTAAAACTACTTTCGTTTCCTTTATGAGAAGTAGATAAGAGGGGAAAAAAGGAGACCAACCTCTGTCTTGCACTTGGTTCCTTACTTGATTCCTCTCCCTTCTGATAGATCTTTGCCACTCACTTCCTCGTTTGCCCAGCTTCAAGGAGCACCTGTATAATCAAAGTAGCATAACACTATCCAAGAACAGAGATCTACTATCATAAACAATATAGGATCAGATATACATTGACCACATAAAAGCATATATCATCAATCCTACAAGAATGTGGAGGAAAACTTGAATAGGTTTATTAATAATCAAGAAAGAGCAAAGAGGATTACAACCAATTGTTCTGACCCAGCGTCATCCTCTCAGCAAGAAGCCCTTCTTCACCTCATGAAAAAATTAGATCACCCAACACTATGATATTGCACCAAAATACCAGCAGCACTTCCTTACAAGATACAAAATTCCAGCCTCCGGATCTCTGGGATGAGGGATCCATATATAGATGTTTGCAAGGGAGGTGAGTCAGCTTTTGAGATTTGATTAGTGTCCTCTCTTTGATAGTTCTTGATTCCACTTGGAGATTGATGATCTCTTACTCATCCTTGGGCGAATGCAGAGAGGCAAGTGTCACAGGAGAAGTTTCTGGAAGATTCCATGCTCCTCCACCTTGCAGATTGACCCTGCCATTTGTCCACTCTCACCCATCGCACCCCATAGAAGGGCTTTTCAACATGCATCACACCTCCCGAGTGTATTTAGGTGGGATGCAACGCACTTTGAACATGGAGCAGGTGAGATGGACCTGTTTTGACCAGTTCTGAGCAGTTTTTCATGGAGAACTTCTGGGAGAAGATGTATTCAGTTGATCTTGTTCTTTTACTGGTTGGAACAACACCTTTAGGGACTTAGGAGCCCTTGGTTTATGGACATTTATGATTGGGGTTGCAGTGCCCAAAAATGTCTATAACAGTTGCCCCCTAAAGCATGAGGTCATTAATATTTTGATGTCGGGTGAAATGCTTTATCATGAGGATCCGAAGTTTTTTCAAGCTGGAAGGCGACCTGTAATAAGATACAATACAATACATTATCTTCATAATATTTTCATGATCTAGCTAAGGCGGGCATTTCCCATGCTCATCTTTATAAATTCATTTTCATGTACACAGGACAGACAATCGTCTGAGTGTAGACTGATGATTCTGGTAGAGCCATCATCCCTTAGATTCGATGATTATCTGTGCAGCAATGATGTACATTTGATGTTTTTATTTTCCTGAATATATATCGCAGCCCGGATGGATGAAACTAGATCCTGGGTCTTCAATCTCATTCGATCTTCACTCAAAGTACAAGTCGATCCATGTGAGAGATGTTCTGGAGTCGAACATGGAAAGACATCGCCTGATTACCAGCCAATGATGTAAGCTGTTGACAAGCACGAGAGGAATCCCCGATAATGATGATGACCCTCAAGGTACTACAGTACAATTCACGTGGTGTGAATAAGGGACTTGGCATTGAACACCACGCAAAATCTTTTGGTCGAAGGCCATTGATGTAAACCTGTCATCGGAAGTGAGAAACTTGCCATTGAGGCATGCAAGCTTCAAAGTACTGAAAGGGTTGTTCCTAGATCGACTTCTTGGACAATGAGCTGATGTCGACAAGAAGCGATCCGTCATAGGAGGGCCTTAGTGAATCCCACATCAATGACACGGAACGGAGCAAATGATTTTAATGGAGGTGAAAACGATCTGGTGATATAAGGTTCAGGGTGGCGGTCATGAAATAATGGAGCATAAATGTATTGCAGTGGGTGAGACACAGGTGAATTCTCTGAGAGACTTCTCTTGAACATATCGGCGACACTGACATGATGGATTGGTAGCATTAACCCCAAATATGGATGGTGTGATGGAACCATGGTGATGTGACCAGTGAATGGAACAACCCAACCCGACTCAGATGCGGAGTGAAAGTGTCATGTTCAAGAGCGACTTGCTACCAACAAAGTTTCTTCAAGTTTTCTTCCCAATTTTTCCCCAGTCATTGCTTGCCAGTACCTCTTTATTTTTGTCAAGCTTGAGGAGGATAACATATGCTTGTTCTATAATTTTCCCTTCAGGCAAACCCATCGCTATGTTTTAATGAGCCTAGCGATAGTGAAACTCGTTCTTGTCTGTTATGGACAAGTTTGTCGCTATTCGGTTTTAACGAGTTTAACAACAAAGATAACTCGGTCATTTTCAATTTTAGAGAGTTTGAAAAGGGACGTAAAGGAAACTCAAAAAATCCTTTTTCATCATCTAATCCCTTAAGTCCGAAAAAGTATAAAATAATACAAAAGGGATGAATTTTCGGTAATTTTAACGAGCCGAACAAAACAAGCGCTCGATCTTTTTGTGTAATAATCCCTCAAGTCTAAAAAGATTAAAATCTAAAGGAGGGATAGCACTTCCGGTCACTTTAACACGCTGGAGAGGCCAATGGCTTGGCAATATTTTCATATTTTACGAGTCAGTTGAAAAGATCTTAAAGGAGACTCGTTTTTTGAGGAACGAGTGATAGATTCGGGTGGCAGCTGATTCCAGGTAAGGTTTGGAATTTTCCCCAGTGGAGTCGCCATTTTGTTATCGGGAAAACTAGTGCCTATGCAGAACTGCTAGTCCCACCAAGGGTGATAACTGCCTTAGAAACAAACACAGTAAAACTACTTTCGTTTTCCTTTATGAGAGGTAGATAAGAGGGGAAAGAAGGAGACCAACCTCTGTCTTTCACTTGGTTCCTTACTTGATTCCTCTCTCTTCTGGTAGATCTTTGCCACTCGCTTCCTCATTTACCCAGCTTCAAGGAGCACCTGTAGAATCAAAGCAGCATAACACTATCCAAGAATAGAGATCTACTATCATAAACAATATAGGATCAGATATACATTGACCACATAAAAGCATATATCATCAATCATACAAGAATGTGGAGGAAAACTTGAATAGCTTTATTAATAATCAAGAAAGAGCAAAGAGGATTACAACCAATTGTTCTAACCCAGCATCATCCTCTCAGCAAGAAGCCCTTCTTCACCTCATGAAAATCTTAGATCACCCAACACTATGATATTGCACCAAAACACCAGCAGCACTTCCTTACAAGATACAAAATTCCGACCTTTGGATCTCTGGGATGAGGGATCCATATATAGATGTTTTCAAGGGAGGTGAGTCAGGTTTTGAGATTTGGTTAGTGTCCTCTCTCTGATAGTTCTTGATTCCACTTGGAGATTGATGATCTCTTACTCATCCCTGGGTGAATGCAGAGAGGCAAGTGTCACAGGAGAAGTTTCTGGAAGATTCCATGCTTCTCCACCTTGCGGATTGACCCTGCCATTTGTCCACTCTCGCCCATCACACCCCATAGAAGGTCTTTTCAACATCCATCACACCTCCCAAGTGTATTTAGGTGGGATGCGGTGCACTTTGACCATGGAGCAAGTGAGATGGATCTGTTTTGACCAGTTCTGAGCAGTTTTTCATGGAGAACTTCTCGGAGAAGATGTAATCAGTTGATCTTGTTCTTTTAGGGGTTGGAACAACACCTTTAGGGACTTAGGAGCCCTTGGTTTATGGACATTTATGATTGGGGTTGCAATGCCCAAAAATGTCTATAACAGTTGCCCCCTAAAGCATGAGGTCGTTAATATTTTGATGTCGGGTGAAATGCTTTATCATGAGGATCCGAAGTTTTTTCAAGCTGGAAGGCGACTTGTAATAAGATACAATACAATACATTATCTTCATAATATTTTCATGATCTAGCTGAGGCAGGCATTTCCCATGCTCATCTTTATAAATTCATTTTCATGTACATAGGACAGACAATCGTCTGAGTGTAGACTGATGATTCTGGTAGAGCCATCATCCCTTAGATTGGATGATTATCTGTGCAGCAATGATGTACATTTGATGTTTTTATTTTCCTGAATATATATCGCAGCCCAAATGGATGAAACTAGATCCGCGGTCTTCAATCTTGTTCGATCTTCACTCAAAGTACAAGTCGATCCATGTGAGAGATGTTATGGAGTCGAACATGGAAAGACATCTCCTAATTACCAACCAGTGATGTAAGCTGTTAACAGGCACGAGAGGAATCACCGATAATGATGATGACCCTCAAGGTACTACAGTAAAATTCACGTGGTGTGAATAAGGGACTTGGCATCGAACACCACGCAAAATCTTTCGGTCGAAGGCCATTGATGTAAACCTGTCACCGGAAGTGAGAAACTTGCCATTGAGGCATGCAAGCTTCAAAGTACTGAAAGGGTTGTTCCTAGATCGACTTCTTGGATAATGAGCTGATGTTGACAAGAAGCAATCCATCATAGGAGGGCCTTAGTGAATCCCAAATCAATGACATGGAATGGAGCAAATGATTTTAATGGAGGTGAAAACGATCTGGTGATATAAGGTTCAGGGTGGCGGTCATGAAAGAATGGAGCGTAAATGTATTGCAATGGGTGAGACACAGGTGAATTCTCTGAGCGACTTCTCTTGAACATATCGGCGACACTGACATGATGGATTGGTAGCATTAACCCCAAATATGGATGGTGTGATGGAACCATGGTGATGTGACCAGTGAATGGAACAACCCAACCCGACTCGGATGCGGAGTGAAAGTGTCATGTTCAAGAGCGACTTGCTACCAACAAAGTTTCTTCAAGTTTTCTTCCCAATTTTTCCCCAGTCATTGCTTACCATTACCTCTTTATTTTTGTTAATCTTGAGGAGGATAACACATGCTTGTTCTATAATTTTCCCTTTGGGCAAACCCATCACTATGTTTTAATGAGCCTAGCAATAGTGAAACTCGTTCTTGTCTGTTATGGACAAGTTTGTCGCTATTCGGTTTTAACGAGTTTAACGACAAAGATAACTCGATCCTTTTCAATTTTAGAGAGTCTGAAAAGGGACGTAAAGGAAACTCAAAAAATCCTTTTCCGTCATCTAATCCCTTAAGTCCGAAAAAGTATAAAATAATACAAAAGGGATGAATTTTCGTTAATTTTAACGAGCCGAACAAAACAAGCGCTCAATCGTTTTGTGTAATAATCCCTCAGGTCCAAAAAGATTAAAATCTAAAGGAGGGATAGCACTTCCGGTCATTTTAATGAGCTGGAGAGGCCAATGGCTCGACAATCTTTTCATATTTTATGAGTCAGTTGAAAAGAGCTTAAAGGAGACTCGTTTTTTGAGGAACGAGTGATAGATTCGGGTAGCAGCTGATTCCAGGTAAGGTTTGGAATTTTCCAATCACGGCAGTGTCACAAGGATGGCTAACAGGATCACTCTTCGCAGCTGTTCCTCAAAAGGGGTAAACAATCAAGTGGAGGTGAATGATCGGCCAATATAGAGTGGAGGTGATGATGAGAACACGACCAAGGCTTCAAAGGCTGATGATAATACATTCACAATGGTTATTTACCGGAAATGGCTCATTTTTTAATGAGCTTATACACTGGGGGGAACATTTGCTCATTGCTTATGTTTATTTTTTAACGAGCTTGAATTCCGCGTTAAAACTGCTCGATCCAGTCGTATAATAAGGATGTTTCATCTAAGATGCCATTTTTATGGAGCTTGCACCTTACAAAGCTTTGCTCCGCATCCTTTCTTTATGCAAGTTAGGAAACGACCAATACTTGCACGCCAAAAGGTTTGCATGCCCCCAGGTATAGTAAAGCAAAGTTTCGAGGTTACCCCTCAATTTGCAGACAAAACATTTGCTTTATCAGGAAAAGCCTACCTTTTCAGGTTACCCTTCAATTTGCAGACAAAACATTTGTTCTATCAGGAAAGGCCTACCTTCTCACGGAGGTATCTTATTCTGGTCTAATCCCATTTTCCAAAATGGACGAGTGTGACAGACTAGTCATATATCCTCTGCGGAAACCTACCCTATACATGAAGTTTTCCTGCCGAAGTAGACCAAGGTGCATGCCCCCTGGGTTTCAGTCACGTCCTCCGAATCACTTGCGCTCATCAGGAGGATGGACTGGGGATTGATGAGACATTCCTTGTGTGAAAAGACCATTCAGGGTTGGTATATGACTATTTGCTATGTGTGAACCGAGGAATGAAAGCTGGTCTACGAGCTTGACCACTCTTCCTTTGTGCGGAAAACACATTACTCTAAAGAGTGAGGAGACAATGGCTCCCATGCAATAAATATAGTCTCGTCCAAGGATTAGATTATAATCTAGGGGTCCTTGGACTACCATTACGTTCATGTGAATGGTTTTCCCTCTCAACGTTATCGGCACATTGGGAAGGATCCCTAACAGTCGACTGGTTCCTTTGTCAAAGCTTGTTAGTTTTCTAATCTCAGGCAAAATCGATGGCAAACCAAGCGCTTTCCAAGCAGTTGAGGAAAGGATACTCACAGAAGCCCCTTCATCTATGATGGTACCAGCCATGACCATTCTATATATTTGAGCAATGATTCGAAATGGTACACTAGCCGGTAAACGGGGTCTGCCTAGTAGATTCCAATCAAAGGAAACAACCAGGTTGCTTGGAGGTGGGACCGAATAGACGGCCATATACGACTCTAACGAACTTCCTTCCTGCTGTAAAGGAATGGGCAGACTGCCCCCATGTTCATCGGAGTCTGTGCTTACGAAAAGAATTTGGACGGTGTCATCCTTGTTCTCTTCAGTGACTGTATCATCTAAATATGGATCCTCTGAAGGCAAGACCGGGTCAACTCCCGCCTCGACCTTTTTACTTTCGTCTGGTGTGGATTCAGATGGTTTATCTTCAATGATAGATGCTTCGGCCGACCACAAGGGCGTGTCAGCCAGATTTTCAACTAGTGACGGACTCGGCAAGAGCTTCCTATATCCAGGAGGAAGCCATAGCGGTGAAACCGGACGGTCGTCCAAAACTCTTTTAGCCTCGTCTAAGAAGGGACAACGGTGGACAGCGTGATCGCCTTCACACAGTTTACAAGGAAATTTACAATTTCCTTTTTGTCCAGGGGCTTCACTTTCACTAGTTGACGGTGTACTTTCAACATGATCATCAGAGGTTGACGACACCGGATTGTGCAAACGAGGAGACCAGTCCCTTAAGATCCAAGGGATGCAAGGACAATCTCAATGATAATGGTCTCCTTTGCAAATGACACATGGTGATTTAGGCCTAGATTGTGCAGTGTGTGGATTTTCGCTAGACGATTCCTGGTCGCCCCTTTTCGCCTTTGGCTCCTTCTTCTTCTTCTCTTTCTTCTTCTTCTCCTTCTTCTTCTCAGTTACTTGATTTTTGGCTTTACCAGCTTCATCAAGCAAAGAGGAAGGAGGAGATGAAGAATTGGACGAAGTAGAGGGTTGGGGGGTAACTCTGGTATCATTTAGTTGCTGACTTGATTGTTCAGGAATCATGGTGTTCTGAACGACAGAAGTTGAGAAGAGCCATACAGGCAAGCCAATTGTCAATCCTGGAAGAGACAATGTGGCCATATGGGGTGCACCAACATCTCCCCAAGAGGAGAAGGGACTAGGATTTCCTCCAAGGGGAACCCCTTGGTTGGTGGACTCCATTTTTCTCAAACTAAGACCAATGTAGGAAAGGTGATGTTTATTCCGATTAAAATAAATTTTAGACGCTTTGACACAACTTGTTTTTTCAATTTTTAAGAGTCGAGAAAAAACAAAAGATGACTTTAGTCGCCTTCAATTTTTAATGAGCTTGAAGTGACAAGTGCTCAAATGGACCTTTTCCTTTAAGGAGTCTGAAAAGGAACGAAAGAGACTGCTCTGGAAATCTAGACAAAGAGGATTACAAAACCAATTGCAAAACTGCAGAATACTTTTTACGGTACGGCAGTCAATCTTCCCGAATGATGTGTTCAGTGCATTGCGATCGATAGGGCGGCAGACACGGCTTCCTATGGATAAAGGATATAGCCTATTGTGGTCTCCCAAAATATACTCGACGGTACGTGGTAGCACAAGTCTGTACTGGCACTTGTCGTCTCAAAGTGGAGGAATCACCCAACCAATAGTGAAAACAACAGTTACCAGGCTTTACGACGCGGAATACGTCTCTAGCCTAGACTTCTAGATGTTGTGCGTTAGGTTCCAAAGTGTTTTTAGATTCATTAAATTTATTTTATAGTTGATCTTGCTTAAGAAATTTTCCTTTCAAGTTCACCGCGTGATGTAGATGTACAATTCCTAAAATGCAATCTAAGATGATAAACAGTCATTTAATCTTCTTTTTGCAATGAAAATCCTAGCTACTAAGGAAAGAGAGATGGCGTTCTTTCAACAAAGAGCAAAGAGCATACACTATATGCACTGTCCTAAATCAAACCAACAAATAGTCTAAATGCAAATGCACATGCATGTATTTGTTTTTAGCCTTCTTAATGTGTGAATGATAAAAAGAAAGCTAAGCGAAAATCTGAATTATTTTTCAAAGCGACATTACTAACAAGTTTCTTTTCAAGACAAAATGAAGACAATGATGACACTTTGCGATTTGGAATTGAAAACTTGCTTTCGACACTTGAAAAACTACTAATTCAAATCAAATACAAGAGTAGTAGTGTAATCGACTATGAAGAACAATCAGATTCTCTTCTATGACTGAAAACGACACTTGCGACACTTTCAAATCGAGAAACGACAGTACAATTACGCTACTTCTTTGTAAAAGAGAACTGAAAATGACTCAAAATACATAAAAGCATTTACAGTTCTTTGCACAATGGAGGCGGAATAATGGCAAGGAAGGGGGTTTCAACAGAGGTGTACTGACTACAGGTAGCAAAATTCTTGAATAGAGCTGAAAAGAGTGAACACAGAAACCAAAATCTAAGAACAATGCCTTGTCTGATCAGCACACCTGTAACACAGTGAACCAGAGATGCAGCGCACCTACTACACTCGGGAAGTGCGATGCATCTGGAGTTCATAGAATAGACAGTGCGCTGGACCAGGAACGAGACTTTGACTGGGTTCTATGTCACAGTTTGCAGTTCAGTTCAGGGATTTAGGCCGAGCAAGTGGTAATCAGTAAATCAATCACAGGGGTAGATCTAAAGAGGTTACTAGAGCCACCACAAGAGTAATTAGGATGTCTAAAAATCAATTGTTCAGTTTATAAACAAAACCCGGAGATAGACTGAAGTGGCATTTATCTACTTTGCATTTGCATAGCAAATGTAGTTCGAAGGCTACCTGGCTCAACTTCAGGCTCCGTTTGTAAGCTTATAAAATGAACAAATATAGAAAAGTAAACAAACTATTCCCTCCCCAATGGAGTCGCCATTTTGTTATCAGGAAAACTAGTGTCTATGAAGAATTGCTAGTCCCACTAAGGGTGATAGCTACCTTAGAAACAAACACAGTAAAACTACTTTCATTTTCCTTTATGAGAAGTAGATAAGAGGGGACAGAAGGAGACCAACCTCTGTCTTGCGCTTGGTTCCTTACTTGATTCCTCTCCCTTCTGATAGATCTTTGCCACTCACTTCCTCGTTTTCCCAGCTTCAAGGAGCACCTGTAGAATCAAAGCAGCATAACACTATCCAAGAACAGAGATCTACTATCATCAAAAATATAGGATCAGATATACATTGACCACATAAAAGCATATATCATCAATCATACAAGAATGTGGAGGAAAACTTGAATAGCTTTATTAATAATCAAGAAAGAGCAAAGAGGATTACAACCAATTGTTCTGACCCAGCATCATCCTCTCAGCAAGAAGCCCTCCTTCACCTCATGAAAAGCTTAGATCACCCAACACTATGATATTGCACCAAAACGCCAGCAGCACTTCCTTACAAGATACAAAATTCCAGCCTCTGGATCTCTGGGATGAGGGATCCACATATAGATGTTTGCAAGGGAGGTGAGTCAGATTTTGAGATTTGATTAGTGTCCTCCCTCTGATAGTTCTTGATTCCACTTGGAGATTGATGATCTCTTACTCATCCCTGGGCGAATGCAGAGAGGCAAGTTTCACAGGAGAAGTTTCTAGAAGATTCCATGCTCCTCCACCTTGCGGATTGACCTTGCCATTTGTCCACTCTCGCCATCGCACCCCATAGAAGGGATTTTCAACATGCATCACACCTCCCGAGTGTATTTAGGTGGGATGCAGCGCACTTTGACCATGGAGCAGGTGAGATGGACCTGTTTTGACCAGTTTGAGCAGTTTTTCATGGAGAACTTCTGGGAGAAGATGTAATCAGTTGATCTTGTTCTTTTAGGGGTTGGAACAACACCTTTAGGGACTTAGGAGCCCTTGGTTTATGGACATTTATGATTGGGGTTGTAGTGCCCAAAAATGTCTATAACAGTGAAATGGTTAGTCTGCTTCCGTGGCTGGGACCACATATCGCCAAATGCAGTGACCAGGGTAGCACCTTGCAAATGGTAGAGTGATGCCAATCACCATAATGGAAGATAAGGATTCTCCACGAACCATGCTAGAGGATGGGATGGAGACTCGTACAGGTGGTGCGACCACCTGACTAGTCGTAGGAAGAAAAGTCTTAGTGCTCCAGGCAGTTGAAAGGGAGTGCGAGACTATAAAATATTTTGCCTAGGAGCCGCACAATATTGGAGATGCACGTAGAATCAAAACGTCACAGGGTTCGCGAACGTGCATGGAGGGTTGCGTTGCCACGTGGGTTGGCTGTAAAGTGACCATTGGTGTCACTATTCATGATGGGATGTTCGATTTGAGGCCAAATGGAGTGGGCGACGAGAATTTTGGCCAGCGAACAATACTTGGTCATTTGAGAATTGAGTGCTTGAGCAGAGCAAAGAGCACCAAGAGTTGAGCAATAATTGAGCCCCTAAGTTTGCGAGAGACAGAATACAGTCTAGAGTTGATGATAGTCACTAAGGATGTGATGGGAATTGAAGAAGTAACTACCGGCAAGGCTGCGCAGACCCAAATGGTGGAGGATTCTCCAGAAGGCATCGGGGTGGTGACAGAAATCCCCAAGTCACCGCGAACACATAGGCCCAAGAAGGATAAATAGGTAATGGGTCCAGTATGCATGTCCCTAAGGAATCTGCGGTACAGCAAACTATCCATGGAAGAAAAGGGGAAAGTAGTCATAATAGAAATAGATGAGGAAGAAGAAGACTTACAGGCCCTGATTCTGGAAACAGAAGATGAAGAAGACATGGAGGAGGATATCCAACCATTGCGCTCTACAACAAAACTGCCCGTGTATGTCTCTCCCACGGAAAGGGAAAACCAAAGAACCAAAGGATCTAGACGAAACAAAGAGTTCACTCCAGACCCTGCTCCTCCCTGATGGCATTGTATTTGAGGGCATGCATCTAGGTCGCATGCCAACCATGAAATTTGAATACTGGGACCTCGCTGACAGCGAGAAGTACCCGCACCTAGAGACCGGGAACTTAATGAAGCAGAACACTGAGAGAGCGGTGATAACGTTAGTGTCATGGAAATGGTTGTGCAGTGTGGAAAAGTTTGGGTTGTTGCACTTGTTATGGATACCGCATTTCCACCGCATGCCCATCACCATTTTCGTCATCAGACAGCTTATTTTCCTAGTGCATAATGGGTATCTATGGCTGGAGGAGCTTATTCCCATCAAAACAGACCTCAGTCACCGTATTTCTCGGCTCCCCTGTAAGGAAAAGGACCTCATGACTATCACTGGAAAAGGTAACGATTTGTCTCTTGCACAAGCCATGAAGGCAAAATATAAGCTGGAGAAGAAGAAGAGGGGCTATGCCATCTCCAGTATCAAGGACAAAGGGGTGCATGTAGCAACCCAATTCCTGGCCGACAAAATTATGAGAAAGTCTGCACCGATGAGGTACCAGTACCGGTGGTTGCACTGGCCGAGCAGTGCGCGGAGGGGGTCCAGTTCAATTGGGCCAAATTCCAGGAGCAAGGTAAAACATTCCACTACGTGTGGTTTCTATTATCCATATTGCTAGTAGCGAGAGAACTGCCGGAGGATAGTCAGCTCCCCAACATTGACAGAGAGTTACCAGAGGCTGTGAAGTATGCTTCACTCTGGGCCACCAAGGATGCGAAACGGATTCGTGACACCAAAATTTTCTAGGTGCTCATGGAAGCAAGCATCTGGATGTGGATCAATCAGAGGCCACACCTGTCACCTATGGTGCACAATAGTCTATAGAGTTTTGCAGACTTCAAAGTTGATGTGCACAACATCTATATCAAGGTGTGAAATGATCCAGTGAAGCAGTGGACAAAGCTACCATTTGTAGCCACTGACGACGTGATTTTTAGTGTCTTGGAGACATGGCCTCCTGAATGGAATGCCCTAGATCTGGCAAAACTAGAGAAGGTGGCAACACAGAAGAAAAAGGGCAATGCCAAGCTGTGCATCACCAAGTTGGCAAAGAAAAGGCAAAATGAATAAGCAGCAACTGAGGTAAGGGTAGCGCATGAAGCGGCACAGAAGGCCATGGAGCATAAGAAGGCCGCAGAAGCAGCAGCAGTAGCAAAGGCAGCAACAGCACAGGCAGACGAGGGCCAAGCCACATCCTCAGGGCAGGAGGTAGAAGAAATAGAAAGAGTAGAAGGGAGCATGGACCCAGGGGCCACGTCCACAAAGTTAAAGCGGTCACGCATTGCAAAGAGATTAGGCCCAAGGAAGAAGGTCAAGGCCTCGAAGTTGGCCATTGACCCAATCACCTTAACCGAACGTGATCTCCATGACATCGAAAAGATGGTTCGTGATGTCACAAGTGACGCGCTTCAGGAGTTCATGTAGGAGCATCAGACTATGTTGGGAGCCCTCGAGGCGCAACTGTAGGAGTTACAAGTGCGGCCCCCTCAAGAAGGCACCTTGTCAATGCACGTTGCAGCCGGAACTTTAGCCACAGAGCAGATGTTGCGAGCAAGGGTGGGAAACACAATAGTGTTTCCAGAGGGAGCTCTAGTATCGTCCAATGCAATGGATCAATTATCGCTTAGCATGATGAAAGACCTTGGCCTTAACTTGGCTACCCTTCCCTAAGAAACATTGTATCAATTACAGGATGGGATAATGGCAGAGCTACGGGCCAGGGAGAGCCATGTGATCCAGATTCTTAGCGAGCAGAAAATAAACATAGAACAGCTCAACTTGCAGCGTGACGAGTCAGTGTCGCAGAATCAACATTTGGTGCACACGGTAGATAACTCTTTCCGACGCGTCCCGGAGCTGGCCATCGCGGCAGATCTACCAGTAGAAGTGCGGATCCATAGTTTTGCAACTAGGGTCCGCAAGGTTAGGGAAGAGACAACAAAGGTGTAGCTGGAGCTAAATCTCCAGATCGTTGAGCTGTGGTTGAAGGCGCAACTTTCCACACCCCTGGAAATCAGAGAAGAACGCACCAGCACTATTGCAGCAGGGTTGGAAGAAATTGGAGGTGCAGTGCACGACTGTACCAACATGTTCGAATGGTCACTTGAGGTCCTCATGACTTTGTAGGAGGAACCAAACATCCAGTGGCTAGAGACAAAGGCATGCAAACTCCAGTAACAATACGACAATATCATAGGAACTACACAAATAGTAGTCCTCACTCAGTGGCTTGCAAGGATGCAGCAAGCCAAGGAATTAAAGGAGAAGGTGGACATGGCGCGCCATAAGGAAGCAATTCTCAAAGTGTGCGTTCAACCATGGATTGAAGAGTCCTTCAAAATCATTGCGAATATTAAAGGGAAGCTCACGCACATTCAGGAGATGCACGTGCAGATACAAGAAAGAGTGCCGGCCATGGAGGTCTCAGAATAGAGGATGCATCAAGTTCAACAAGCAACAGCTCAGTGCGTTGCAAACATCATCACCGTACGAGAACAGTTGGAGGGACTTCGCGCCAAAAGAGTGACTCGAGGGTGAGTCATGATGTTTGTGTTGGGGGCCTGTTGGGCATGGAATCCCCCCACAACATGTTTTGGGGCTCAAAGACCAAGTTTTGAGTGATATTGTTGTAAAGCTCCGAGAATTGCGAGCGTGGAATGTATGTTAGAGTCATAGGATTGTCTGCCCTAAGTTTGAATCTAATGTCGGCCTTTGTATAAATAGAGCGAGGCTCTAAGCTATAAAGAGATCATTAGATGATCATAGAATAGAATGGATAGAATAAGATAGCAAAGCATAGAAGAATAATCTAAGTGTGTCTTGGGTTGTAGTAGTAGGAAGAGGCTCTACAGCTAAGTACGTAGAGGCCTAGAAAAGTCTACAGCTGAGTATGTAGGGTAGAGTTTAGTCTGTAACCGGAGAAAAGATTAATAAAGGTAGGTTTTGTTACCAATTCTGTGCATCTGTTCTGAGTTATGACATGTTTGATCTCATTTGCAATTATATTGTTTATTTACTGCATGCACTTGTATGAATTGTGAATATTGTTAAGTATAACTGAAAGTGTACAAATAAGCTGAGTTAATCAACTAATATCAGTCTACTAGTAAGGAATTGGGTAATAACAATGTTCGGCCCCTGAGTAGGGTTGCGCGAAGGCAGCATCTCAGGCTACGAGCTATGGGTAAGTGCACGTAGCGACGTGCATGTAGGGTCAAACCACAGACCACTTGAAACCATCAAACATCTCCAGGGTGTGGAAACCTGGTTCTAGCACCCTCCCATACTACTTTAGGTGAGACCTCAAGCCACACTCCACAGACTATTGTCGAAAGGGTTAGTAGTACCGTGATTTGTTTGGCTAAATCACCTCTGAACCTGGGTCAGGCCCCAACAATCCAACACGATGTTTGTACAAATTTTTGCAGCAAGTGAAAATTGTTTGTTACATGTTTTCCAGCTACCTAACAGATAGCACACCACAGCGCAAGCCCTAAACTTGGTCCTGCGGCAACCTCTTGTATCAGGGGCATTGGCCCTCCCCCTGTAATATAATTCGAAAAAACAAGGCAGTGATCTTTATCATGCCCCTAGCTTTTATACTTTAGAAACCAAAATTCTTCGTGCACCTCCGGCCGAGCATCTTTTTCCTTCTTCAGGCTTTGCAACTCTAGGCAGAGGTTCTGCAACTCTGCATGGATCTGCTGAACTCCCAAAGCAACATCTTGAATAGGCATTTCATGCAATCTCATCGCAATTTCCAAGGATTCCACCTCGGTCCCTATCTTTTGTTGTGATAAATCAACCCATAGGTGGGGCAAAAGCTAGGCTACAAACCATTCGCGGTGTTGACTATCCATGAGGTTCATGCTAGCCTCACGGATCTGTCACTTCAGTCTTTGATCCAACTCCCAGGGTGTTTTTCCAGGCCTCATCATGATTTCCTTGAATCCAACGACTGATTGCGATTCAGACTTAGGCCTATCGAATTCATTATTCAAAGCAGTATGAGTATCCGCTAAAAATCTCAATGGGTTATCAGTGCAGTACTTAATGTACCATGTCAGCGTGCAATCTTGTAGAGCAGTAACCAACTACGCCTTATTTATATGGTCATGTGTAATATTATGTTTCGTTCATACAACCTTCACAACGAACCAAAACTGATCTGGGTCCTCACTTCCCAAGCCCTTGGAAACAGGAAATTTCATGGTATTCAACATATTGAATAGTGGTGGATGTGGTGGTGGTGTGGGCAAAGGTTTATGTTATGGAGGTGAAGGTGGAGGTGGCATGGGCAGATGAGGTATTCGCGGAAAACCCTGCTTTATCAACTATACAGTGCTTCGCGGTGAGGCATGTACCACTCCTTCGTCTTCACTCGAAGGAGGCTCTATCAATGGAATATACTCAAGACCCACTCTTTCCTGATTTCTAAAGATTCGTTCACTTCACGTAGATCCAAACATTAATGCAATGGCATAACCCGCTTTTCACACAACAACATTTTAATCCAAGCATTCAGTGATTTCAAATACTTACCTCATGGTCCTTTCAAAAAGTGTTGCTCTGCTTCACCGTAGCTGACTGAGGTATCGACTACGAATTCTATCACAAATCCCCCTATGACTCGATCAAGCCAGTGATCAACAACGTGCATGATGTTATCTTCATAAGCTTCCAACCTTCGCACTAGCTCCGGGGTCCACACTATTGGACCGTCAAGCCTCCATCTTCCTTAGTTGTCTGCCAATTTAGCGATCCGCTCATACAGTTTGATCGAGAAGGTGCTAAAGAAGATTTCATGTATTTCTGTGTATAGATACCTGTCCAACCATTATTCTTTTTTCAGGCGCGGATTTATGTTCTCTTGTGCCGCAAACTCGTGGATCTTTCTATCCAACCACTTCTCAATTTATTTTTTTGTCGGATTCTAGTGATGCGACATCACACATCTCTTTATTCAAATCTCGGTCTCGGCAACGGAGACAATTGTTGGCTTAGTGGGTCCTGACCTAGGTTCAGAGTTAGTTGCACTAAAAAAATCCCTACACTACTAGCCCTTTTAGCATCAATCCATGGAGTGCAGATTGAAGTCTCAACTAAAGCAGTATAGGGGGATGCTGGAACCAAGTTTCTGCACCCAGATATTAGTGTGATGTCATTTTATGCCCTAAATTTTTTTTCGCACATATCGATAAGCCTTAAAGGCTTATTGTTATAACTTCCTTGAATCGGCCTCTAGTCCTCTGCAAAGGTCTATGACTATATTTCGCGGACCTTTAATAGGCTAATCAACTACTTACGCGCATCAAAGATTACTCTTAACCTAACATTTACTTAGATTAGCCTAAGTTTTAGATAACTTTAACATACAACAAGATAATCTTCACGTAAACAATTAACATTAATTGTGTTCATATAAAAATATAAGTCATGTAAACTAGCACATCAATACATCACTATTTCATAAAACCCATCAGAACATAAAGTGCATTCATATAAACAGAAGTAAAGATATAAACATGGGTATTTCTCCAACAATCTTCTTTATTAATATTCAACTCAGCTTACAGACTCAAACTTCCCTGCGCACTCCGTTTCAGAGGTCCACGCACTCAGCTGTGGACTCTACTCTAGGCCTCTACACACACAACTGCAAAGCCTTCCTTCTACTCTAAGACTTCTATGATCTTCCTTCTACTAACCCATTACATTCATCTTCATCTTCTATTTCTTTTCTTAGACATCCTAAGACACACCTATTTATACAATCCCATGGTCCGCGGACCATTGGTAGATCCTCAAAAATCTAACTCAACTTACATAAAGAAGGGTAAAACCCTTTATGATTCTTTAACTAACTACGTGCTCTGCGACCACAAATTTCAGAGACTTTACATATTTATACAAAAAAACTTGGGATTTTTCCCCAAAATTGACCCTAGGCGACCCCATCCCAACAAAATCTTTGAGAGATGCAACATTAGTCCTTCTTCTAAAGAAAGGGTGGATAGAAAGAATAGAATAAGCTAATATACCCATTCATGTGAATAGTAACTAAGAATGGATGACAAGACATAGATAATATGTCTAGTCCTTTGAGGGAACATAGAAGAGGGATATGGGGGATTTTTCTTATGGATTTTAGAGTCTTCAAAGAGGAAAATTTCGAAAATCATAGCTCTTTGGGGGATGGTTAATTTTTCATAAATTTCTATGAGAGATTCAAGGGAAAAAGGGGTGAGGGAATCACTGTGGGGGACCTGCAGCATTTGATTTATGCTATCAGTTGTGATGGTGAAGAGAACTTCACCATTTGGGGAAATAATAGCCCTCCTCCTTGAAAGGTAAGAGGCTTGGCATTTCAAAAAGAATTCAGGAAAATGATAGGACTGGTGGAAAACAAACAGAGGAATTCAGATTGCCAGAGGTTTATTTCATCAGATTGATCAAGGAAGTTATCTTGAAACCAAAAGTGTAATTTGAAGAGGTCAAATTAACATTGTGTTTCGGAAATCTTGTAGTCTCTGTCAGTGAACGAAATATGGTCTAAGTCAATTGGGGGAGTGAGCATAGGATTCACTACATGGGTGACCTTGGGTGTCATTGTAGTAGAAGAACAAAAGGGGAAGGAGGTGATAGAAGGAATTAGCAGTAAGTGTTGGGCGTGGAATTGCCCCCAAGGCATGTTTTGGGGCTTGTTACGCAGTAATTTGTCTCCGTTTGTCACCGTCCCTGTTACCCCTCTCCCGCACACTGGAGGACTCATTTCGGGACCTGTGAGAAGTGACATGACCTGAAACCACTTGCATTATATTCCCCTAAGTATGAGCTTCATATGCCCTGAAGACATCTCCTGCATAATACCCATAAAAAGACCTCTTTTTGCATTGGCGCAGTTCCATAGTGTACTGCTCACGCCAATGGGGGAAATCCTCTAAAGAGGGCGCGCCATTAGTGCTCTGTCTCAGAGTCGCACTCGCGCCAACCGAATTGGGTAAAGTTTTTAACAAACAAGCTTCCGAAGGTTCTCCTTAACCCATTCATCAACTGAATCTATGTTGATCTAGGATGGTTTTGGCTTCGAATCTCCATAGAAGGGAAGTGGTTTGCCACCTTTCATGGAAGCTTCTAAGTGATCAAGCCAATCCCATTGAAATTGTGATTGATCTTATCTCCTTCCCCTCTATCTATAAAAGCTTGTCTCTATGCCTTGAGCAAGCTAGTTCCAGCATAGTGCTAGTGATAGAGAATTCCAGGAGTTCAAGAGTTTGAAGCTGCAACAGCCTTCTTTGCACCCATAAGGCCAAATATAAGTGAGGAGATTCTTGTCACCAAAGAGAGAGAGGCTTGTTCCCATCCCAACAAGCTTTGCAAGACTTGTGTAGCTGACTACCCAGCCAAAGGAGGATTTGACGTCAGAACTATGGTTGTATTCTTCTTTGTTATTTATCAATAATAGATGACTATCATTATGGTTCCATTCTCATTGTCCTTTGTAATGGTTGATGTTGAGTTATATCTTTTCTTGTTTTTGTCAATACATGCATGTTCTAATGACAGTTGTATGTATATGCAGATGTTGGCCCAGAGTGACCAGATGGTTTGTCTCCTGTAGCGCGGAGGGTCCAGCCCGCAGCTGACCCTCAAGCAGAGGGTGCCGTGGGGGAAGAGCTGGTGCAGAATCTTGAGGGACTCACCCGAGGGATTCCGGGTTACGCTAGACTGGCGGATGTGCCCTTTGCATACCAGAGGCATACAGTGGGGGTGCCGACTCGTGTCCATCGTCTGTTGAGACGATTGGTGCGCGCGGTGATGTGCTATCATGAGCACCACCGCGATTAGACTTCTAGGCTTCTTTTATGCATATTTTTGAGGGACATGTCGTCCCGGGATGTATCAGGATGAACATGTATTATTTTTTGAACTATATAATGCGCGCGGTGCAAACATTACGACACACATATATATATACATATGCCTATGGTTTATTATTGTGCTTTTATGTGCTTGCTTGTATGATGTTTTGATTATAAATTACGCAAATGTCTATTTAATACATGATTAGCCAATGCATCAGATAATGTGTTTAATCGTCGTGGAATATGCTGATATGTGATAAAGTCAAAATTCCTTTCTAATAATTTAACACGTAAGTACAACCTTAAAATGTGACGGTCTCTGATGGAATATCGCCCATTGAGCTGATGGACGACAAGTTGAGAGTCTAGGTTAACAACCAACGTACGAATATTGAGATTAATTGCCTCGGCTAATAATTCAATAACAGCACTATATTCAGCAACATTGTTTGTAGTACAGCCTAAACACACACCTTGAAGATCTATCAACTCACCGTGAGGATCATAGATCACCCACGCCACAGAGGACAAATTGCGAGTGCTGCGGCAGGCACCATCAGCGAAACCAACATAAGGTGTACCTGACATCCGCACAAGAAGCAAAAACACGATAAGGGGCAATTACGCCTTCACACCAAGCCAAAAACATGAAAACACACACACACACACACGCATGTATAAATCGAAGTGCATGGAATCATGCATAGTACTTTTTCCAGTACAGCCCATTGCGGGGCTTATCAAGAGGATTACCTTCATAGTCAATTAGCTCATATGCCCCCTTTTGCAATACTTTCTTTACAATATAAGGGCCTAGCCACATGGGCTCGAGTTTGCCTGCCCCCAGCTTGTCATTTGCTTCGTGGTATAGCAGGACAAGATCTCCCTCAACAAAGGAACGAGGATGGATGGTCTGGTCGAAGTGAGTTTTAACTCTCTTCTTTTGAGCTTCGATAGCTAGAGCGACTAGGCGACGGGTCTCGTCCAGCCGTTCCACGTAAAGAAACCGTTCCTCTACTGGAGTAGTGTTGGGAAGCAACTCGACAGCTATTTTTAACGAAGGGATTTCACACTCTATAGGAAGGGTAGCCTCCAGTCCGTAAACTAGTTGAAATGGAGTGAAACCGGTGGCATCCTTCACAGAGGTTCGGTAGGCCCATAAGGCGGGAAACAACATCAGATGCCAATTAGACTTATGCATGTCAATAGTACGTTGAAGCATCGTAACCAAAATCTTGTTAACGGCTTCAACTTGGCCGTTAGACTGAGGATAGTACGGGGTCGAACTATCATGCCATAAGCCTAGTTGGGTTGTTAGTTCGGTCATCATGTGATTACGGAAATGCTTTCCGTGATCCGTGATGATGGCCTGCGGAACTCCGAACCGCGTAATAACATGGTTGAACAAAAACTGCGCCGCTGTGTGACCGTCTTCAGTTAATGTGGGCATCGCCTCAGCCCATTTTGTAAAGTAATCGACGGCAATGATAATAAACCCATGCCCCCCGGCTGAGTGAGGCTTACAGGTCGTATAATCAATGCCCCATTTTGCAAAAGGGCCAACGGTGACTACAGGGTGCAACAGAGCTGGTGGCGCACGCATCTTCCGCTGGTATATCTGGCACGCATGACACGAACGGACGGCAAGAATGCAATCCTTAAAAATGGAGGGCCAAAAATAACCAGCGCGAAGGATTTTTTGAGCTGTGGCATATCCGGACATGTGACCACCACAGGCGCCAGAGTGGCAGTCATTCAGGACTCTCTCAGCTTCCTCGAGGGTTAGACATCGGCGGAGGACGGAGTCAACGCCGAGACGGTACAGGGTGTCCCCGATGATACGATAGGGTTGAGACTGATGACGGATCCGCCACCGAGCATCCTTGGATACAGCGGGGCGGAAAGAGGACGTCTACAAATATACAATAATATCCCCGTACCAAGGGTCAAGGGTGCTGATCAGAAAAAGAGTTTCGTCCGGGATATGATCCTCTGAAAGAGAGGGTACAGAAGGAGATGGCAAAGAGCAAAGTAACTCAGCAAAGACCAGGGACTTCTTAGACTTGGTAGCAGTAAATTCCAAGTCAAACTCTTGGAGGATGACGATCCACTTTGAGTATTTGCCCCCCAGCAACTGACGTGACAAAATGTACGTCATCGGGTTGCAATCAGAAATCACGGTCGTGGTGCGCAACAAGATATAATGCCAGAAGCATTGGACGGCACAAACGGCGGCCAATGCCAACTTCTCGACGTAAGCGTATCGAGTTTCCACATCCAAGAGGTTGCGGCTGAGGTAATAGATGATGTGCTCATTGTCATCATCGTCGTCTTGCACGAGAACCATGCCGATGGAGGTATCGGTGGCAGCCAGATACAAAGTATAATCACGATGGTAATTTGGAGGTCACAATAATGGAGCAGAAACAAGGAGACCCTTGAGACGCTCGAAAGACTCCTGGGTGATAGCATCCCAATGAAAGGGTGTGTCTTGCTTCAATAACCGTGTAAAACCTTTAGCCACCTCAGCATAGTTCGGAACGAATCGTCTTAGGAAATTTGCTTTGCCCTGCAAGCTCTGCAACTATTGCAAAGAAGCAGGGGGAGCAAGATTCAGAATAGCCCCGACTTTGAGGGGATCTAGACGGATGCCCTCTCGGGAGACGATAAACCCGAGTAGTCGGCCTGATTCAACGCAGAAGACACATTTATGAGGATTTAGCCTGATACGGTAGTGTCGACAGCGGAGAAAGAGTTCACGAAGCTGGGAAGGATGGTCCTGACGTTTGACTGAATGAGCTGGAAGATCATCCAGATATGATTGTACAATGTGACGGATGTCATGAAAATCATAGGACATTGCACGTTGGAAGGTAGCACTGGCATTCTTCAAACCGAAAGGGAGCTCTTTGTAAGCAAAAGTGCCCCAAGGGCAGATAAAGGCCGTCTTATGCTGATCGGTGGGCGCAATATTGATCTGGTTATATCCAGAAAAACCGTCCATAAATGAATAGATTTCGCTTCCTGCACACTCATCAATGAGCTGATCGATGAAGGGTGTGGGGAAGTTATCCTTAGGACAGGCGCGGTTGATGTCACGGTAATCAACATAGACTCGAATGGTACCCTGCTTTTTGTTCACAGGGACTATATTAGAAACCCAATCCGTAAGTGGAATGGGGTAAATGAAACCAGCCTTGAGAAGCTTTTCAACTTCTGCTTTAATGGTTGCAGCCTTTCGAGGGTGCACGGGGTGTAGGCGTTGACGAACGGGCTTAGCACCCGGATACGTAGGTATCTCATGCACCACTATGCTAGGGTCAATGCCGGGCATCTCTTCATAGGACCAAGCGAAGACATCACGAAATTCGCGAAAAAGATTGGTGTAGAGCTGAACTTCCTCCGGAGTACAAGTGACTCCAATGTGAATATGCTCGACAATCCCTGGTTTCACAGAGATGTCGATGGGTTGGGTCTGCGTAATGTTTCCCATATTGCCTTCAGAAGACACTTGATAAACTTGAATAGGTGTTTGAAGGGGCTGAAATGGGATACAAGAAGCAAACCGTTCGAGACAGGCGATCATTTCCTGATGGGCAGGGAGGAACGAGGAACGGTGGTGATAATCAAACCAAGGAGGTTCCTCAAGAGACATGGTCTCTATAATGGCTTCATCGGAAGGAAATATTTCCTTTAATGGATCCGAAGTAGCGTCGTCTCCAAGCCAAGGGGAATGAACGTACGAGTCGGGAACGTTGCTCGAAGGAGCAGGTTTGGGAGGGGGAGCCGATGCAGCAACAATTTCAACGTAGTTGAGCTCGGCGGGACTCAACGGCATCGTATCACCCCAAGATTCTATCTGATTAGCGGGAGGAAGGACCCACAGATCAGAGCACACGGAGATCATATTAATAGGGGCGAGATTAGGAGGTGGGAGGGAAAAGACACCCATCAGGGTGGGATCTTTAAAGAGTCTGGCTCCCACACTCTCACATGATTTGGAGGTATGCTCCACGAAAGGCACGTTGCCTTCGGAAGAGGAGGCGAAGAAGGAGAGCTGGTCCACGGTGACAATCTTCCCCTGATGAGGGAAACGAATGACACGGAAAAGAGAGGAGGCCACGGCTTGCATGGCGTATGTCTAGCTACGTCCGAGGAGGAGGTTGTAGGTCAGATTAGCATCAACAACTTCGGCCTCCACTTCGACCGTCTTCCCTTCCAAAGAGATGGGCAACCGTTGGAGGATACCATAAGGATGGGACTCTCTTCCATCAAAGGCTTCCAATGTTGTAGGAGACTGGCTCAGCGTCGGAGAACCAATAGCTTTCCAACAGGCAACAGACATGATGCAAGTTGAGGCACCTTCATCAATGACTATACGATGAATTGTTTTAGTATTGATAATGACCTGTATGAGGAAAGTGATTTGGTGAGGCAGTCTCGGCGTATGGCCCTCGAGGTCAAAAGAAATCAAATCCGAGTCAGCCGGGTCTATGCCACCGATGGCCGATAGCAAGGACTTCCTCTGGGAGGGGCAGCTCTGGAGCACTTCTAGGGCGGACATAGCAGACGGAGCCTGAGCTAAGTCCTCAACGATGTTGTAGTGCTGGGCAGCACGAGCATTAGGGTTGTAAGAAGACTTCCGGAGTACACCTTTTGGAGGGGGTCGGATAGTCGTCTCAGTGCTAGGTCTCTCGATGTGGAGTGGACCAGAACTGGACGGAGGAGCGCTAGAGGAGATCTTAGGCTCTTTCCCAGCATGAGATGGATATTCTTTTGCTCGAGTAGTGATGTGGACGGGAATCATCCCAGCCATAAATACTTAAGAGCCGAATGAAGAAGAGGGTTGCGATGGATCTACCACCATTTGAGTTTGCTGTGAAGGGAAAGGTTCTTTTAGCACATCAGGAGTCCCAGGAGCACCTTTCAACAATCAACTAACTTCAGACCACCTGGGGCAGTCTTTAGTATAGTGATCCTCGTCACAGATAAGACAAGGATACTTAGGTTTACATTTGGCTCCTTCCTCGGGTGGAGGTTTAGGGGAGTCCTGTCTGGGCTGTTCGGATTTATTTTTGGCTTTCCCTTTCTTTTTCCCTTTCGAGGTTTTATCCACAATGGTGGACTGGACGGTGTTAACCTTGGAAGTGTTTCCAGAATTAGATTGACCCTGAGAAGTGTTTTCACTAGAAGCATTCGGTTTTTGCTTCCCAGGGTTCACAGATGATTTCTTTGAAGATGTGTTTACAGAGCCAATAACACCGTCAATAGATGGTTTTGGCGGAGCTTTGGATGTTCCGGGTCTTAGGGCATCTGGCAAATAATCATATAAAGTACCTGACTGAGAATAAACTAAGTCGAGGTACTGAGCACGCGCGATAGCTTGCTCTTCAGTTACACAAGCTCCCATGGCAATGTCTCGCGCGATCGCAGGGACAAAGGAGGTTGTGAACCAATCGGTTAGGAGCTGATCAGGAATCCAGAACTTGATCAAGCGACAACGTCGTCTCCATTCATGTATATGATAGGATATATGCGTGGCCATGTCCTGTTTGAGAGACGTAAGGAGATGCGTCCCCGTCTCATACCGAATGGGTAACTAAAAATGAGTTAGGAATGCCATAGCCAATGAGTTGAAATCTTGAAATGTTCCGCGATTCAACTCAATATACCACTTAGCGGCCGAGCCAGTGAGAGTCCTTTGGAAGAGGCGGAGCCAGATGGAATCATCAAGCCATGAGTTGGATGAGCACCAAAGGTGATAGGTCATGACATGGGCTTGAGGGTCCTCGCCAGCTTTGCCATCGAATTTATGGCAATCACTGGGTATCTTAGTTGGAACTGGTGGCCAATATGGATTATGAAGAATGGGATCATTTGTCAATTTGGACACATCTGGCAGTTCCAATGTCGCTAAGAAAGGTAACTGAGGATTGAAGGACATCTGTGGCCGTGGAAGAGAGGTAGTACCAGGGTTCCAACCAGGTGGTGGTTGCCCCCATGGACTTTGTCTGGACGGGCCTGGCCCATAAGGGTTCTGCCCATAGGGATTTTGCCCATAGGGGTTCTGTCCATAAGGATTTTGTCCATAAGCAGACAGCTGACCCTGGATCTGCCCCCCAGCACCCCATGGATTAGCAACTTGACTTGCAGGTGCAACATACTGTTGCTGATAATTCTGATAAGGGGTGACCTGCATTTGTTGATAATTTTGATAAGGGGTGAACTGAGTTTGCCCCTGGGGTTGCTGGTAACCATATGGTTGTTGAGCTCCATACTGAGCCTAGTAAGAAGGCTGTGCTTGGTAAGAAGGTTGGGATTGTAACCCACCTTGCATCTGATAACCAATTTGAGTCTGGGGCCCAGACGGATGTCCTTGAACAGGTTGAGCTTGGACCATCTGGCCGGAAGGTTGTCCTGGTTGGGTTTAGGATGGACCCGTTTGCCCAGAAGGACGAGCTTGCTGGGTATTAGGTTGTCCTATTGCAACCAAGGGTTGTCCTTGCGGAACAGATGGTTGAGCAGGCTGGACGGCCGGTTGACCTTGAGGTTGACCATCTTGTCCAGAAGGATGACTAGGCTGGGCAGTGGGTTGGCCTTGCTGTACGTAAGGCTGACCCCCTCGCCCAGAAGGGTGCCCCTGCTGAACTGCCGGTTGACCTTGTTGAATATAAGTTTGTCCGGCTTGTCCAGAGGGATAACCTTGCTGGACACCAGGTTGACCTTGTTGGATGTAATGTTGTCCTGGTTGTCCAGACGGGTAACCTTGCTGGGTACCAGGTTGCCCTGGATAACCGAAAGGTTGATTCAGATAAGTAAAAGATGGACCACCAGCGGCCGAAGGTTGTCCCTGATAGGGTTGTCCTTGTGGGCCCCCAGGTTGTCCTGGGTAAGACTGGCCGTAATATTGCTGCCCTTGGGGCGTTTGCATATAAGACGGCTGGCCTTGGTTAGGCGGTCCCTGAAGTTGTGCAGGCATTGCTTGGCCCCCATGGAAAGTGGTGGCGTTCCAAGCAACGGATAATGGTACCGAGACCTCAACAGTAGGTTGAGTAGGCAAGGGTCTGGAAAGATAAAGGAACTGACCAGTAGAATCATAATAATAGAATGGACCTTGCGCGTTCGGGTCCTGAACAGCTTGCCCATACTCATCATACGGCCCCCCTCCTGGGACGAGAACAGAAGAGGGTGGTGCACTTTGTGCAGGATGAACAACTTTGGGTGTGTGTGCCGGCTGGCCGCTACTCACTTGACCGTGAGGGGGACCAGCACCAGTAGTCAGAGCTGAAGACGCTGTAACGACACTAACAACCGGAGTTGAATGTGCTACACAAACAGTTGGATTCGTTGGAACTGAAGTGACGGGTGTGCTGTGGACTTGTGAAACAAAAGATCCCGTAGTGGGAGTGATACGGAGGTCCCACATGGTACTTGAAGCGGGGATCCTGGCACTTATATTATCCCTCAACGACTTGTAGTGTGAGGGTACCGGAGAAGTGGCCGGGATAGGAGTGTCGATATTCGACAAAACGGGTGTCTCACTCACTCTAGGAGATGTCTCATCCATGTGAGAGGTAGACATTGGAGACGAAACACCAGGAGGGGTAAAAGGAATATCGTCCTCTTCAGGCTCCCAAATGGGGTTCCAATGAATTTCGTAATCCTCGTCGTCCAGAGCATGAGAGTTGATCGGTTGGATACTCGGGATAACAGGAAGAGTATCACTCACAACCGGTACCTCAGGAGCAACGGAAGACGGAGACCCTTGATCACTTGGAACGGGAGACGGGATCGATGGTTCAGCCAGGATGACAAACTTCAAACAAAACCTAAGGGAATCTAACGATAAAGGACCCTACTCAAACTAACGCACACAAGATCTAACCAGGTAATGTTAATCGCGGCCAAATAAATTTTAAGATGCAAGGACACAACTTGACCTTTTCATGTTTTAAGAGTCGAGAAAAGGACAAAAAGATGACTCTAGTCTCCTTCGAATGTTTAGTGAGCCCGAAGTGACAAATGCTCAGATGAGCCTTTTCATTTAAGGAGTCTGAAAAGGACCAAAAGTGACTACTCTGGAGAACTAGGCAAAAGGGTTTACCAAACAAATCCGTAAAACTGCATATACACCTTGGTAGTCATATGAAAACCAAGGACTTCCCGTACGGCAGTCAATCTTCCCGAATGCTGTGTTCGGTGCGTTACGGCTTGTAAGGCGGCAGACACGGCTTCCTGTGGATAAAGGATGATAACCTAGTGGGGTCTCCCCTATATACTCGACGGTACGTGGGAGCTCAAGTCCGTGCTAGACCACTATCGAGTCACAAAAGGAGGAATCACCCAACCATCATGTGAAACAATAGTGACTAGGTTTAACGACACCGGAGCACGTCTCTAGCATAGACCTCTAATCAGTGAGCGTTATGTTCCAATGCATTTTTAAGTTCATTCAGTTCATTTTACGGTTGATCTTTGATTAGGTTTCGATTTCGAGGTCCTACCGTATGTAATCTCTCACAATTCTCTAAATGCAAGCTATATGACAAAGAACATCATTTCGTTTGATGAACACTAACTACGAGAGAGTTGAGAATTTTTCAATCAAACAAAATGACCATAAACAATCAAGAACCACTCTAATGCAGCTAATGGCAATAAACGAAACTTTTTTTTTTTTTTTTTAAGATCACTAATCAATGAAAAGCTCTAATTTCCATTAACTAATTCAACACAAAAGAGACTGTTCGTTTTCTTTTCAATGGCAAAGTGCACTAAACAAATTTTGAGAGATAATAACACCGAGTAAAAGAGACAAATTTCACTCAATGAGAACGCAATCAAGTCCCCAAAACACCAAGGCAGTCAAAAAAGAAAACACAAAGACCTCTATGAGCTATGTGATCTAAGCCCAAACGAAGCCAAGCGAAATCCAAGCGGAAAAGAAGCAAATCACTTGAATAACAATAAAAAGCTTTGACAACTACTGAGCAAATGCAAAAGAGTAATCACAAAGTCAACTGGCCGATCAAAGAACCCAAGACTCCTACAGAAGGCTCGATGCACAAAGCCACTAGATGCCCTAGGGCTGAAATGTGAAATCGATGGAAAGAGGCAAACACTCGAAGGACGGAGGTCTAAAACCAGTCAAACAAGGATCAAACACACTCCAGTAATTGAAAAAGACATGGCAAGATACAAATCCAAGCTCAGAGGGCTTGAAAACAAGAAAACTGGAAAAGTTGACAGGCCTGGCGTGACTGTCAGGCTGCAACTCGCGCTTTTAAGGGATTGGCGTGGGTTGTCTTTGAGCAACATGCGCCAACTGGTGCGATTGTCAGGCAAAAAAGCGCGCTAATCAAGTTTGCTAGGTCAAAAATAAAAACAAGCAGTCCAGGGCTTGGTTAACAGTATCCAGACAGACCAGGAAGCAAGAGACAGCAAGAAATCCAACCCAGAAAGCTATCTAAGCAATCAAACAAGAGAACCAAAGAGACAAGACTCCCCAGTGGAGTCGCCAAATTGTTGTGGAGGTAAATCCTCTCTGCGGACAGAGACGATCCCTACTAGCCCAGACCGGGTCTAGCAACAATCAAACAATGCTATCACGCAAGTTCCTAATTGAAAATTAAAGGTGGATGATGAGAACCTACTTGGATTCCAACGCTAATATTCGTAGAAGAGACATCGCTCTCGTTCCTTTGCCTCGGCCGGTCACGATCCCCACGATCTCCATGATTGGACACCTGCACATGCAAAGAACAACACAAATACAAGCATAAAATCCAATAGATGCAACTATATATCAGTCAGAAAAGATATAACTCAACATCAACCATTACAAAGGACAATGAGAATGGAACCATAATGATAGTCATCTATTATTGATAAATAACAAAGAAGAATACAACCATAGTTTTGACGTCAAATCCTCCTTTGGCTGGGTAGTCAGCTACACAAGTCTTGCAAAGCTTGTTGGGATGGGAACAAGCCTCTCTCTCTTTGGTGACAAGAATCTCCTCACTTAGATTTGGCCTTATGGGTGCAAAGAAGGCTCTTGCAGCTTCAAACTCTTGAACTCCTGGAATTCTCTATCACTAGCACTATGCTGGAACTAGCTTGCTCAAGGCATAGAGACAAGCTTTTATAGATAGAGGGGAAGGAGATAAGGTCAATCACAATTTCAATGGGATTGGTTTTATCACTTAGAAGCTTCCATGAAAGGTGGCAAACCACTTCCCTTCTATGGAGATTCGAAGCCAAAACCATCCTAGCTCAACATAGATTCAGTTGATGAATGGGTTAAGGAGAACCTTCGGAAGCTTGTTTGTTAAAAACTTTACCCAATTCGGTTGGCGGGAGTGTGACTCTGAGACAGAGCGCCAATGGCACGCCCTCTTTAGAGTATTTCCCCCATTGGCGCGAGCAGTACACTGTGGAACTGCGCCAATGCAAAAAGAGGTCTTTTTATGGGTATTCTACAGGAGATGTCTTCAGGGCATATGAAGCTCATACTTAGGGGAATATAATGCAAGTGGTTTCAGGTCATGTCACTTCTCACAGGTCCCGGAATGAGTCCTCCAGTGTGCGGGAGAGGGGTAACAGGGACGGTGACAAACGGTGACAAATTACTGCGTAATAGCTTAGCATTGTTTTTCCCAAATTGTGCCCCTGGACACACCCGGGCCATCACCTCACCCATCTTCTCCCCGAAAGGTCTACTTCCGGTCAGGATGGGACTCGCCCCTCTCCGTGACAGCCCGATAATGAAATACACATCAGACACGTCCAGCTCTAAGGTTTGGTCCCGTAAGCGAAATACTTGGTCATCAACATCCCAAGCATCAACTATGAACTGCAATAACTTGAGTTGAGCTCGCAGATAAGATGTGAGGAAGAATTTCTTGAGACCACAGTCTCTTAAAGCGTTCATGCATCCCTCATCCTCTATAGCCAAGGCATCTACGGCATCATGTTCCCATTCTTTCCATTCCACCACCATTTTGCTAGTTTCCTACGCCCACAAGGATGAATAAATCGTTATTAGAACACTGGTAAGCTTACCATCCAGACGAATTTCAAATGCGATGGGAAATTTCTAACGTAAAAATTAGGTTGCGCAGTTGGCGCGACTGTTTCTAAAACAGTCGCGCCATTGAGGAAAATAACCCCATTAGCGTGGGTCCGTGCCGGATACCCACGCCAATAGGGCGCGGCCCTAAATTTTGAAATCCCCCTTGCAGAGGCTCAATCAGCGAACAAAATGCTTAAAAAAGGCATGGAAATGGAGCTAAGGGAAGCGCCTCTTACCTGGAACCAACAAAATCTTGAATGGTTGCACGGATTGGCTGTAATCACCGTCCAAAGTTCACTCCCCAAACGGACCACTGCTACTATTCAAAGAGGTAAAAAGTAAAAGTAATTCTATTTTTTACCATTTTCACCATATTTATAAACTTTTTGACTTGTACTTAGGTTTAAAAAGTTATTTTTTGAATATTTTAATATATTTTTGGTCGAAAATGGATTTTACGCTTGCTTCTTGTGCAGCGACAGGTCTTTTACGCAACTTCGATGGTGAAATGAGTTGTATTTTATACTTTTTCGGACTCGGTAAATACACGAAAAAGTCACTGTGGAGTCATCTTTCAGCGCTTTTCTGACTCGCTAAACATGAAAAGATCACCGAGTTATCCCTCTTGACTCGTTAAACGTAAATAAGAGGCGGTCGTCTTTAAACTCTTTTCCGACTGTGTAAAAAATGAAAAGATCGTCGGACCCTTGTCGTTTCAGGTTCGTTAAACGGCTACGAAATGACGTGATATCGATCAGTTTTTTACTTTTTCAGGTCGATGTCACTACATATGAAAAGTACTCCTCGATCGTAATGATCGGGTGGTTCTTTCGAGCATTGTTTTATACTTTTTCGGGCTCGGGAGATACAACTTTACGAAAAAGAACCCCCCTGGAGTTTACTTTTCTACTGTCTTTTCAGACTCTCTAAACAGGAAAAGACGTCGAGTTCTTCCTTTGTCAGACTCGTTAAAACTTAATGTCATTGGATTCTGTCGTAATGATGCCCTACAAGCATATGCTATCCCCATCAAGCTTGTCATCCAAAAATAATCGGGGTACTCGCCAGAAATGGTGGGGAAAATGGAACCATAATTATCATCGTGTTGGCAGTATGTCGCTCTTGAACATGGCACTAGTCTGCATTCGTGTCTAGGTGGGAACATCTCATCTTGTTTTACACTAGCCTCCGTGGGTTTGGGTTATCCTATTTTGACCTCTCATCTGCTCATTGCCTTGTCACCATGACCTCTGCTCATTTGATGTCAAATACTGCCAAGTCCATTGTCATGCCACCGATATGTTTAAGAGAAGTTGACCTCTGTAGAATTACAACCTCCTTCTGATACCTCACATAATTCTGATTCACCACAACATTCTTCCTCTGTCTCGTGTCAATGATGTGGGAAACACTATGGCCCACCTTTGATCAAGGTCACTTCCTGTCGACTTCAGCTCATTATCCAGGAAGCTGATCTAGAGACTCCCTTCCGGTGCCTTGGAGCCTGCATGCCTCAATGGCAGGTTCTTCGTGTTCGACAAGAGGTTTTCATCATTGGCCTCCGATCGAATGATTCTGCGGGTGTTTGACGCCAGCTCATTGATTCACATGCCGTAGATTGTACCTATAGTACCTTGAGGGCCATTGTCATTATTGGTGGTACCTCTCGCGTCTGTTAACGGTTTTCATCATTGGCTGGTAATCAGACGATGTTCCTGCATGTTCGACTCCAACTCATGTATTCGCATGCTTGAACTTGTACTTTGTTTCGGGTCGAGATGGAGCGCAAGACCCTGGATTTTGTTTGTTGGAATCCAGGCCGCGATTTGTGGCTTATTATGTTTATTACATGACTCGTTCACTGGATGGCTACGACCATGCCTGAGTCTATTTATCGATCCTCACTGGATGGCTGCGCCCATACCTTGGATCTAGATTATTGTGTTCTCTGTTATGGATGGCTGCGCCCATACCACATATATCATGTACTTGAGATATCAGTTGTACTTCTTTACGCAGGTTCTCCAGCGGCAATGTTTTCAGTTACGCATGTTCTTGTAAAGCATTTCACCCCTCTCTCTCTCGGGCCTCATGCTTTAGGGGGCATCTGTTATGCAGTAATTTGTCACCGTTTGTCACCGTCCCTGTTACCCCTCTCCCGCACATTGGAGGACTCATTCCGGGACCTGTGAGAAGTGACATGACTTGAAACAACTTGCATTATATTCCCCTAAGTATGAGCTTCATATGCCCTGAAGACATCTCCTGTAGAATACCCATAAAAAGACCTCTTTTTGCATTGGCGCGGTTCCACAGTGTACTGCTCGCGCCAATGGGGGAAATCCTCTAAAGAGGGCGCGCCATTGGCGCTCTGTCTCAGAGTCGCACTCGCGCCAACCGAATTGGGTAAAGTTTTTAACAAACAAGCTTCCGAAGGTTCTCCTTAACCCATTCATCAACTGAATCTATGTTGAGCTAGGATGGTTTTGGCTTCGAATCTCCATAGAAGGGAAGTGGTTTGCCACCTTTCATGGAAGCTTCTAAGTGATAAAGCCAATCCCATTGAAATTGTGATTGATCTTATCTCCTTCCCCTCTATCTATAAAAGCTTGTCTCTATGCCTTGAGCAAGCTAGTTCCAGCATAGTGCTAGTGATAGAGAATTCCAGGAGTTCAAGAGTTTGAAGCTGCAAGAGCCTTCTTTGCACCCATAAGGCCAAATCTAAGTGAGGAGATTCTTGTCACCAAAGAGAGAGAGGCTTGTTCCCATCCCAACAAGCTTTGCAAGACTTGTGTAGCTGACTACCCAGCCAAAGGAGGATTTGACGTCAGAACTATGGTTGTATTCTTCCTTGTTATTTATCAATAATAGATGACTATCATTATGGTTCCATTCTCATTGTCCTTTGTAATGGTTGATGTTGAGTTATATCTTTTCTGACTGATATGTAGTTGCATCTATTGGATTTTATGCTTGTATTTGTGTTGTTCTTTGCATGTGTAGGTGTCCAATCACGGAGATCGTGGGGATCGTGACCGGCCGAGGTAAAGGAACGAGAGCGACGTCTCTTCTACGAATATAGCGTTGGAATCCAAGTAGGTTCTCATCATCCACCTTTAATTTTCAATTAGGAACTTGCGTGATAGCATTGTTTGATTGTTGCTAGACCTGGTCTGGGCTAGTAGGGATCGTCTTTGTCCGCAGAGAGGATTTACCTCCACAACAGGGCTTAAAGTGCAAGTTTCTACCAAGTCCATTATAAAGACTCCGCGATTTTTGGGCACGGAGCGCGAAGTCATAATAGAGTCATAGGGTTGTCCGCAATTGTTTTTGTAATGTAATGTTAGCTTGAAAGATCTACCCATGGTCCACGGACCATGGAATTGTATAAATAGAGCGAGGCTCTAAGTGTAGAAAATAGTTGAGTGAATAGAATAGAAGCATGATGAATCCAAGGAATCGATTGAGTCGAAGTGTAAGTTGTGTCTTTGGGTCAGAGAAGGCTTTGCAGCTGAGTGCGCAAAGGCCTAGTAGTCCGCAGCTGAGTGCGTGGACCCCTACAGCTGAGTGCGCTGGGCAGGTCGAGTCTGTAACCGTTGGAAGCATCAATAAAGAGAAGTTTTATCATATTTCTGTGTATCTTTTCCTGTTTTATGTATTATTGGGTATGAATTGCAAGTTTACTGTTTATTTGCTGCGTGAACTCATATGAATGTGATGCATAAATAAATATAACATAAGGCACCCATTTCCATGAAGATAACTAACTAGTGTAAGAAGATAAGGAGAATAGGGTTGCACGAAGGCAAATATATCAGACGCGAAGGCTAGGAAAGTGCGCGAAGCAACCTGCGTGCAGGTACTAACATTTGGACCAAATCAATCCCTCAGACATCTCAAGGGTGCGGAAAATTGGTTCCAACACCCCCCGATACTACTTCAAGTGAGACCTCAGTCCACACTCCGTGGACTGTTGCCGAAAGGGCCAGTAGTACAGGGATTTGTTTAGCTAATTAACTCCAAACCTGGGTTAGGCCCCAACAAGCCAAGAAATGGTTTTGTTTCTGGGACTAGGATCTGCATAGAGATGTCTGATGTTGTATCACTGGAATTTGACAAAGAAAGGAATTAAAGATTGGTTGGATAGGAAGATTCACGAGTTCGTGACGCAGGAGAACAGGAAAACGCAACTATCAAAAGAAGAGTGGTTAGGCTGCTACTTATACACAAAGATCCAAGAAATTTTCTTCGCATCTTTCCCTACTCAACTATACGAGTGGATCGTGATGCTAGCAGATAGCCAAGGAAGGTGCAAGCTCAACAGACCTATTATGTGGACCCCAGAATTGGTGTACAGATTGGAAGCATCTGAGGACAAGATTGCACATGCTATGTATCACTGGCTCGATCGAATTATAGGAGGATTCATCATTGAGTTCGCGGTAGATACCTCAGTCAGCTATAGTGAGGTAGAGCGATGCTTCCTCAAAGGACCGTGAGGTAAGTACGTTAAGTCTTTGAACACTTGGATTAAATGCTACTGTGTGAAAAGCAGGTTATGCGAGTAAATTTATGTTTGGGGCTATGTGAAGTGGGAGAATCTACAGAAATGAAGGTAGTGCAGAACTAGAAACTAGCACCTTGATTTCACCTCCGCAAGGGGACAAGGAAGAGCTCACGAAGGTCTCACAAAGAAGTGAAATCAATTTGATAAGGCAAAGGATTTCGTGTATACCACCCCCACCCACACCACCACCAGTTTCACTGTCTTCACCCCCATCTTTGCCCATACCACCTCCGCCACCACCACGAGTCAATATGGAAAGCGCGATAAAGTTGATAGTGTTCAAGGGAGTAGGTGATCTGAAAATGAGATCTTAGACTAATATTAAGGTATTACAGACTCATGTGCATGGATTTGCTTATATTACTTAGTGCAACGAATCGATAAGATTGCGAATAATATAGACAATGAGCAGTTAGAGAAACATAATAGACAAATGCACATAACCAGCAAGTTTAATATGGATTTCACCCAAAACTCTTGGGCTACGTCTCCTGGTCTAGCCTTCAGTAGTGACCTCTCTATTATGTCTTCAAGAGTAGATTTTTACAAAAGTGAGCTCAATTTGAGTCTCAACACACGAATACAAAACAGTGGGAGTTTACTTGAATCTCTCAAGCCTCTCTGAGTACACAGACTCTCCCTCTCACTCTTTGTCTCTGTTTCTCTCTGTCTCAGCACTGCTTGCCTCTGTCTTTGTCATTCAATGGCTTTTAAGCGAATCGGCATTGTCTGTTCGTTTCCTCTTCTGGGCTTTCTGGCTCCTGGCCTCTGTCTGCTCAAATCCCCTCTGAGCATTAAGCAATCATTGCTAAACATCTTCAGGGATGGTGGCCACCTGTTTTTCAATGGAAGGGACCATCGACGCCTTTGAAATCCCCAAAATAGTTGTTCTCTGTTTACACAGAGAAATACACAAAAACACGGGAAAATCTGCCAAACTACCATTTATCGGACCTAAAATATTATTAATTCCACCTTATAACTCCATCAGGTCTGCCTTTATGTCACTATCGCATTTCCACCATTGATCTGAGTGATCTTGATCCAACGGTTGAGATTCATTTCGGGTGGCTTATGCATACGAAGATTAACCACTTGAAAAGGCGGTTTTCTCAAGCCACGTGTCGGCCAGTGGATGGGATCGGGCGGAGCCCGTCCAATACCACTTACCGCCTAAGGCCCGCCCGAAATCCTGCTCATTACGGAACTCAAATACATTAAAACTTCATGTATAAACCCTTTTGGGTCCATTTTATTGCCCAATTCGCATTTCCTTTGCTTTTCGTTTATTTAACGAAAACGTGAATTTACATTGAAAAACTCCCTTTTATGGAACTCAAAATATATTAAATTCCATTCATAATCTTGTTAGGTCTGGATATCACAAGTCGCAAGTATATCAGCCCCGCTCCTTTGTATTGCTCCGATGCGATAATGTGATGCGATATATCGCAATCGCATATCGCATATTCCCTGGGCCGTTAGTAAGCGCTCCTTTGTATTCTGCCAATGTGATATCGCGAGTTAACCCAGGCCATTGATCTGCATGCTTGATCGACATTCCTCGTTGACTTGCGCTGATCGCTATCACAACTTTCAAATGGCTCCCTCAGATAACCTCTGCTTGCCACCGTTGATTGCGATATGCCAATCAGATTTGGACCATTGATCAGCCAGATCCGATGGCTCCTATGCCTCATTGTTCAAGCCTTCGATAGCTCTGTTCTTCACTATTTCTTCATGTTTTTTCAAGCCCAATAGTGTAATTCGCCATTTTTAAAGGTTCATCCTTTGCGATTGTTTTTTATTTTTGAAGGCTTAGAGGGTATTTTGGATCCATTCTGGATCACGCCTTCCCATTGAAAAAGCTTTTGGACCACAAAAAGTTGGATTTTAAGCAACGATCAAGTGAGGATACAACTTCCTCACTTATCCAATCTCTATCCATCTTGCACTGCTTTCTTTTGAACCTTTGAGTCTGATTCTCAGGTACTCAACATCCCCTCTGCATGTAGTTCTCACCTTCCTATCCAAAACTGTGTCTTCCTACAACTCATTGAGATATTCAAGCAGCAAATCATCAATAGAAGGCAACTAACTTTGCTCTTCGGGATCTTCAATCAATGAAGGTTCATATAGTCTCAAGTTCTCTGCATTAACGACTGAATAGATATGCATATAAGCTAGAAAATCAAGGCGAAAAGTGTTTTCACCAATTTTCTCAAGTATCTTGAAAGGCCCATACCTTATTGGCTTCAGCTTCTTACCTTCACCTTGCATTCTATCTTTGCTGATGTACAGCCAGACTTGATCACCAACTTGGAAGCTATGCTCAATTCGATGCTTGTCATGCCTTGCCTTGTACTTGGCCTGGCTTCTTTCCAGTTGTTCCTGCACTTCTTGGTGAATTTCTTGGATCTGTTCAATGAACTTGGTTGCTTTGTCCACATCACTATGTCCATCAACTGCTATGTCTTTACTAAATACAAAATCCAAGGGAGACTTTGGTATAAAACCAAAACAAGTCTCAAAAGGAGATCTATGAGTAGAAGAGTGCTTGTCACAGTTGTAAGCATGTTTCACATAACACAAATGTTCATCCCAAAGCTTGGGATGCTTGCTGCAATAGCCTCTAAGCAACTAGATCACTGTCCTGTTGACCACCTCTGTTTGACCATCTATTTGTGGATGAAATGTTGTGCTCTTCTTCAATCTGGTGTCCATCAACTCCCATAGACTTGACCAAAACTTCCCAACAAATCAAGAATCTCGATCAGATACAATAGAAGTGGGTAACCCAAAATGAACCCATACATGCTGAAAGAACAACTTCGTTGTTTGTTCAGCTGTAATCTGCTTGTTACAAGGTATTAAAATACACATTTTGTTGAACCTATCCACAATAACATATAAATAATCATGACCTTTTCTAGATTTTGGCAATCCCCCAACAAAGTCCATGGAAACACTTTCCCAAGGATGAGAAGGAACTGGAAGTGGAGTGTACAAGCCTAATTTTCTATTACTGGGCTTGCTTGTAGCACACATGGTACACCCTTTAATATATCTAGAAACTGTTTCATGCATTCTTGGCCAATAACAGAACCTTTGCAACTGTGCAACTGTTTTACTTACACCAAAATGACCTGATATTAGAGAAGTATGTGCTTCTTGGATTATGTTAACTCTTTCAGTTTGAGGAATGCATAACTTTCCCAAATGATATAAGAGTTGGTCCTTAACATGATAATCCAATTCTTCTACTTGTTTGCCCTGACTTAAAGTTGCATATACATCTTTAAAATCTACATCTTGAGCATATTGTTCAATGTAGATTTCATGCAATCCTAGGTTATGCTTAAGTATAGTAGATGCATTTATGATTGGTCTTGATAGCATATCTGCAACCTTGTTGTGTATTCCCTTCTTATATCTGATGACAAGATGAAACTTCTATAGAAAACCCATCCACCTATAGTGTTTGATTGCTGCAATTTAGTTTGTGAGTGTAAATATTGAAGTGGTTGATGATCTATATGTATTATTGTTTCTTTGCCCATTAGGTAATGTTTCCACTTTTTCACACTCTGTACTAATGTATACAATTCTTTATCATATGTGAGATAATTAACTACTACATAAGTAAATGTCTCAAAATGATAACATATGGGTTTACCGTGTTGCATCAACACTGCTCCCATGGCATAGTCATTGGCATCTATTTCAATCTCAAATGGTCGTTGAAGATCTGCCAATGCTAGTACTGGTGTTGTACTAATTTTTTCTTTCAAGATGTCAAAGGCTTTCTACTGTTTACCTCCCCACTGAAACACCTTGTTCAATCCTGTTAAGGCATGTAAGGGAGCTGCAATCAAGGAAAAGTTAGCTATAAACTTTCTCCAATATTGTGCTACTCCTAAGAAACTCCTAACTTCTGTAGCAAATTTGGGTTTAGGCCAGTTCACAATGACTTCAACCTTAGAGGGATCTATCTTCAATTCACCACCCCTACAATATGACCCAAATAATTTAAAAATGTTTTGCCAAATTCACATTTTGATAATTTCACATAGATATTTTCTCTTTTCAAAACATCTAGAGTCTACTTTACATGCTTCAAATGTTCTTCCCATGTTTTACTGAAAACAAGAATGTCATTTAAATATACAATTACAAAATCATCAATAAAAGGTCGAAGTACATCATTCATAACTCTCATGAAAGTGGCAGGAGCATTAGTTAAGCCAAAAGGCATAACCAACCATTCATACAGCCCTTGCTTTGTCTTGAGAGCAGTCTTCCATGCATCTTGTTCTGCAACTTTGACCTGATGATAGCCACTATGCAAGTCTAACTTGGAAAAGTAAATTGCTTCTCTCAGCTGATCTAATAGATCATCAATGCGAGGAAGAGAATAACGATTTGTGATCATTATTTTATGCAGTGCTATGTAATCAATGCACATCCTCCATGAACCATCTTTCTTTCTCACCAATACGACTGGAGATCCACATGGTGATGTGCTTGGACTTATGAACCTTTTATCGAGCAGCTCCTATACCTACTTCTTAATCTTTGCATTCTCTAAAGCGGATAACCTGTACATTCCGATATTAGGAAATGGAGCATCTTGCTGCAAATGAATATCATGTACTATTTCCCTTTTGGGTGGCAGACCTTTAGGTTCTTGAAATAGAATATCATATTCTAAAACAACTTTAACTAAATCATCTTTCTGTTTAGCATCACAGCCTTCAAATACATTGGTCTTATCAGGGTTCTTTTCCTTTACAACCATTAGTAAAAATTGCTTGCATGAATTTACAATTCTTTTCATCTGCCCTGAATTTATGAGAGAATAGTTATTTTTGAGTTGATGAGCTCTTACAATATATTCTATTCCATATTTTGTGAGTTGATACTTATTTTCAGTTCTATAGAAAATGGCTTTTCTATCATACAAGTAAGGACTTCCTAAAACAATACCACATATATCCAAGGGAACTATATCTAACTCAACCTCATATACAAAAGTTGACCCATTAGCAAACCTAAGTTTACATTATCTAGTCACTTGTCGCTTTGCTTTATCACATACCCAACCTAATGGATATGGCTTCTTGTAAGGTGTTGTTAGTAAGCCCAACTTCTTTACAATTGTTTCAAAAATCAAGTTTACTTGTGAACCACTATCAAATAAAGTATCAATCTTTTGGTGCTTGGAAATAACTCTAATATGAAAAAGCTCATGTCTTTTCCTCTCATTATCTTCATTATCAATAGATTGTGCAGAATTACTTGTAGATGCTTCAGAATTTTTACCTTTTATACCTATGGCTGTGATTGTTGTTTCATCACCTGACTCTAACCCCAAGTCCTTCTAAATAGCAGCAACAGTCTTCTTCTTCTTACCACCGAACTTCTGAGGTTTCAGCTCTGGATGCAAAGACCAGCAATGATCATCATCGTTTCCATCCTTCTTGCAGTGAGTGCATGAAGGTTTGTCTTTTTGTACAACATTTTCCTTCTTCTCCTTCCATTTATGCTTCTTCTTTTCCTTGTTATTTCTTGCAGAGGGTTTTGATGATCCTCCCATCTCTGGGTTCACATTCTTGCCTCTAGCTTCTAGATGTGTAGCCTAAACTGATACATCATCTAGGCTAGTGGGGTTAAACATGAGAATGGTTTGCTTCAAATAGCTATGCAGACCACCTATATACTTTAACAAAGTTTCAAGTGAGTCTAGAGATATGCCTAGAGTTAAAGCTCTTTTTCTAAATTCCTGGGTATAGCCTTGTACACTTTTCCCCTTTAATTGGCGAAGAGTTTGCCAACTCATCATTGCTTGCTACATATAAGCTAGAGGATAGAACTATTTTTTAATGGCAGAAAGAAATCCATTCCAGGTAGAAAGAATTTTACCATGTCTCTTCAAATTAGCTTGTGTCTTGCCTTCCCACCACACTAGTGTAGTTCCTCCAAGGCAAAGGCTAGCTAGCTGAATCTTTCTCCTTTCTGAATTAATGTTCTGCACCCTGCAATATACATTAATCCATCTAATCCAGTTATCTAGCTTTTCTGCATTTAATTCACCATCATAAATTGGCAAATCAAATTTCACATCTAATTTAATCACAACAGTTTTCTTCTTTTTCTTTTCAGGGCTAGTTTTATGTGAAGAAGATGATGAGGATGGTGATGATGGAGTAGATGGTGGAGAAGGCCTCTCTTCTTTTCCTTTGCCTTCTGGATGGGCATCTAGAAGAGGTTCCTCTGCTCCTTTATCTGGTTGAGATGCTGAAGTGCTTTCACCTCGGCCTTTCTTAAATTCCCGATACATCTCTTCCACCATGGCCTGAAGTGCCCTAAAACCTTCCATAAATTGAGATTATGCTCCCAAGGGAGTTTCTTCTGCCAATTTCCTCCGAGGATAGACTCTTCCAATTTATGGATTGGCCCCAACAAGTTCTCCTTTTCTCTATTTCAGCTTTGACCTTGTTAGCATTAAAAAAAAATCCAACACAAGCTTGTCTAACCTTAGCAAACCTAAAGCTCTGATACCACTTGATTTGAAAATGAGATCTTAGACTAATATTAAGTTACTTCAGACTCATGTGCATGGATTTTCCTATATTACTTAGTGCAACGGATTGATAAGGTTGAGAATAATATAGACAATGAGCAGTTATAGAAACATAATAGACAAACACACATAACACAGCAAGTTTAATATGGAGTTCACCCAAAACTCTTGGGCTACGTCTCCTGGTCCAACCTTCAGTGGTGACCTCTCTATTATGTCTTCAAGAGCAGAATTTTACAAAAGTGAGATCAATTTGAGTCTCAATGCAATAGATACAAAACAACAGGAATTTACTTGAATCCCTCAAGTCTCTCTAAGTACATAGATTCTCCCTCTTGCTCTCTATCTCAGTTTCTCTCTATCTCAGCACTGCTTGCCTCTGTCTCTGTCATTCAACGACTTTTAAGTCAATCAACGTTGTCTGTTCATTTCCTCTTCTGGGCTCTCTGGCTCCTGGCCTCTGTCTGCTCAAATCCTCCCTGAGCGTTAAGCAATCATTGCTAAACATCTTCAGGGATGGTGGCCACCTGTTCTGCAACAGAAGGGACCTTCGGTGCCTTTGAAATCCCCAAAATAGTCATTCTCTGTTTACACAAAGAAATACACAAAAACACGGGAAAATCTACCAAACTATTGTTTATTGGACCTAGAATATTATTAATTCCACCTTATAACTCCATCGGGTCCACCTTTATGTCACTATCACATGTCCACCATTGATCTGAGTGATCTTGATCCAACGGTTGAGATTCATTTTAGGCGGCTTATGCGTATGGAGATTAACTACCCAAAAAGGCGGTTTTCTCAAGCCACATGTCGGCCAGTGGATGGGATCGGGCAGAGCCCGTCCAACACCACTTACCACCTAAGGCTCGCCTGAAATCCCGCTCATTACAGAACTCAAATACGTTAAAACTGCATGTATAAACCCTTTCTGGTCCGTTTTATCGCCTAATTCACATTTCCTTTGTTTTTCGTTTATTTAATGAAAATGTGAATTTACATTGAAAATCTCCCTTTTACGGAACTCAAAATATATTAAATTCCATTCATAACCCCGCCGGGTCCGGCTATCGCAAGTCGCAAGTATATCAACCCCCCTCCTTTATATTTCTCCGACGCGATAATGTGATGTGATATATCGCAATCGCATATCGCATAGTCCCCGAGCCGTTGGTAAGTGCTCCTTTGTATTCTACCGATGTGATATCACGAGTTAACCTGGGTTGTTGATCTGTGCACTGGATCGACGGTCCTCGTTGACTTGCACTGATCGCTATCACAACTATCATATGGCTGCCTCTGATAACCTTCACTTGCCATCACCGATTGCGATATGCCGATCGGATCTGGACCATTGATCAGCCAAATCCGACAGCTCCTATGCCTCATTGTTCAAGCCTCCGATAGCTCTGTTTTTCACTGTTTCTTCATGTTTTTCAGGCCCGATAATGTAATCCGCCATTTTTAAAATTTCATCCTTTGCGATTGTTTTTTATTTTTGAAGACTTAGAGGGTATTTTGGATCCATTTTGGATTAGTAGGAAATAAAGATCCTGACCAATTTTCGTTCGTAATAAAAGCTGTATGGGAAGCGCAGGGAGTTACAAATGACAATATAAAGAAATTAGTGTTGGTCAACACTCTGCAGGATCGTGCGCTGACTTGGTACATTAAGCATTCTAATGACAATATAAATGCGGGGATCGTGGATATCCAAACCGTGCTAAAAAAAGAGTTTAGCAAGCCGAAGTCAGAGGCACAGTCGATCATTGGGTTCAAGGAAATCACAATGCTACCAGGCAAGACCCCTTGGGAGTTGGATTAGGGACTGAAAACAAGATAGGACAGCTCACCCAGAAGTATGTGACGAGGTATAGTGCATAAAATGCAAGGGTCAGGGACATGACAAGGACCACTGCCCGGTGTTCGCGAATTACCTCGCGAGAGGAGGACCAATGTCATTGAAACCAAGGCATAAGCAAGACCTAGTGTGGTGACTGCATTATGGTGCACAATTTTTCAAATATGGGGAAAGCATGCTACAGACAACTGCCATCTATTGCAGAAGTACACATAGAATTCACAATAATTGTTCCGTAATTTTTGTAGGTTAGTGGGACATGATGAGCGCACCTGTAGAAGTTATGAGTTGATGATGGATAAGACTCCCACCTATAGAGTTCAGGCCAAAATTCGGCCCTTTGACCAGAACACAGGGATGGCGCAAATCAGCATTTAGGGGCGCGGACGAGGCTGACGTGAAGGAGGACCTGGAAGAGGTCGCAGACAGCTGATATGTTATAATTGCGGAGGGCCAGGACATTATGCCCGTGATTGTATGAATCTAACACGTCCATCATGCTTGTATTGTAGATTGTTTTATCATGAGACAGAGGATTGTCCCACACTAATAGCGTGGTTGTGCGATAAAGGAGCACTCCAACCTCCCCCGACTTGGAACCTGCAAATGATGAGGTCTGAGCCATGCGAGGAAGACCCTAATGTGAATACTGTGCTCCAAAGTGGAATTATCACAGGGGATGACAAAGGCAAATAGCCTGAAGAGAGTACTTGGGTTCGCAAGGCTCTGACAAAAGAACCAAACTTTGATTTGGAGCATGCTAAGGAAACCTTCATGGAAGCCCAGAAGAGCTTCGCTGATGCCTCCACTTCAGGAAGCAAAGACAAACCGAAGCCAGAAATGGACCCATCAATGCTCACGACGTTCCTAGAAACATGCATGAAGCTGTTGTGTGACATCAAGGCAGTGAAGGGACTGTAGGAACTCTTAAATAGATGCGTTGGGACCACGCCAGGAGAACCACGCGTAGTCCAGAAGCTCAGAAAGCACACAATGAGGATGGGAAGGGAGATGAGATTAACTGTCCAAATTGGAGAATACGAGATGGACCAAGTGATTCTGGACCTAGGATAAGACGCAAATGTTCTATCGAACCAAACATGGGAGAGTATGGGGGGGCCTACGCTGCAATGGTCCCCTATCCAGCTGCAAATGTTGAACCAGAAAAAGATCCTACCTATGGGAAGATTGCAGGGGATCACAGTTGATATTGAAGGAGTGAGCGCGCTGGAAAATTTTGAAGTGATAGAGATTGTTGATGACAGCAATCCCTACCTCATGCTATTAGGAATTAATTGGGCCACTAACATGAATGGGGTGATAAATCTGAAGAAGTGCAAGATGATTTTTGAGAAAAAGTCTCTGCACATAGTTGTACCTTTGGACCTTGTAGAAGGATCGCGCTACACAGAGCCAGTGCATGAGTATGAAAGCGACAACGACTTGGACTGCATCTACAAGATAACTATGCGAGAGAAAGACTGGGTAAATCCAACCGCAGATGGACGAATCTCATGGGAGCGCGAAAGCTCCTACACATCATATTCTGACGAAGAGATAGAACGATGGCGGAACTGGTTACACGAGGTAACCATGCTAAACTATAACATGATGATGAGATCATTGCGCTACGTATCAATGTAGGTAAGTGATCTGCCTACGTATGATGGGTTAAGAAAGGTAGATGACTTCCTAAACAGATTAGAAAGGGAGGTTTCGGAACAACAATGTTTTGAAGCTTTGAAATGGGTACTACGTGCTATGCCCGTGAGGTGGTGGGGTACGCACCAGGGAAGCTTTGAGGATTGGAGCGAATGCAGGAGAATGATGTGCATAAGGTTTGGGAAGCCTCAAATGTGATTAACAGACAAGATTGTCAGACAAAACGGTCCGCGCACCCACATGTCAAGAAGCATATATTCATATGGTACGAAACCTGCGTAGATGCACACATCTTTCGCGGTAGGAGACATGAACAGTAAGCAAGTGCGGGCAAGGCAATGGCACGAACGACCCCTCCAATTGGAACCACAGAGTATGGAAAGACCATGTGCGCAAATGGTCTTTCCATGTGCGCAAATATTATCCACGCAGAAGCCTTTAACAAAGTATGCGAAGTGATGAACAAGGTACACAATGTGTAGCGAACTGGTTGGGACCTGCGCATACCAGCGGTTCTGTGGGCTTATAGGACAACATGCAAGAAATTGATAGAGCAGGCACCTCTGAGGCTGGAGTATGGAGAGAACATTGTAATCCCCATAGAGTATAAAATTCCTAGTCCATGCATAGTAGCACCAGTGGATACGATAGTTCGGGGAACCTTGGAAGAAGGGGTCGCGCAGCTAAATGAAGCAGAACACTTGGGACCTGATGAAGAAATCTGATAGGGTGACCTTAAGCTCCAAGGAGGGTGGGATTAAGGGAGAAAAGCGCTTTGGTAGAAGTAGAAGTCAAGAAGCTTGAGGATGAGATAAAGGCAGGTTTTCTCGATAAGAAGACCAGGGTGATAAAACAGGGTGCGCATGATCACGTTGAAAAATTTGGGGATTGTCGCCGAGAATTGATCAGCCTGATGCCTTGGATTGGACCACATATTACTAAATGGATCAACCATGGTTGCATGCTACAAATGATAAAATTCACGACGTAGCCAGTAATAATAAAAGGTGAGTATTTTCCAGGAAAAGTAATGGATGACTAAATGAAACCCTATACAGGTGGCGCAGCCACCTGACTAGCTATGGGAAGTATGGTCTTAGTGCTCCAGGCATTTGAAAGGAAGTGCGGGACTCTAAAATACTCTGCTTGAGAGCTGCGCAATGTTGGAGCTACGCATAGAAGCAAAGTGTCACAAGGTCCGCGACCGCGCAACGGGGGTTGTGCTACCACGCAGGTTGGGTGGAAAGTGACTATTGGAGTCACTATTCACGATGTGATGCTCGACATGAGACCTAATGGAGCGAGTGGCAGGCATTTAATATGCACTTTATGGGCAAGATTTGGGAAAATTTGTTGCCAAGGGAGCATTAATGAACCAGATTTGGGGGGAATGGTCGAATTCAAATTCAAAAGCCGCTATAAATTACAAAGGGCTACCTAGCAAACAACACTTGGTCATTTGTGAATTGAGCTATTGTATGACCCACGTATTCTGAGCTGATATATGTTTGCCCTGTGTTGAGCATTGATTGAGCCCCTGATTACGTGATTGAAATATTCCTCAACCAGCAAGATGGTAGCATCACAAGAAGTTAAGGAAATTGTAGAAATGACAGTTGAAGAGGCCGCGCAAGCCCTGACTATGGGGGATGCCCTTGAAGGTGTCGGGATTGTGGAAGAAATCCCTAAATCACCGTGCACACCGAGGCCAAAGAAAGACAAACAGCTGATGATTTCTGTACGTGTGTCCCTTCGAAACCCGCTACGCACTAGGTTAGCGATGGAGGAGAAAGGGAAAGTAGTTAACATGGAAACCGACAAGGAGGAGGAAGACCTGGAGGACCTTATAATTGAAGAAGACGAGGACGAAGGCATGGAGGAAGAAACTGAGCCTATGCACCCTCCAACAAAGCTGCCCGCCTATATCCCCCCATGGAAGGGGAAGGAAAAATTGCCCAAGGATCTCGACATGAGCAAGGTCTCTCTCCAAACTCCGTTCCTCTCGAACGACATCATCTTTGAGGGCACGTACCTGGGGCAGGTGCCTAACTTGAAATTTGAAGATTGGGATCTCACTGACCATGAGAAATTCCCTCATCTAGAGACCACAAAGCTCATGAAGCCCAAGCATAACACCGTGGCGGGGTTTATTGAATTGGAGCCACGAAAGTGGTTATGCAGAGTGGAAAAGGCACGGTTATTAAACCTGCTCTGGGTGCCGCATTTCCTCCACTCCCCAATAAGAATATTCATCATCAAGAAACTGCTCTGCCTGGTGCATGGTGGATATTTGTGGTTGGAGGAGCCCATCCCCATCATGGACCACTTAATCCACCGCATTACCCGGCTCCCATGCAAAGGAGAGGACCCCACAGACATCTCAGAGGGGAAGAGCAGTGACTTGGCCATTGCGAAGGCCATGAAGAAGAAATACAAACTGGAGAAGAAGAAAAGGGGCTACGCCATATCCAGCATAAAAAACAAAGCAGTTAATGTGGCGACCCAGATACTGGCAAGTAAAGTTATGCGCAAGTGTCACGCGGACAAGGTACCCGCACCGGTGGTGGCACTTGTTGAGCAATGTGCAGAGGGGGTTGAGTTTAACTGGTTTGATTTCTTATGTAAAGAATTCCTAGAAAATTGTCGCGAGGCCTAGGACCAAGGAAAATCGTTCCATTATAAATGGCTTCTGCTCTCCATAGTGCTCGTAGAAGGGGAACTGCCAAAGGACAGTCAGTTCCCCACAATTGATAGGTATCTTCCAGAGGACGTGAAGCACGCTTCGTTGTGGGCCACGAAAGACATGAACTAGATCTGCGACAGTAATATATTTTGGGTGTTCATGGAAATGAACATCAAAATGGGGATTAACCGCAAGCCACGGTTATCACCCACTATCTACAATATCCTGCATAGTTTTAAAGAACTTAAAGCGGACCTCCACAGCATATATATCAGAGTGCACAAGGACCCAGCCAAGAAATGGAACAAGCTACCCTTCGTAGCCACAGATGATGTAATTTTCGGTGTAGTGGAGACATGGCCGCTGGAGTGGTGCGCACCAGACATCGCGGTGGTGGAGAAGTCTGTGGCGCAGAAGAAGAAAGAGGAGACCAAACTACAAATGGTGTAGTTAGCAAAGAAGAAAAGGCAAGAATTAGTGGCAGCAAAAGTGCAGGAGGCACGAGACACTGCGCAAACAGCAGCAGAACAGAAAAAGGCCATAGCAATAGCAGCAACACAGGAGGCAGCCGAGAAGGTGCGTGAGGGCTAGAAGTCGCCTTCGCATGGGTAGGAAACAAAGGAAGAGGAGGGTGGTGTGGACCCACAAACTGCATCAACACAACTGAAGGGCCAATGCCCATGTGTTGGGTAGCAGAGGTCCTGCGTAACAGTTTTGGGGCTTAGAGCTTATAAATTAGGGTGAAAATATTGTAAAAAATCCAAAATATGTGGAGCATGAAATGTAATAGATCGAGTCAAAGGGTTGTCCGCCCAAGAAATAATATAGAATAATAGGAAGTAAGTCAGCTTGCCTATGGTCCGTGGACCATGGGAATGTATAAATAGAGTGAGGCTCTATGGGTAGAAGTCAGCTTTTTGGTATGTACTTTTGGATCTGAAATGTAATGGATTTTTGAGGAGAAAAGTCTTGAAGCATCTGTAAGTCCAATTCAAGGGTGTTGGTAGGTAGATAGAGGCTCTGTAGCTGTGTGCACAAACCCCTACAGCTGAGTGCGCAAGGTGGATCTGGATGAATTGACAAAGGAAGTGAATAAAGATAAGTTGATTCTGAAATTCTGTGTTAAATTTGAATTATTGCAAATCTGGCTAATTTACGGTTGATATAACTATTTGATCTATGCGCATATGCTTATGTTATATGTTTATGCAAATCTGTATCTTTTCTGGGTGTGCGAACTGGTTATTTCTGTTAAATGTTTGCTTAAAGATCATAAAAAGTATATCTAATCTATAACAATGCATTAATAAGTATTAAGGAGTTTCCTGGGTCTAGATCTATGCGGAGCGGAGTGGCGCGAAGCCACAGAACGGTGTGCGAACCTTCCAGGCCACATCAAGACATCCCAAGGGTGTGGAAACCTGGTTCCAGCACCCTCCGCTGCTACCTCAAGTGAGACCTCAGTCCGCACTTTGCTGTGTGATTTGTTTAGCTAAATAACTCTTCTGAACCTGGGTCAGGCCCATTTAAGCCAACAAATGGTTCTGTTGCCAGGACTGGGATCTGCCTAAGGGGTGTCTAATGTTGAAACACTAGAATCCTACAAAGAAAGAGCTTGAATATTGACTGGATTAGGAGCAGTACGAGTTTATAGAACACCGACGCGCAAGCCAAAGGTTAAGAATGACGAATGTGATCCAGCTACCGGTATTCAAAGGAGCAGGAAGTGAAGATCCAGAAAAATTTTGGTTCGTGGTAGCGACGGTATGAGAAGCACATGAAGTTACGGATGATAACATCAAAAAGGCTACCTTAGTTAGTGCGTTGCAGGACTGAGTGCTAACATGGTATATAAAGTACTCAAGCGACAACCCGAATGCAGGTACAGTGGAGATCCGGACCGAATTAAAAAAAAAAAGAATTTAGCCGGCCGAAATCAGAAACGCAGTTGATCATAGGGTTCAATGAAATCGCGATGATGCTTGGTGAGACTCCATGGGATCTAGATCATAGATTGAAAAGTACAATTCGTGAGGCGAACATGACATTGTTGGATGTAAAGCACTGCACGTGGATTGTGGCGTCCCTGACACCACATTTATAGATGGCGCTATCACAGCAAAATATCTTAACCCAAGCCGAAGCATTAGAGACCACGATGAGGTTGCATGAAACTTCGCTATAGGATCTGGGGTTGGGAGTTCAACAAATCCACGTGCAAATACAAAACCTGTGTTTAGAAATGCAGAAGTTAAAACAAGAATAGGCACCTCACCTAGGAGCCTGCAAGGAAGTATGGTGTATAAAGTGTAGAAGCCAGGGTCATGATAAAGATCATTGTCCAGTCTTTTTGAACTATGTGGCAGCGGGGATACCAACACCATTGTGACCAGAGGCACAAGCAGGGCCAAGTGTGGCACCCGCACTATGGTGCACGATACGTCAGGAGGGAGGAAAGCATGCCATAAACAACTGTCATCTATTACAGAACATGAGACAACCCCCCCAAGTGGCTATTTTGCAACTTTTGCAGATCGGTGGGCCACGAGGAACGAGACTGCCATAGTTATTAATTATTGACGGACCAATCACCTGCCTACAGAATGTAGACTGAAGTGCGAGGTCAGGATCCAGCATCGACAATTGCGCACGGTGGGTTCCAAGGACGTGGACGAGGACCAGGAGGAATGGGGCCAAGAAGGGGTCGCAGGTAGCTCATCTGTTACAACTGCGGAGGACCAAGCCACTACGTGCGGGACTGTACCAATCTGACCAGAATATCATGCCCTTACTGCGAACAATTTGATCATAAACTAATAGATTGCCCCACACTGATAGCACAGATTTGTGTGAAAAAGCAGCACAACCTACAATGACACAGAATGTCCAGATGATGAGGTCTGAATCCCAACATAAATATGGTGCTCAGAAGTGGCATAGTCACAGGAAAGGATAAGGGGAAACCAACCAAGGAGGACGGAGGAGTCCACAAGGAGACAGGTATGGAAGCTAGGGAGAGCTTCGTGGAGGTCTCTACCCCAGGTAGTAGGGATCAATCTGAGCTAGGAAGGGATCCCTCGATGTTGAATACCTTTTTAGAGACATGCATGAAAGTGATTCGTGACAATAGAGTGCTTAAGGGCTTGCAAGAATTGATAAATAGGTGTGCAGGTTCAAGTGAACCTCGCGTGATTCAAAAATTGGGAAAACATGTGTCACAGACTGGGCGGGAAATGCGGTTAACAGCATAGATTGGTGACTATGAGATGGATCATATCATTCTAGACCTGGGCTCAGATGCAAATGTACTACCTAAACAGATGTGGGAGCACATGGGCAAGCCCACACTACAATGGTCTCCTATTCAATTGAGGATGGCGAATCAACAGAAGATCTTGCCCATGGGAAGACTACAAGGGATTACAATAGATATAGAAGGCGCGAGCACCCGAACGGACTTCGAGGTAATTGAAATTGTGGATGAAAGTAACCCTTACCCTGTGTTATTAGGAATAGACTGGGACACTGACATGAATGGAGTTATTAATTTAAAGAAGCAGAACATGATCTTTGAGAAGAAGTCGCTCCGCGTAGTCATTCCGCTAGACCTGAATGAAGGACCGTGTTACACTGAACCCGTGCGTGACAAAGGAAGTGATGATGAATTAGATTTTATTTACAAAATCACTGCATGACATCAAGTGGGGGACAATATGATGGTGGAAGGAAGAATATCATGGGAGCATGCAGACTCTTGCACCGAAGATTCAGATGAAGAAGATGAGTGATGGCATAACCAGTTGAATGGGGTAACCACATTAAACTTCAATATGGTGACTAAATCGCTATGTTGTGTTAAAGCTCAGGATCATGAACTACTGATGTATGATGGGCTAATAGTAGTAGATGAATTCTTGATCAAATTCGAAAGCATAGTACCAGAGAACCAGCGATTCGATGCGTTGAAATGGGCGTTATGCACAACGCTTGTGCGTTGGTGGGGCACACATGAAGGAACCTTCGAAAATTGGCGCGACTATAGGTGCATGATGCAGATAAGATTTGGGAGGTTGGAACTACGCATAATGGAGAAATATGATGGACATGATGATCCGCACATGTAGCTGACCAAATGGGTCCAAGCCTATGGAGAAGAGCCTCAATAGGAGTGTGTACACTTATTTTATCATAGCCTGGACGTCATCCCAAGGAATTGGTATACTGAAATAGAGCTCCGACATGGCACAGGTGAATGGGATATCTTGTGCGAAGGGTTTCTGTCAACTTTCCTTTTTGAGGATCAATGGATGGATACTGTGGACAATGCGTTGTAGGTAGTAAAGGCCACTATTTTCATAATACCATCGGAACTAGAAGAAATCGTGCAGCCAGACTGGTCATGACAGTTGAGCCAGGCCCTGGAATGTTACAATGTGCAGGTAGAAGATGATGAGGACGAGCCTAGAAACATCAATATTCCAGAAATAGAGGGAAGTCGCAAGGTGCATGGACCCGAAATCGAGGATCCAGACATCACCATGCCACTAAAAACGAAACAAGTAAATATTGGAATAGAGAAAGAGCTGAAGTATGCAATGCTAGGAGACTATTGGGATGATGCCACGGTGGAAAAGGTGGTCGAGTTACTTCGAGAATATCAAGATTTATTCCCCACAAAAATCATGGAGTTAAAAGGGATCCTCAGTGACCTGGGAATGATGATGATAACCCTGAAGCCGGATGCAAATCCAGTTAAGCAGTGGCCTTACCGGTTGAATCCAAAATACAAAGCGAAGGTCCACGAGGAGTTGTATAAGATGCTTGCAGTAGGAATAATTGAATCAGTAGAAGATTCCGACTGGGTAAGTCCTATGGTTGTGCAGGAGAAGAAATAAAAGGGTGAAATTCGCATCTACGTCGATCTCAGAAAGCTCAATGATGCATGTGTTTATGGGAAAACTAGTATTCCTAAAGAATGTTAGCCCTCTAGGTTTGGCAGCTACCCTAGAAACAATAGTTTAAAGCAATTCAACAATTTATTTTATGTGTAACAGATAAGAGAAAGATAGTGGAACCAACCTGGAACTTCTGCTTAATCCCTTGCTTGATCTCTCTCCACTTTGACAGAGCCTACAACTCCTCCCCGTACCAACAAAAAAGAACCGTCAAAGCATCATGATCTATTACAACATAAACATTACAAAATCAGATATATAATGAAAAAATGATAGCATTCACAAATGATAACATTCACAATTGCACAATCATATGGAAGAAAACTTGAAGAAATTTATTAATAGAAGGGAGAATTACAACCCAGTTGTCTGATCTAGCATCATCCTCCTAGATTTAATCCTTCTTCACCTCATGAAATATCAAGATCACTCCAACAATGCAATGCTCTTTCCTCAATTACAAACTATCAGCACTTCATTGCAATTCACAATATTCCAGCCTCTAGATCTCTTGGATGAGGGATCCATTTATAGATGTTTGCAAGGGTGTGAGTCATCCATGGGGTTTGATTAGTGTCATTCCACTTGTTACAATGGGTTCCATAAGAGAAGGGATTGGATTTTCTTAGATCCCTTATTCATCCTTGGGCGAATTCAGAGAGGCAAGTGGCATAGGAGAAAGTTTTGGAAGATTCCATGAGTAATCAACTGACAAATGCCCCGGACATTTGTCCATCCTCACCCATCGCACCCTATACAAGGCATAAATAGTATGCATCACACCCTGGTAGTGTACCACTCAGTATGCATCGCACTTTGCCAGTGGAGCAGTGAGCATGGTTCAATTTAGGCAGTTTCTGGATGGTTTCTCAGATGGGACTTTTGGGGAATGATGTATTTAGATGACTATGTTCCTTTAGGGTATGAAACAACTCTTTTAGGGGTTGATGAGCCCTAATACATTGACATATAAGTTGGGGGTTGATGTGCCCAAATATGTCTAGAACAGTTGCCCCCTAAAACATGAGTTCGTAAATATTCATGTCGGGTGAAATGCTTTATCATGAGGACCCGAAGTTTCGAACTGGAAGGTGACCTACATAAGTTACAATACAATACATCATCATAATATAATTTTCATGATCTAGCTGAGGGAGGCATTCCCATGCTCAACTTTATAAATTTCATTTCATGTACATAGATCAGATAGTCGTCTGCAGATATAGATTTGTGATTCTACAGATATAGAGGCGCAATCCATGGTTAGGATGACCATCTGTGTAGAGCCTTCATATATTTGAGGTTTTTATACCCCTGAATATATCGCAGCCCAGATGGATGAAACTAGATCCGGGGTCTTCAAACTCGTTCAATCCTCCCTCAATGTACAAGTCAATCCATGTGAAGAGATGTTCTGAAGTCGAACATGGAAAGACATCGCCTGATTACCAGCCAATGATGTGAGCTGTTAACAGATGCGAGAGGAATCACCGATAATGATAATGACCCTCAAGGTACTATAGTGCAATTCACATGGTGTGAATACATGATTCGATATCGAAAACCACGCAAAATCTTTCGGTCGAAGGCCATTGATGTCAACCTGTCGCCGGAAGTGAGAAACTTGTCATTGATGTATGCAAGCTCCAAAGCACTGAAAGGGTTGTTTCTAAGTCAACTTCTTGGATAATGAGCTGATGTTGACAAGAAGTGACTCATCATAGGAGGGCTTTGATGTACCCCACATCTATGACACGAGATGAAGCAAATGATTTCTGGAGGTGAAAAAATGAACTGACGACACAAGGTTCAAGAATGGCGGTCATGAAAAAATGAAGGTTGGAGGTATTGCAGTGGATGATAAATTAATTGGATGGTGTTTTCTCAACTGAATGACTTCTCTTGAACATGTCAGTGACACTGAGATGAATTGGTAGTGTTAACCCCAAAAGATGGATGGTATGAAAGACCAATCGTGATATGACCAGTGAATGGAATAACCCAACCCAACTCGATAATGGAGATGAAGTGAAAGTTTCATGTTCAAGAGTGACTTGCTACCATAAATTCTTCAAGTTTTCTTCCCATTTTTCTAGGAAAACTAGTATTCCTAAAGAATGCTAGCCCTCTAGGTTTGGCAGCTACCCTAGAAACAATAGTTTAAAGCAATTCAACGATTTCTTCTATGTGTAACAGATAAGAGAAAGATAGTGGAACCAACCTGGAACTTCCACTTAATCCCTTGCTTGATCTCTCTCCCCTTTGACAGAGCCTATAACTCCTCCCCGTACTTAACACACTTGAAGAGTACCTACACAAGTACAGCAACAAAAAACCGTCAAAGCATCGTGATCTATTACAACATAAACATTACAGAATCAGATATATAATGAACAAATGATAGCATTCACAAATGATAACATCCACAATTGCACAATCATATGGAAGAAAACTTGAATAAATTTATTAATAGAAGGGAGAATTACAACCCAGCTGTCTGATCCAGCATCATCCTCCCAGCTTCAATCCTTCTTCACCTCATGAAATAGCAAGATCACTCCAACAATACAATGCTCTTTCCTTAATTACAAACTATTAGCACTTCCTTGCAATTCACAATATTCCAGCCTCTAGATCTCTTGGATGAGGGATCCTTTTATAGATGTTTGCAAGGGTGTGAGTCATCCATGGGGTTTGATTAGTGTCAATCCACTTGTTACAATGGGTTCCATAAGAGAAGGGATTGGATTTTCTTAGATCCCTTATTCATCCTTGGGCGAATTTAGAGAGGCAAGTGGAATAGGAGAAAGTTCTGGAAGATTCCATGAGCAATCAACTGACAAATGCCCCTAGAAGGCCTAAGTAGTATGCATCGCACCCTGGTAGTGTACCACTCAGTATGCATCACACTTTGCTAGTGGAGCAGTGAGTATGGTTCAATTTAGGCAATTTCTGGATGGTTTCTCAGATGGAACTTTTGGGGAATGATGTATTTATATGACTATGTTCCTTTAGGTTATGAAACAACTCTTTTAGGGGTTGATGAGCCCTAATACATCGACATATAAGTTTGGGGTTGATGTGCCCAAATATGTCTATAACAGCATGTGTCAACGATCCCTTTCGAACGCCATTTACAGATGAGGTACTGGAAAATGTGGGAGGACAGGAAGCCTACTCCTTCACGGATGGTTTCTCAAGTTACCACCAGATCAAGATCATGCCAGAGGACAGGAGTAAGACAACTTTTGCCACCGAATGGGGCTGTTTTCAGTATACAGTGATGCCCTTTCGACTAAAGAATGTGCCAATGATATTCTCCCGCGTTGTGGTAGCTGCATTCAAGGAGTTTATACGCAAGTTCTTAGATATCTTGATGATTGGACTATGTTTGGGCTAGTTAAGAAACATACTGCGAGCTTACGGTTAATGCTAGATACTTGTCGACGGCACTAGATTGCGCTTAATCTAAAGAAGTGTACTTTCCTTGTCCCCTTCGGGAACCTGCTTGGCCATGTGGTTTGTAAGCAAGGCTTGATGGTGGATCCAGAGAAGATCATTTTCATACTCAATCTGCAAGCACTGCGAAATGTCAAACAACTACATGCCACACTGGTTACTATCGGAAGTTCATAAAAAGCTACGCATAGATGACGACAGCAATGGAACAGTTGTTGAAGAAGGATGCTATTTATTGCTGGAATGAGGAATGCAACAAAAGTTTGGAAATGCTTAAGGAAAAGATGGCATCAGCCCCTATGTTGGTCTTTCCGAAATGGGACATCGAATTTCATGTGCACGTTGATGCATCATGTATCACGTTGGGCACGTACTCACTCAAGAAGGAGCGGAGGGAATTGATCATCCAATCGCGTTCGCAAGTTGACGATTGTCAAAAGCTGAGAAGAACTACTCCACTACTGAGCGAGAAGGATTGGCGATGGTATACGCACTCCAGAAATACTGCCACTACTTGCTCGGAGGACACTTTAAGATGTGTTATGTTCCTGTACCAATAGGTGTCATATATCATGATTGACTTGGTTTAGTTCTGAAATATGTACATACCTTTGCTTGTTGCAAATGTTTTCCATATTTGTAAAAATTAAAAATTAAAAATTTAAAATTTAAAGAGGGTATGCCCTAAAACAAAAATCAAAGGGCAAAAATAATAAAGAAAAAGGTCAAAAAATGAAAGAAAATGAACCCCAAGAAAAATAAAAGACCATGAAAGTGTGCAAGCCCAAATGCCACTGCTATTTTACTTTTTGTATAATAAAGATTGTGTGCAACTTGTTACTTATGCCACAATCCATGGTAACCAAACAGTTTAATCTTGGCTATTCCATGTTTTCAATTTCATGCTTAGAGATAGAGAATAAAATCTGACCAAACTGTTTAATCTTGGCAGATAAGTAAATAGGTAGAGTGAATAAAAGGATGCTCAATAGTTTAATCTGAGCCCTTGGATGTAATAAGTTTAGACTTAGTTAGAATACCATTGTAAAAGAAAATAAAAGTTTTTCATAAGGGTTTGCCAGTTTAAGTGCGCCCTAATAAAGAAGTAAAAATGGTAAGATAAGTAGGCAAGGTAAGTAGATTATTGGTTGCAGAGTTATGCATGATGAATGATTATTCAGATGTCAAGTCATATGCTTTCATCATCAAAAGCACTTAAAGATATGGGTGACAATGAATGCATTTACATTATGGACAAAGTCAAACTAATTAACCTCCTCACTCATTTTGCCCTAAGTTTTACTAATTTCCCATAAGTACTAAATGGCACCAACAACCTCAAAGTTAATGGGGCTCAGAGCATTTCTCTGACTTCTGGAGGGACTGGACCCTCGGCCCAATAACTTGTAAGGCCTAAGTGCTAAAACCCCTTCATCAAAATTCACCCCCCTTCATAATTCATTCATTCTCTTCAAATCCTTTTCCTAAGGTTAAATCACTATTTTACTTAGGAAAAATAAATGGTTCTTTATAAAACCCACCAAAATACATTTTAGCCTAAGTCATAATGTTGGATGATGAATATATTTTCAGAAACATTTACTTAGCACATTTTCTTTTTCCATAAATCATATTAACTCCTAATTCTTATTATTATTTAACTCCTGAAACAAATTACCCTTTCCCATATTATTAATAAAAATTCCAAAATTAATGAATATCCCTTCCCGATGGTTTGCAAAATAAACCATAATAAAGTTAAGTAAGTGGGATTAATTGATCGAACCATGATTAATTAAGAACCAAATCCCCGATGCATTAAAAGGGATTAATTAATCACCTGGATTGGTTAATAGCCTCTCCACGAATCATATCTCCCCCGATAAAGTTAAAGTTATTTTAATTACGATCGGGCCCCTCCATTAACTCTCCACCACTTCCCGCTGCCGACTACCATCCGATTGGCCTTCCCACATCCAACGGCTCTCGCCCATATCGCATAGGCCTTTGGGTCGAACATTAAACACGTGATGCAAGCACTTTTGACTTTTCTTCGATGCTACGTGTTAGCCAGTCTGTGGCATCGCGTGACCCTCCGCCAAAACTACCAACCTCCCAAAAACTATGCGATGAAAACCATTACCCCTCCCTCTTATTGCCCCCACTAAATGACAAAGTGCCCCATCAGGTAGTTAAAGCCAACAATCATTTTCATTCACCTGCCAAAAGTCATTGACTTTGTGCATAAAAACAAAAATATGCATTTTTTTCCGTTTTTTACCAAGAAAGTGACTTATGCCTTCCATGCACACACAGAGTATGTCCAGTCCAGCAACTGACTTTCAACCGTCAACCACCATCAGTTGTTGAACTCCAGGCCACTGCAGACTACTGTGCGCACCCTACAAAGCCTTCATTGTAGCCATTTGTCCCTACAGTCAACCAAAAATAGGTATTTACCACATTTCCTTCTTAGAAACCCTGTTTTTGTACTGAACTTCCACTAAATTTCCCTAAACCCAAATAATTCAGTACAATAAAGTTGTTTTCTTAGTCCCAAGACTTCCCCAAGCACCTGTTTTATCTGAATTCCTTGAAATTCCCAACTTCCTTTTTTGAATCCACAAGAACCAAGGATGGAAACTCATGTCGCCCTAAATGTTGCACCAATCACTTCGCCCCACAGGGATTTGGACTACCTTCCCTTGGCCAATAAAGATTTTCAAATTAAGCACCTAACTTTTGATGAAACCCCCTTGAAACTATACTGTAAGTATCGAGACAATTATCTAAACAATGTTGATAAAATAGGTCTTTGGGAGTCCAACCTCTCCAAATATCAGTTCCCCACTGTCCATATCTTCCTATACATTGTCCACCAATGACATGCCTACTCCAACCCCAATCTGAGAGTTGTAATGTCCCTAACCAGGAAGTTCTTTTCACCATTACAGCTGAATCTATAAATGAAATGTTGTAATTACAGCCTGGCCAGAACCTCACTCCCCTTTCAATTGTTGATTTACTTGATAAATCTTCAAGGCTGTCCAGTTCTGAAATCAACCAAGTCAGTCAAACTTTCATTAAAGAACAATACAAATCAAAAGACCCCCCTCCCTACATGATATGTGCCTTTACCAGTCTGGGTAGGGATATTGTCACCATGTTTGCTTGCATTATGGATTTTACCACTAGTGAGTATGTAGATGAAATGACCTTTGCCTGCATGACTATTTTTACCCCAGGCCAACCTCCTGCATGCAAATATGACTATGCTGCATTCATTGCTAGTAAGATGCATGACCAGTTCATGAGATTGGAGAATGAGAGGGTATTCAAATATTCTTCAGTCCTATATTACCTTTTCCTTTACTACCAAGCTAATAAATTCCCTTTCTCTGTACAAAACCTTGACACTGGAGGGAACCCTAGGTCAGTCATTTTCTGGACTTCCATTTTTCATTATTCTCCTTCTTCTCCTCATTCTTACACACATTTTATTGATCAATTTGTGCATCCAATAACTACTATGTTGATAGGAAGTCCCCCTCATAGAATCAATGATGATATTAAGAGAATTCTTCAATTATCCAAGCAATACAAGGTAGGGGACTGGTACTTGTACCAGAACCATACCGAGATCAAGATTTATGGGTGTGAGCTGCCTCCCTTTAAACTGCCTAAATATGTCCCCATGAGATTATTTGCTCTGGAGTATTATAGGAAAATGATCAAATCCACTTTATGAAAGCTAAGAAGAAAGCTCAGTTAAGGATAAAGGATCACTTAGGCCCATTTGTTTGCAACAACAAAAGAGCAGGGAAAGAGGCAGAGGAAATCCTTGAGAGAATGAGATTGAAAAAGAGTTTCGCCTGGCCTTATGATCCTCATAGCTTCATCTGTGACAGAAGGAAAAATCATAAGCTATCCCCCTACTTCCATCATCGAATTCCAAAGATAGAACAGTATGCAAATCAAAATGAGTGGATGGAGGAAACACTTATAGAACAAGATAGTACACAAGTTGAAGTAGAAAATGTTATGAAAGATTTGGAAAGACAACTTCATCTGGATTCCTTTGTACAGGTGCCTGGAGAATCTTCATAGGAACCAACACAGGAGCATAGTACACAGACATCAGGACAATCAGAGGCTTCAGAACAGAAAAAAGATTCAGGATCGCAGAGCATTTCTGAGGAAGTGACCCAAACTGATACAAACATGGTCAATCCTCTAGTATTGCAAACCCCTCTTAATGAGGAATGGAATCAAAAAAGAAGCAGGAGTGAGGCTAGTCCCTCTATAGTGCCATCGAACCAAGTATATGTGAAAAGACAGAGATTGAATCCTTTGTCTGAGCAGGAATATGAAGAAACAGAAAGTGACACAGTAATTAGGAGAAGTGACACAGTGCAAATAGCACTAGTAGGGGAGACACCATCTACCTCTCAAACACAAGCACTAAACAGGCAGCCAAGTGTAGCAAGTGTAGAAGTGTCGTCACTAAGGACAATTTCAGAGAAAAGCCAATATTTGAAAGAAAAGTACAAATAAATTAAGGCTAGGAATGAGCAGCTCAAAGCTCAAACTTATGCCAAATATCTGAAAATGGCTCCTACAAATCAGACAAGGTTGACGTCAACCTTTGACATCAAAGAGGGAAAAATGCAGATGAGCTTTTTGAAGCCAACAGTACAACAGCCAAAGATACGAACTTAGAAATTGGTTGCGATGGTACGAGGAGGTCCCATATGCGGCACCCCAGCTAGAGCTAAAATCCTATGAGGGGGTGTTCTGTGTTAACCGAGCAGAGCAGAATGAGAATTATTGGTTGCGAGAATTGGTGGAAACAATGAAGTAAGAGCTGGAAGAAGAATTGCAGGAGACGAACAATGAAGGACGTCACTCACAGGGAGGTGAACCGCGGAGCCTAGGTAGTGTGTCTCGCCACACCGACGAGTGACTCACGATGAGTCATGATGATTTTGTTGGGGGCCTGTTGGGTAGCGGAGGTCCCGTGTAACAGTTTTGGGGCTTAGAGCCTATAAATTAGGGGAAAATATTGTAAAAACTCCGAAATATGTGAAGAACAAAATGTAATAGATCGATTCAAAGGGTTGTCCACCCAAGAAATAATATAGAATAATAAGAAGTAAGTCAACTTGCCCATGGTCCGCGAACCATGGGAATGTATAGATATAGTGAGGCTCTATGGGTAGAAGTCAGCTTTTTGGTATGTACTTTTGGATCTGAAATGTAATGGGTTTTTGAGGAGAAAAGTCTTGAAGCGTCTATAAGTCTAAGTCAAAGGTGTTGGTAGGTAGATAGAGGCTCTGCAACTGTGCACGCAGAGGCCTAGTAGAGCCCACAGCTATGTGCGCAGACCCCTACAGCTGAGTGCGCAAGGTGGATCTGGATGTATTAATGAAGGAAGTGAATAAAGAGAAGTTGATTCTGAAATTCTATGTTAAATCTGAATTATTGCGGATCTGGCTAATTTATGGTTGATATAACTGTTTGATCTATGCGTGTATGCTTATGTTATAATTTTATGCAAATTTGTATCTTTTCTGGGTGCGCAAACTGGTTATTTCTGTTAAATGTTTGCTTAATGACCATAAAAAGTAGATCTAATCTATAGCAGTGCATTAATAAGTATTAAGGAGTTTCCTAGGTTTGGATCTACGTGGATCAGAGTGGCACGAAGCCACAGAATGGTGTGCAAACCTTCCAGACCACATCAAGACATCGCAAGGGTGCGGAAACCTGGTTCCAGCACCCTCCCCTGCTACCTCAGGTGAGACCTCAATCCGCGCTCCACGAGCTGTTGCCAAAAGGGCAGGTAGCTGCGGGATTTGTTTGGCTAAATAACTATTCCAAACCTAGGTCAGGCCCATATAAGCCAACACCAAGTGAGCAGATGGGGTCATGCAAGAAGGTCAAGGCATCAAAGTTGTCTATCGACCCGATCACCCTTACTGAGGGTGAAATGATGACATCAGCGAGACAGTGCGCGACATCACCTCCGAGGCCCTCCAAAACTTCGTGCAAGAGAATCAGATTGTGAAAAGAGTGGGGTTTAACACCGGCTAGTCCCACAACATATTTCACACATATGTATCATAACCAAAAGTCCAATACTTTAGACAACATACCACTTTAGACTCTTACATCAAAAAAACTTTTATTTTCCTATTATAACGCATTTTTAAAGCAAATGAGGGTGCATTTAAATGTGAAAACCTTGTTAGTTTTTTCCTTCTAAAGAGATTAATAATATTTATTTTATCTCACTAAACTAATCTAATCAACTAAATTAATCCAGATTAAACAGTTGGATTAACTTTATTCACCTATTCTACCTATCTAATCTTAGCCAAGATTATATTGTTTGGCTAAGTTATTCCCTCTAATCTAATTAATCATAAATTGAAACCAACATGAACATGCTTAAACTATATGTTTCAAGCAGAAAGGGATTGTGGAATTTAAACAAGTTGCACACAATTTCATGAATTTATTCTTTACAAAGCCAGAAGGCTAGTAGTGGCACTTAAGCTAGCATCACTTTCACATTTATTTATTTTTTGTGGGGTTCATTTATCATTTCTTTTATTTTGCCTCTTTTTCCTATTTTTTGTATTTATACTTTATTTTCATTTTCTATATTTTTTGGAAATCATTTGCATAAAGCAATATTATGTACAATCTAAAATACTAAAAGCAATTATTCAATGATCATTTAATCCTATAAATTATAGGACCCTAACACCTACCATTCTCTTGATCGATCAGCACACATTCCAAGCCAAGTTAACTAAGTTGTTTCGATTGGGATGAGGGGTATATAGATGCACAGGTAATGTAAATGTCAGTCTTAGTTTCATCTCTGGTGTTTCTCCACTGCCAATAGGCCTAGACAGTACCCCAACAGAGTCACGCAGGAACACAAGCATCACTCGATGCTAGTGAGCCTATTCAGTACCTCGGCAGAGTTACTTGCATCACCTCTCTGTGCAGGAAGCCTTTCTCTTCTTTCTTCTTATTCATTTTTCATTTTTTTTTTCATTTTTCAAATAACTATGCATGGACACTTATTTATTTTCAAGAGGCGTAATAGGGATCCCAACTTATTGAGAGAAAAAGTGGTTTTCCCTTCAGAGAAGTATGTGATATACCTCTAACATACTTGTTAAGGTTTTCACCTCACCTTACTCTACTTGACTGAGCTAACAAGGGTTAACCCACAAAAACAGATTGGAGTAGGTGATACTAGTTAAAGTGCAAGCATTGTTTTTTCACCAAGACTCACTCTTAACAAAATGTATTTTCCATCAGGGTATCATCGATGAAGACAATAAGCTCTTCATAAAGAGATAGGAAAACAGATAACCAAATGTTGATAGTCATACAAGTCCACTTATATTTTCCTAGCTTGCCTCAAGAGCCAAACACGGTTTCATGTGAGGCTAACCTACAGGTACAAACAAGCAAACAAAACAAGAAATCAAAGAGAAAAATTAAAGTGAAAGAAAAACCAATAAGAAAAGAAAACAAGCAAGCAAACCAACATGGACACCAAAAAGCATAGCAAAGTAACAAAGTAAACACTACTCCTACTCCTACGCTAAACAGTGCATGGGCCTGCTCATGTCAAGTGATATTTCCAATGCAGCCACTGGCGAATTGGCTAGCCCATGTTGGTGAAGGCATGGTAAACAAGAAAGATATACATGTAAACTAGAAAACAAGAAAGATACAACAGTGAATACCAACACACTCCGAGTTCAAAAGCGTCCACAAAAAAGAAAAGAGTAAAAGCACAAGATAAGCACTCTGCGGACATATCATGGTGATTGGACACACTGTGTGTAGATGATAAACATGTAGAATCTTAGGTCCATGAAAAACAAGAAAACATGAGAAAGAAAGACAACTTGTACTTCATAAGCATTCTTGTTGTGTATGATTCCTCCAATGCGTGAGTGATGGGATTGTGTGGTTCAAGTGGAGGAAGTGAAATTTGTGAACTAGATTTTTTTTTCAATGCACACAAGAGAGTGATGATGAGCCTTAGGTGTTTCAACATATTTTTTACCAGAAGTGGAGCTAACCTTAGGACAGCAAGGGCTTGAGATAACCATCAACATGGGATGAAGTGCCTTGACTGCTTGAGGGGTTTCCACTTCATTATAAGGTATATTATCGATTACCAGTGGCTTATAAAGATTAACAACAAGTGAATCAACATCGTGATCAAATGAAGAAGCACAAAGATCACAACAACCACGATCAGAAAATTCAAGACATTCATTAACATCCTCATGATTAAATGAATCATGCAGAGGGGTTGATGAGAAACAAGGTTGTTTGCCCTCTATGTTTTTGGAAATGACAGATGAAATATTGAATGGATTTTCAGATAAAGATGTGTCCTCTCTGCAATGTAATGACAGACTGACATCCGGTGTGTCCTGTGAATGATCAGAAGTAGAAACATACAGCGATATGTTTTCACAGGGAAACTTAGAAATGGAAGAATCACAAGGGATGTTAGGATAGAGCCGATGAGGTACAGATAGAAGGAGGTCATCCTTCACCATGGGTTCTTCTTCAAATTCCTGCACACACTCATGATGAATGACAGCGCAGGCTGGCTGCACAACACCAACCCCATCAACAAATTGATCCTCGTGAACAACAAGTGTGGAGTCCAGAACAGGAGAACATAGCACAATAAAATCTAGAGGATCAATAGAATGTGGGGAAGGAGGTTGAGGAAATAATTCCACATGACAACCAACAGTTTCGCTAGCCAAATTTGTGCAAAGATAAAGACTAGGTGGGGTGGGAGGATGTGACATTTCAACAAATAGATGTGCACCTTCTCCCACCTCAAACTATGGGGCCAGAGCTGTTTGATGAGATGAGGACGGACAGTCACTTGTGACAGTGACCGTTTTCACCTTGGATTTAGTAGCTCTAACACCGAGGTATGCTAGGGTTGGTTTGAATGATTCTAAGATATGAAGATTCTCAAATATGTGAAGAAGATACTAAAATATTACATTGAGGAATTCCCAATCAATTTCATCCTCTGGGAATTGAAATGCGAGATTATGAAAGTGATACAAGAATTGTGCCATAGATTCATCAGGAGCTTACCGTAATTAGAGAATTTTTTTATTACGTGCTTAATGGTCAAAGTTATGGAATGCATGACATAAATCTAAAACAAGGTCACCAAATGAGTGAACAGATTTTTTTGGCAGTGTGTTAAGACATTGCAATGGGTGCCCACAAGCATGAATGCGAACAATGTGCAGATCACATAATCCTCATGCGATTCGATGTTTTCACATAGTTTGGAAAAAGAAAGACTATACCTCTCCCAATTTGTTATGCCTTCACCTTCATATGTGTTCTATGACAAAATATTCCAGAACTCCTCTGGGACTTCAAAGTCATATCCATAAGACAAAAATCTTGGAGACGAATTGTAACATAAGACATTATATATATGTGAAGATTCAAAATAGATTTCGAGGACTCAGCTTGTCATCTCGCCCTCCTTCAAGTGCCAGAAATCTTGACGGTGTTGGACCCACCAACATTCAGGGGATCTCCCCAGTATGAAGTCCCAACTAGACCTAACACCATTTGGTGTAGGAGTCCTATCCAATATGATGGCCCAGTTGCCATTCTCTTATAGATTTTCCTTAGGTCTTGTTGTTCAACACATGAGAGTGTTATGCTTGTAACTTCAAGAAAGCAAGGTGAGTGTGCCTAGTGAGTGTGTAATGTAACTCTGTGCTCGGGTTCTCTTACTGTCAAAAGGGGGAAGTAAAGTGAGCCTCTTGATGAGAGGGAATATTCCCAACCTAGGAAGAAACACATGCGAACAACAACAAGGGTATGTTGAGCATCCAGCGGAATAGTCTACAACGGATGCGGCAGTCGTGAAAACGAAAGCTCAAGGGAAAACACGTACACCATCCAATGGAATAGTCCACATAGGTGATGGTCGTTAACACCAAGAAATACACAAAGATGGTATGTCTAATTTATGGCGAAGTAGTCCACATGGACAGGACAAAAGTGATAAACAATACAACACAACTTCAACAATATGAGTACTAAAATAACCGAAGTAGTTCAACTATCTTAGTACAGGTTAAGCAAACATTGATTACAAACATTTAAAGAATATTCTTATAAATGGATACAAAACATGTAGGAAAACGTGTTGGCCTGAGACAAGCTTCTAAATTAAGAAAAAGATCCAAGACACATCTATACAACATACATCACTAGTCCCAATAGTGGGACATAGGAGCCACTACTTGCTCCTCAAAAAACAGACTACAGACTCTCAAGGCTATGTGGGAGGAGCGAAGGTGAAAAGTCTTTTGCTCATACAATCAGGGGGTATATATAGCCAAAGGGGGATAACTGACCCTTGTGACTCTTCGACTTCCCTCATGACTATTTGACTTCCTATGACTTTTCAGCTGACATGACTCTTTGACTTCATATGTGGGTCTCTTAGACTTCCACTTTACATTACATTGATTACAACAGGTATGGCTCATAGTAGTGATGTGGTCAAGACAACTCATGACACAACTCAACATGACATTGTTGACATGTATTGGCTTACTGTGGTGTCTTTGTCGAGTTGTTGTGCTACTAAGTGAGGATATGCTCTCGAGATGCAAGGCTTTGAAGCATTGTCGAGAAAAATTGCGTAGATGTCAGTGGGAGACAAATTTTGGCAATTCGAGACAGCAGTGGCAGCTATGGGGAAAAACCCAGCTGGGAGGCAAAATTATGCAGTTTCCGAGAGGAAGGCTAGGTGGCATGTTGGGGAGTTATTGGGTCAATCTACACAATTTTCCAAGGGAGCACCGAGTAGTTCATCTAATTGGGATCTGCACAATTTCCTCGAGGAAGACAGTGCGGGTAGCAAGAAGCACTGGCAGAAAACTCTGCGCAGTTTTCCAAAGGAACACATGGTCAAGCTGCAAGAGCTGTTGGTCAAAACTACACAATCCCAAGAGACACTCTATCCCCGGATAGTTCTGTGAAGTTTCTGAGCTGGTTGCAGAGTAGGGGAGAAGGGCAACACAGGAAAACTCTGCACAATTCCTAAGCTGGTTGTAGAGTGGGTAAGAAGGGTTGGCAGGGAAATATAGCTCTGTGCAATTCCTGGGCTAGTTGTAGAGTAGGGAAGATGGGCAAGGTAGGACAGCTCTATGCAATTCTAGAGCTTATTATAGCCCATGGTCATAGCTCAATTTATTTCTCTGGTTCACCAGTGGGAAGCTTGACGGGGGGGTCTTTTCAGAAGTGTAGACTGGATAGGCTTCTGGGACAACTTTTGTACAGTTCTGGGAGTTAGTCAGTTAGCTCATTTCCAGAATTGCACAGTGCAAGCTACCCAGAGGACAACCTCAAGCTATGTGTAGTTATAGGCAGTAGTGCAGGCTACCTAGAGGATAACCTCAAGCTCTGCGCAGTTCTAGGCAGCAGTACAAGGTCACTGAGATCGGGTCTAGTTGACGGAAGGTTGTATGGTCAACATATTTTCAGGAAAATGGCTAAGTCTGAAAGAAAGTGTACTTGTGTATACATGACATTGTGATCACACACTTAGCATGACTCAACAACAAGACACCTCAAACCAACAAGACAAGCAAGTGCTCAGTGGGACTGACTCAAGCGTTAAGAGCAACAAGTGTGACACTTGATATAGATATTCGAATGACCGTCACGACACTTATGTGATACTATTTACAAATTTGTGTGTGAGCCCGACCAATGTTCACAAAGCGAAAGCCACAATTGCACCCAAAGACTAACCTTCAAAATTACCAGAACAAACTCGCAAGCATGACATAGAAATCAACATGTCAAAGAAGAGAGTTGGTTAAACAATCGAAAAGGAAGCAAGACACATAGAGGAAACACATGAAATTATTTTGTGCTTGCAAGCATGCATGTTATCGAAGATAGAATGATATGACAATGACAACCAGTCCTTCAAGCTCCACTAAAATATGTACTTCAAAAGATATTCTTTACTTACCCTTGAGATGATCATGCATCCGACGAAGTTTGCATGAGGTCTCGATCATAACCTAGTTTCTTGTTCCTTCATCTCAACTCCTTGAGAGTGATGTAGCATGTCACCTTTTCCTGTAGTCACTAAGAGATGGATCTATGCAATTTCAATGGATAGTGACTATTGTCGAGATGATCTGCGTTGTTTTCTTGAGCAAGGTTGGGTTGCCTTCTCTGTGAAATTTCTAAGAGTAAGGCTACTGGCCTTCTCTGTGCAGTTTTCCAAATCAAGGTTGGGCTACTCTATGTAGATTCTAAGAGCAAGGTAGCTAGGTAGTTAGGACAACACTGCGCAATTTTTAAATGCAAGACGCTGCTACGGGATGGGGTCCTAGGAGGACACATCTGCCAGTTTCTGAGTGTAGTGCAGCCTAAGTAGCTAAGTTACAATACTGCACATTTTCTAATGATAGGGCACTGCTGTGGGATGGGGTCCTACGAGGAAACCTCTGCTCATTTTCTTAGTGCAGGGCAGCTGGACTACTCTGCACATTTCTGGAGAGCAGTGCTTGTTGCCTGACTGATCTGTGCATTTCTAGATAGTAGTGTTGGTTGCCTCACTTCTCTATGCATTTTTGGAGAGCAATGATGGTTTCTTTACTAATCTGCACAATTTTGGAGAGAAGTGTTGGCTGGGTAGCTGAGGGACAACACTGCACAGTATCTGAAGACAGTGGGTTTCGGCTAGGGAAGGACACTAGAGGAAACCATTGCGTAGTTTTGGATGCCAAGGTAGGTTGGGGTCTTTGCACATTGAGCAGTTCCAACAGGAAAGGAAAAAAGCTTGAGGATTCCAAAAGAAAAGTGTGTAGTTCCATAAAGTTGGATGAGGCTAGGTTGCTTAGGAAACTGCGCTAAGTGTGAGATCAATGATACTGATGCAAATAGTTATAGAACTTGACTATGATCACACACGAACACTTAATGATACAACATAGACCACCCAGAACATAAAAGAAATACTCTGCTTGATGCAACAACCTTTATGACAAGGGTGCATGAAGTGAGTGTGAAACATGTCTATGTAATGAGAACAACCCATATGCACAAGATTTCACTTGAAGTAGAACAACATTCTCTTTACATGACAAGCAATAATCCCGATGACCAAAGATGACACATACTGCATAAAGATGAGAACGTAAACAAATCTTAAGATCAAGGCGGGAGCTTGAGATCATCATCTTACCAACACGTGACCAAGGAACGATCGATCATAAGATCCAAGGTAGGCTCTGAAATTTTCATGCGAGCCAAAATTTTGGAGGTTGGTTGTAGCCACTACAACACCTTGACTGTTGATGTGTGGTCCTTAATGCAGTGATCCTTAAATGCATATTTTTTATTGCCTACTAGGAGCTCGATATTGAATCTGTTGCATATATGTAATTTAGGATTTCCAAGGTCTTATATTTCATCCTATGGTAGCCCTTTGATTCCTCCTTATAACCCCACGGACCTGATCGAGATTAGATTCTTCAAGAAAGAGTTATGCCAAATCTCCCATGATGGCCTGATTATAGACCAGTTAAGTAGAGTGAAATTGTATGAAGTTCCACGTGTCACTGTTTTGACCTTCAGCTCTAAAAACTATACCCAACAAACTACAGTCTATCATCTTTCTGTCACTATTTATGAAATTTGAATCTAATTCTCAGATAGAAAGTTATGACGAATTTCTCGAGGTCACCTATTTGACATGGAATTCGGGAGCCTGAAAAAATCCTAACTTCCTCAGATCATATCTCCGCAAATATAGTAAAATCAGATCTGAAATTTGGTCACGGGGTTCATCAATATTTCGGATAAAATGGGTATTAATTTCAATTTCTGAAGCTTCATAGAAAAAAAGGTATAGTGAAAATTCCATGATGGCCTATTTAAAGCAGCAAAATCCTAGAATTCAAGGCTCTAAAATTGCATCAAAACAGACCTTCAAACTTGATCATAATTTTGTGCCCTAACCAGACCTCAACAAAACCTTAAACTCCCTGCAACAAATCTTGCGTTAGAAGCTCATGAGGGCCGAAAAAATACAGAGGTCTTCTCACAAGATAGTTCGTTGAAAAGTGCTTGCTAGTGGAGGATATGAGGGTCACTATTTATATAAATGTCTTGAGTTGAGAAGGTCCTCAACAAGTGAACAGTTGAGGGATTTTAGGAGCATAAACATTATTAAATATTGACTATTCAATGACCACAACCAATAATGAGCGCCATGCCACAACCCGATGGAGTTTTAGCCCACTAACTGGGGTTACTAACTTCAAACATGAATATCTCTCAAACTGTGAAGAACTAGGAGGCATACCATATATCAACAGAAACATCTCAATGAGTAGAATCCATATAAGAGATTATTTACTCATAATATAATGAGTTTTTAGGTAAAAAATTTCCATGCAAGATTGGGGTAGCTCCTGGTGTTGCTTGGGTTGACATCAATGACAACCATTGATCAACAATCTCCCCCTTTGGGATTGATAGCTACACAAGTACTCCCCTTGTGATCATGACACCTCTTCCTACTTCCTTCTCTCCCCCTTTGTCATCAATGGCAAAGGGTAACTCCCCCTGACAAACTGTCATCCTACGGACATGTACACACCTCCACTCCCCCTTTCTACTTAGTTAGATAAGAGAAAGAGTCTAATGAGAACTTGGGAGAATCCCAAGCTTTTGGCAAAGATACTCAAATGCTTCACGAGGTAATGGTTTGGTAAAGATGTCAGCAATTTGTTCCTTTGTGCCAACATATTCAATCTTGATATTATTTTTGACGACCTGCTCTCTAACGAAATGATATTTTATCAGAATGTGCTTTGTTTTGGAATGCATCATAGGATTCTTGGAGATATTGATGGCACTGGTGTTATCATAGAAGATGGGAATAGGCTTATCAAACTTGACTTGAAGATCTTTCAAAGTTTTCTTCATCGAGAGAACTTGAGTACAACAAGTTGTTGCCACGAAATATTATGCTTTCGTTGTGGATAACGAGATTGAAGACTTCTTTTTACTTAACCATGAAACAACGCAACCACCTAGATAGAATGTTTCTCCATTGGTACTCTTTCGATCATCAACACTTCCTGCCCAATCTGCATCTGTATAATCTTGGATAACTAGATCATTTCCTTTGAGATAACATAAACCATATTCTATTGTGCCCTTAAGATATCGAAGAATTCTTTTGATGGAAATAATATGAGATTCTTTTGGTGTTTCTTGGAATCTTTCTACTTGTCCAACTGCCTGCATTATGTCTAGCTGAGAAGTTGTCACATGTAGAAGACTGCCAATCATAGATATATATACAACTGCTGGTACACATCCTTTGACGAATATTCTAAAATTAACTTGAAAACCTGTTACCATTGGGGTAAGGACAGGCTTGCAATCTTCCACCTTGAATTTCTTGAGCATTTCCTTCATGTACTTGGTTTGATATATAAAGATTCCTTTATCCTGCTAAGATATCTGAAGCCCTAAAAAGTATGTCATCTCACCAAGTAGAGACATTTCAAACTCACTTTGCATCTTTGTGTCAAAGTTTTTACTTAATTTTTCATCATTTCTTCTAAAGATTATATCGTCCACATATACCTCGATAATTGTTAGGTTATCTTGATCCACTTTCACATAGAGATTGTTGTCAGTGCTTCCTTTCTTGAACCCTTGTTGATTTAGATATCCATAAGACAAGCATAGCAAGCTCTAGGAGCTTGTTTGAGACCATATAGTGCCTTCTTTAATCTGCAGATGTAGTCTTCCTTGTCAGAGAGTAGAAAACCTTCAAGTTGTTCAATGTAAACTTCTTCTTCAAATTCACCATTTAGAAAGGCTGACTTAACATCCATTTGGTACACATTGATTTTTCTTGAGAATTCATAAGCGAGAAACATCCTAATAGCTTCCATTCTGGCAATGAGAGAAATTATTTGTTCAAAATCAATTACTTCTCCTTGTTGCATATCCTGCTCAGACTAATCTTGCCTTATTCTTGGTAACTTGTCCATCCTCATTCAATTTGTTTTTGAAGACCCCTTTAGTTTCTTTAACATTTTTATCCTTTGGTCATGGAACCAATTCCCAAGTGTCATTCTTCTCAATTTGATCCAGTTCTTCATTCATAGTTGCTACCCAGTGTTCATCTTAACTAGCTTCCTCAAAATTGCTAGGCTCAAAAGTTGCTAAAAAAGAAAGGTGGGCTTGTTGTGATGAACGAATCTGTCGACTTCTTCTAGTTCCAATTCCTTCATTTATGTTTTTGATGATTTGATTTGATGGATGATTCTTTTGACACCATTCTTTTAAAACTTTTGGAAAAGTTTCTTGTACATCCTGCTGATCATTTCTTATTTCCATTTGGTTGACTGTTGTTTCCTTATTTGATTGGTCTTGTTCTGGAGATTCTTCTTCATCCTTCACAAATTCTACCTCAAGCCCCTTAGAGACGATCTCATTGTTATCCTTTAGAACACAATCTTTGTCAAAAATAACATTTATGCTTTCAACTATTTTTTTTGCCTCAAATTGGAGCATCTATAAGCCTTTCTTTTGCGTGAATAACTAACGAAAAATACCTTCGTCAAAATGGGAATCGAACTTGCCCAAATTTTGGTCTTCTCTTTTGATGTAGCATTTACTTCCAAATATTTTGAAGTATTTGATGTTAGACGGTCTTCCCTTCCATAGTTCATACGGATTCATGTTACAATTGTTCTTGAGAAGACCTTTGTTTATAATGAATACGGTTGTATTGATTGCTTGAATCCATAATTTACATCCAATTTTGAGTCATTTAACATTGTTCTAGCCATTTCCTGTATGGTTTTGTTTTTTCTTTCAGCAAGTCCATTCTGTTGTGGTGTTCTGGCTATTGAGAATTGCCTTTTTATTCCATTTTCATCACAGTATCACTAAAATGATTTCAACATGAATTCTCTGCCATTACCTGATCTCAGACATTTGATCTTCAAATCAATTTCATTTTCGACCAATTCCTTGTAGATTTTGAAACTTCGAATGCCTCATATTTTGTTTTAAAAAAACTGATGGTTGTCATTCTGGTGTATTCATCTATCATTAACATAAATTATAATTCACCATCTAAACTTTTTCTTCTCACGGGACCACATAGATCAATATGTATTAATTCCAATGGATGTGGCGCAAAGTGTTCCTTTGTCATGAACTCAAATTTTGCTTGTTTTTCTTGTTGCAAGATTCACATATTGTCTTGGTAGGTTTTGAAATTTTGGGCATTTCTCTTACTACTTCTTTTTTGCTAATCTTGACCAAATTGTTGAAATTTATATGTCCGATTTGTTTGTGCCATAACCAAATTTCATATTATTTTTCCAAATTTCACCCTTTAGGTGTTTCATCCAAAATGTATATGTCATTTGGAGCTCTGCTTGCTGTAGCCACAATTTTTCCAAATTTTCCTTCCTGATTTTACATTTCTCAGAGTTGAATAGCATCATGTGTCCTTGATTGCACATATGTCCAACATTGAGCATATTGTGATTCATATTTTCAACCAATAACACATCCTTCATTAATGCATCCTTGCTTCCAAGTGTGATTGTGCCTGCTCCTTTGACATTTGAAGACCCATCATTTCTAAAAGATATTTTTCCATCATACTTTTCCTTCAAGGATATGAACTTATTTTTATCTCCAGTCATGTGTTGAGAAACCATTGTCAACATACCAAAAATTTATGTTTCTTTGAGCCTTCAGAGCAATAGCACATTTTTCAGTCTTCTTTTTCCATACTTGTTCATTCTGATTTTGCGAGAATTCCTTTAAATGGCTTCCAAGTCTGAAATCTTTACCCAGATGTCCAAAATTGTTACATTTGTAACATTCAACATCATCTCTCAAATGATCAAATTTGTTGATATTCTACTGAGTTCTGGAATATCCATTTCTAAAAGATCTCCTGGAACTATATTCATTCCAAACATACATGTGACATTTTATAGCTCCATGTCCAAACCTTCCACATGAATAACAATGACCATAAAAGATATTTTGATACCTGAGAGGAAATCTTCTTCGAGAAATTGTTTTCCATGGTTCTTCTTGCAAGTCTTGATCTCTTTATTTAGCTGAGAGATCTACCTGCTTGGTAGATTTTTCATATCCATCTTCTTTTGTTGCCATAGAAGGACTTAACTCCTTTTCGGATTTTTCTTTTTAACCAAGACCACTCTTGTCACTACATGATCATTGATTGTTGATGAGTTCTTCTAATTCCTTTGCGCTATTGGCGTAGTTTCGAAGAGTTTTTCCATTTTTTACTTCCTTTTGTAGAGAGACTATTTCAGCTTCCAATGCCTCTCTTTCCTTCTTGCTTTCCTTTAAATCTTTCCTGAGAAATTCTTCAATTCATTTGTATTATTCAACCTTGATTTTAAGATTTAGGACTTGTTCCCTTTCTGTCTTTAATTCATCTTCAAGAGTATTGACATGCTTCTTCTCGGCCTTGAGCTCTTTGATAACCCTGATCACTTCATTTTTAAATTCAACCTCAGTCATCTCTTCTTCTTCATTAGATGTGTCTTTCTTATTGTGCTTGGCCATAAACAAGAATATTTCGTTGATTTGTTCTTCGTTATCAATGTCTTCATTGGATGAGGAGCTATATTCTTTGGAGAAAAAACTTCTCTTAAACCATTTCTTGTTGCCTTTCTTGTTGAACTTCCTAGGGCCTTTGTTTCCTTTCATAACAGCCTCATTTTTGTGAGGACACTTTCCTGCAAAATGCCCAACCTCACCACAATCAAAACATATCAATGGAAGTTTACCTTTGAAATTTCCCGTACAGGTTCTCATCTTTCGTGTGAAGTAGGAAAATTCTTTATCTAAAAATTCTTCTTCATGTTCTTCCTTTTATTCATCTTTACAATTGCAAGTTTTGGCTCTTTGAGTCTACTTGTCCTTACCAATCTTCTTGGATGTGAAAAATGTTGTTTCTAAGTGAGATGTGCCACCCTCTTCTTCAATTATCATTTCATATGCCTTAAGAATTCCATGTAATTCGTCTATGATGAGATTGGTGAGATTCAATATATCTTCCAAGACAGATACCTTTGGGTTGAATCTTGCTGGCAAGGTTCTGAGGATCTTTCAAACAACAATTTTCATGTCGATAGGTTCTCCCAAACCTTCCAATGTATTTGTTGTTTCATCAACAAGCTAAAAGTATGCAGCAATATTTTCATCTTCCTTCATTTTGAGTTGCTCAAATTTTTCCCTATAAATTTGAAGCTTTTCTTCTTTCACCTTTGAGTCACCTGCATATATATTTTCAAGCTTGCCCCATACCTCTTTAGCAGTTTTGCAACTCAATACCTTAAGATAAACAGATTCAATAAGCCCACTGATAATAAGATCTTTAGCCTTTGCATCATATACCATATTTTTCTTACCTTGTTCATCCTGGGTCAGTGTGAAGCCTTTGTCAACGATTTCCCATACTTTGTATCCTTGCACCAACAAATGAACCTGCATTCTTCCACTCCAAAGTGCATAGTTATTTCCATTGAACAAAGGAAATCTATTCTTAGTATACTCCATGATCTCCTTCCAGTTGTTAGACTATTATTGAAGGAACCAAGCTCTAATTCCAATTGTTGGAAATACTGAGAGGGGGTGAATCAGTATTCCTTAGCAATTAGCACTTTTAAATATTTTCAGAGCATTAGTTAATCTTCAATTATTATTAATGTTTATCCAGTAACAACAATAAAAAATAAAATAGAATAGGAACAATGATTTTAGATGGAAAACTCCCTCCCGGTCAAAAACCACTGAACACTTTTCTAATATATTATTTTAATCTTCAGCCCCAACTGAAATGAAAGTTACAACTTCATAGAATTCTAGAAAATCATTCTTCTCCAGCTCCCATTGGAAGGACACCCCAACGCCCTAGTTTCTTCATTAGTAACCAGAATGGATGCCCCAACATCCTAGGCGTTCACAGGCTCCAACCTGTAGGTGACTTCATGTACCAACATAGCACCTCCTTTCCACCCTATAATTATCAGAAGTGAGACAAGAGTGTGGACTCCCATACTGGGGACAATGATGCACGATACAATATGATTTACAATGATTTTCTTGTACTCGACAAAAAACCCAATCACATTATGACCTGTAACCCAACCATGAAATCATCCTAATAGTGACTCCTATACCTCCCAACAATGCCTCTTCGACTTTAGGCAGATTGACTCTTTTACAATAATGACTCTTTCAATGATGACTCTTTTACAAATTTACAATGATGACTCGTTTACAAATTTACAAAGATTACTCTTTTAGAGCACTGGCTTTTTGACAAGACTTGATACTTGACTTGACATTGCTTCTTAGATCACTTGCAGTTGTTGAGGTACTATTGTGCTTGCTTCAAGTAATGGTACTTTGGCATTGCACATCCTTCTAGTATGTGTCTGAGTTGTTCTAAAGTGTCATCCTTCTTGCACATGCATTAATAAGCAAGACCCAAACAAATAAAAAACAATATACTTATGATATCTTGAAAAAACATATGTTAGAGATGATACTAAAAATTCAAATGAAAACACTAATCATACATACCTTGTTGTAGAATACTTTCCCTTGACTGTTGATGTGTGGTCCTTACTGCAGTGATCCTTGAATGCATACTTTTTCTTTCCTTCTAGGAGCTCGATATTGAATTTGTTATATCTATGTAATTTCAGATCTCCAAGGTCTTAAATTTTGTCCTATGGTATCCCTCTAAGGCCTCTTTCCAACCCCATAGGTTTTATCGAGATTGGATTCTTCAAGAAAGAGTTATGCCCAATCTCCCACGATGGCTTGATTATAGACTGGTTCACTAGAGTGAAATTTTACAAAGTGCCACATGTCACGATTTCTACCTTTGGCTCTGAAAACAATACCCAAAAAACTAAATTCCATCCTCTTTCTATCACTTTTTATGAAATATGAATCCAATGCTCAGAGAGAAAGTTATGACGATTTTCCTGAGGTCACCTGTTTGACATGGAATTTGGCATCCTACAAAAACCCTACTTCCTCAGATCATATCTCTGAAAATATAGCGAATAAAGATCTGAAATTTGATCATGAGGTTCATCAATAGTTTGGCTCAAATTGGTTTTAATTTCAACTTCTGAAACTTCGTAGAAAAATAGGTATAGCGAAAATTCCATGATGGTCTGTTTGAAGCAACAAAATCCTAGAATCCAAGCCTCTAAACTTGCTTCAAAATAGAGCTTCAGACTTGATCATAATTTTGTGCCCTAACCAGACCACAATGAAACCTTAAAATCCCTACAACAAATCCTACTTTAGAAGCTCACGAGGGCCAAAAAATTACAGAGGTCTTCTCACAAGATAGTTCGTTGAAAAGTGCTTGCTAGAGGAGGATATGAGGGTCACTATTTATAGAAATGCCTTGAGTTGAGAAGGTCCTCAACAAGTGAACATTGGAGGGATTTTATGAGAATCAAACATTATTAATTATTAACTATTCAACGACCACAACCAATGATGAGTGTCATGCCACAACCCCATGGGATTTTAGCCCACTAACTGGGTTTACTAACTTCAAACATGAATATCTCTCAAACCGTGAAGAACTAGGAGGCGTACCATATATCAACGGAAACATCTTAATGAGTAGAATCCATATAGAACATCCTTGACTCAGAATAGAATGATTTTTCAGGTCAAAATTCCCATGCAATATCAGCGTAGCCCCTGGTGCTACTTGGGTTTACATCAATGACAACCACTGATCAACATGAGGTTCATCAAATTCAATGAAATCCTTTAAAGACTGAGGTAGTCCACTAATGAACCTTTGGACCTTTTCTTTATCATCCTTCAGGTAATGTACATATCGCAACAACTCTAGAAATTTGGAGACGTATTCATCATCTGACATTCGTTCCATTTTGATCTCATAAAATCCTTTGCTTTACTGTCAAAATATCTCTTAGACAAGTATTTCTTCTGAAAAAAAACTCTATGAACTATCCCCAAGTAAAGTCTTCTTATTGTATGTTTTTCACATTATTCAGGTCCTCCCACCATATATCAGCTTTTCCCTTCAAGATGAATGTGGCCACTCTAGCCTTCATGTTCTCTGAATAATTGTGAATCTTGAAGAACTTCCTCATTCCCAGCATCTAGGCTTTTGCATCTTCATATTTCCTCATTTTTCCATCAAAAGTAGGAGGTTTGGCCTTCTTTAACTCTTCAGGCATGTAATTTGATCCCTTCCTGTTGTGATAATGATAATACATCCTTGGGGGGGATTCAAAATACTTCTTATGTGTATTGGTTCCCCACTCAGGGGTACTTATGAGAGTACCTCCTTTTATTTATCACCACTTCCTAACCTATTTTATTTCAGGATCAACTTTCATTTGCTACATTTGTCTCTTCTTCCATTTCCCAACTCCTTTATTTAATTCTAGCCCTGACCGTTGGTCCATATTATCCTTGTTTATGTAACTCTAAAAGGCTTTGTAAGATAGTAGCATTGACATCTTCTAACCTTTCTTGGGCCTTGAAATTTTTGGCCTTGTAACTTCTTAGCTCGGCCTTGAGGCTCCTCAAGGTGTCAACTGAGTCGAAAGAGTCTCCTTCTCCATGTTGCTCAGTTTATCTCTCCCATTTGACGAATATTTCTTCCAGCTCATGTTGGGATCTATTGGAGTTGTACTCAACCATTTTGCGGTTCATTCCCTTCTCTTGTTTGTGCTTGTGATGGGTCAACATCATCAGTTATAGGGGTATCATGTCAATATATTCTAGAATTATTATCACTAACTAGCACACATATACTAGTAATACCAATTCTAACCCACTAACCTATCATTTACACCCTAAGGCCCAATGTTACAACTTGGGCTTTGATACCACTTGTAACATATCCCCATCATGCCTCATTTATTTATTTATTATTATTATTATTATTTAACTGAATAAATAGTTCATGGATTAGTTATTATATATACATATTTTCCCAGGGTTGGACAACAAGACTCATGGGGCCTAAAATTTCCTTCCTAATCATTACACCACATCCTCGGGACATGTTTAACATTCAATTTTCTCAACCTCTAAATATTGTACAAGAACAACTATGTTGGGCTCTTAATACTCTTGGTTCCCTTGAGCATGTATGACAAGAATTGCATAGGGATCTCTTTTCTCAAAATGATTTATTGGCTATTTTTGTTTCTAACGTATCAAAATCAAACAAGGCTACAAAGAGATTGAATAATTGTAACTTCATACTAGTTTGTTGGACTAAGTTTCTAATTGTAGTGAGTCTGAAATTTACAAACCCTAAGCAAGGACTTGTAGGTAGATCATGTAGAATCTAGATTCAAAAATATCAACCTAATAAGTCTAAAATCTGCATACCAGTATATCAGCCTTCATAATGGTATATACCCAACAATGGTTGTAGGAAATTTTCAATATTTAATCATTATCAGTGTATAGCTAGACTATAAGTGAAAGCATAAATAGATAGAACTCATGTGCTAGGGTAGTGGGTTGAAATTTCAACCACTAAGTGTCTCTTAAGGTTGTCAATATAGTGATCTTTTCATAAGCATAAGCATAGAAATGGATCTCGATATGTATCATTGGCATGCCAAGGTAAATAAGGTGTAATAACCATACAAGCATAAGGCAACATACTATAATTCCCGTGCAACCTGCATACCATCATTCTATCCTGCATTGAATATAACCTCTAACACCTTGTATTTGCATATCAAGTTCTCAAAATACCTCATACTTAACCAGGAATAATTATGGTATTTTCATATCAAGTCCTCATAAGACATCATACTTAACCAAGAATGAATACGGTGTCCAAAAAAAGAGGTAAGGGTGGGTGATAGTAGTTGCACCGTAATTAAGAGACATAGAAGAAGTGCTACAATATGACTTATATGAGGGACTGCTAGGAACCTCCCTCTGATAAGTCCTAGTGTGTACAAGAAATAACATTCTTCTTATGTAATATACTTGGATAGTCATAACACAAAGGCATGATTACATTTATGACTATTTCAGATTCCTACTACTATAGATTTCATATCAAAATTTGATATTCACGTGTCCATATACTACTCTTGTACAACAAAATGTAGGTCTGATTCAATGTATTAATGGGGTTATGTAAGTCGTTGTTTGATGCATTAACAAAGTTTTGGAAAGATCAATAATATGCCTGTCAATTATTACATTTTAATGCCAATTTAATGGTGACCAATTTGTTGTTGCAATGTTAGTATGTACCAAGAAATTTATGGTCCTATGCCTAAATTCTAAATCTAATAATACAAGCCACACCAGAAGAATAAAAATAATACTTCCTTCCCAACGATTATTCTAGCCTGTTACTTAAAAATTGCAATTATGTCCTGCTCAAATTTATGTCAACCTATGAAAATGGTTTATCGTTACTAGCTTCTATTTTTGGCATCTCATACAGTCAATCGTTTGTGTGGTTATATGAATTTGAATGTTGAAATCGACAACAATGACTTTTAAATTCAGGGACAAAATACCTTTTGACCATAGAACATTAATATTTTCAACTTGCTTTACCAAGAATAAAGGGTATGTCCTATTATCTGCAACATCATTCAACAAGCATGTGCATAGATACATCCATAATAGAAATATGGTAAGACTTACTTAGTAGGTTTAGGTTGTGCGAAAGTCCACTTTTTTTCCCAAGTGTCCTTGGAAGTATGGCTCTCCACTTATGAACCTCATTAACAACGGTTATAAGGATTTTCAATTATTATGAGGAGGCCCACATCCCTGCCTCATATTACCTAGGAACCTTCTTGTCCATTCAGTTTGGAGAAATGAATTTTGTACGCCGATGCAGGTTGAAGAGCAGGAGCAAAACCAACCAACAGTTGAGGAGGAAGATGAAAAGATGCAAGCTTGGGAGCTTGCTCAGCATGTGGAGAAATTGATTGAAGTGACATACATCGAGATGGAACAGGAGCCACAGAATGAAGATTTTGATCTGATGCCAAGCGCACCACAGGTCATCCCTCAATCTCCACCACCTAGATCAGTAGAGCTAGCCTTGAGCGAGTAAGGGGGTGTTGTTCCCCTTGATGATGATCCGGTAATGGATGTGTACAATCTTTCATTCAATGAGTTCCAAGGAGGATTGTACAAGCACGGAAAAAGCACTTTTCGGATGATCATGCATCACCTATATTCATTAGAGAAAGGGTGATAGTGTCAGACACCAGGAAGCATCTAAATGCCATGTCGAAGCCAACTAGGCCTATGCAGGAGAAACAAGATCAAACATTAAGTATTTGACAACCGAGAATGGGAAATTGGCATAGAACTTGCAGGATGTCAGGTAAGAGGCAGAACAACTTCACGCAGTAGCGCAGTTGTACAATTTCCACATAGTTTTACTTAGAGGAGATGAGAGCAACGATACTTGTTGAAGTATCAACACTTGGAGAAACCATACAGAATCTCTATGAGGGGTTTGTCACTGTACATAAAACAGTTGTCTGTTTTCATGGCTAGTATCAACAGAGCAAAGAGTTTTTTAAAATCCTCAATAACATACAAGTTTCCATTGCCTATGTGCAAGAGTGGACAATGAAATACAAAGGGGCACCACTTGACTTAGTGAAGAAAATGAAGGCACATGCAGAGCTAGAGAAATCGAAAGTCTGAATGTTGATTCAGAAAAACAAGCAACTCGCCTCATTCATTGGCAGCATTCAAGCCTCATATGTATGATTTTTCAGTAGTTTGGATGTCTTAGTGAGAACACACCAAATCCCATCATTCGGTTCACTCACCAAAGCCAAACACAAGAACCAAGTTCAGCAGGAGATTGAAGAGTACTTAGAGCAACTGAGATAGAATGCCACCGTCCAAGTCAAAACGATGTTGTTCATGCTTTAGAAAAAACTTGAAATGGCTTCCAAGACATTGTACTTGAATGCCATGGAGGATAGAGTTCACTTCCAGCCAGACACTATCACGCGGTTTAGGGACATCATCACACAGTATCAAGGTTGGCACCAGTATGTGGCCGAGAAGCAACAAGTGGAGGTTGTTGAGAAATACTTCTCCCAAACTCAAGCGTTATAGTGTTGTGTCTTGTTAGGTTTTCAAGTTGTCTCTACCCTATTTTTTCTTATATGGGTACAAGTGTTAAATAGAATATTATTTGTAATTATGTTGTAAGTGAAATTCCAAGTGCCAATATTGGAATGTCAAGAGTCATCATGTAATGTAATGTTTCATTTTGTAAATAAGTTGAAGAGTCATGAGGGTAGTCCAAATGTCACAAAGGGGAGTTGAAGAGTCACCCCTCATGTTATAAATAGAACCTCATAACTCATGTAAGGGGCTTTTGGGAGCCAAGATTTTGGCTAGGCTTAGGGAGTATTGTGAAGAGCCTTGGATTATCCATAGCTTAGAGTGAGTATACTTCTTTGGAGGAGCAGGTGTTATTGACTTTAATGTTCCACTATTGGGGCTAGTGGTTTGTCAATGGTGTATGTGTGAATGAAACTTTCACTTATAATAATAAAATCAAAGTCAGCATGCTTTCATGCATATGTTGTGAATATAGTAGGACTATTCTTGTTGTATTTGAAATGTATATTATTTAACTTACGCTTATTCTTATCAAATATTTCGTTTTCATTTGTATGAATCTTGTTGAACACGTGTTGTTGTATTAATTCATCACTTTAACTTGTGGACTATTCTGCATCTTAGCTTGTGATGTCATTTTGCTCTTGTGTTCCTTTCAAGTTGCGTACAATTACAAGCTTCCAAGGGGTGCACTTCCTTTTCCCTTCATGTGTTGGAATCTTCATGCATCAAACTTGACTCTCTACAGGGTCACACACCTACTCTCGCTCAAAGTTATCATACTTCACTCTACGCATTTTCACAGTTAAGGCGCAACATTACCACCCACTACTGGGATTCCTACTACAAACTATGTGAGGTCTAGTTGGGACTTCATATCGGGGAGATCCCGTTAATGTTGGCAAGTCCAACACCGTCAACACCACCATGCTAATTGATTTGTTGCCTGACTTTTGGAGACCAATGATGAAATCCATGGAAATGTCCATCCAGACAGAAGAAGGGAGTTGCAATGGTTGTAAGGTTCCCAGTAACTTGATTGTTTCCCCTTTTTTGTGTTGGCACACATCACATTCAAATACAAAAGTAAGAATGTTGTTCTTCATGCCAATCCAAATGAAAGAATGACATGCTCAAGCATAAGTTTTATGAAAGCATGAATGTCTTGTAATTGGAGATGAGTGCAACTTATCCAAGATGCGGGGTTTGAGGGTGGAGGTTGGGAATAACACTACTCAATCCTTGTAGTGAAGAATCTCATCCTTCCAAGAGTAGTCTGTTGAGGAATTAGGATATGCTCTTAAGTTATTAATGAGTTGGGACAGAGAGGGGTGGGAGAACCATTAATTGTGTACCTCTTCAATCCAATCTGGTATGGGTATAGAGAGTGATAGAAGGGTGGTCTCATTCTCAAATTGTCGCAATAAGGCATTAGCTACGACATTGTCACGCCCCTTCTTATAAATTATCTCATAATCATAACCCAGCATTTTGGCAAGCCATTTATTTTGTTGTGGCAACGACAAATGCTCCTCTAGAAAATATTTTAGGCTATGACAGTCTATGCACATTTGGAAACATCGCCCCAATAAGTATGGTCAACAGGTGTTTGTTGCATGTAAGATGGCCATCATTTATTTCTCATAAGTATATTGACCCAGATGTTTGCCACTGAATTGTTGACTGATGAAAGCTAATGGTCTATTGTCCTACATTAATACAATGCCAATACACTTACCTGAAGCATCACATTCAATCACAAAATATATGGTGAAGTCGGGTAAGGCCAATACGGGAGTGGATCACATGGCCTATTTGAGAGCCAAGAAAGCATGTTAAGATGCATTAGTCCAGAGAAATGATTTTTTCTTGATAATATTAGTGAGGGGTCTAGAAATGCATCCATAATTGCAGAAAAATTTGCGATAGTAGCCAGTGAGACCTAAGAATCCCCTCAAACCCTTCAAATTTTTTGGTTAGGGCCAATTTTGCATTGCCTGAATCTTTTTTGGATCAACACTCACTCCTTCATGACCTGCAATGTGTCCCAAATACTCTACTTCTTTCATGCCAAAGAAGCACTTGCATAATTTGTAAAATAATTTTTGATCTTGGAGCAGTTGCAATATTTGGTCTACATGTTGAAGATGTTTGTCCCAGGTTATGCTGTAAATGATAATGTCAACGAAGAAGACCAGGACAAATTTCTGAGATATGGTTTCAGAAGGTGGTTCATAAGGCTTTGAAAAGTAGATGGAGCATTATAGAGACCAAACGGCATGACCAGGAATTCATAATGGCCTTCATGAGTTCGAAAGCTTGTCTTGGGAATGTTTACTTCCTTCATGTGTATTTGGTGATAGTCCGAGTGGAGGTCTAGCTTGGTAAAGAATTTAGCACCATGCTATTCATCAAGTAGATCACCAACAGCTGGAATAGGAAATTTTTCCTTGATAGTGAGCTTATTAAGGGCCTAAAAGTCCAGACACATGCACCATTCTCCATCTTTCTTTAGAACCATGACCACTGGAGATGAATAAGGGTTGATGTTGGGATGGATAACACTGACTTCGAGGAGTTCCTTGATGATTTTTTCAATTTCATTCTTTTGGGAAAAAGGATATCGATATGGGTGGACATTACACAGCTGGGAACCCCCGACCAAAGGGATGTTATGATCATGTTCACCCCTAGAGGGTGGAAGCTCTTTAGGTTTGTCAAAGACCCACTGGTGGCGATCTAATACCTGTTGCATCTCAGGATGAATATGAGGAGTAGTGGATTCAATGGCCTGGATGGAATTAAATTAGGAAACTACTCCATGATGTCCATTTTTTAAAAGCTTCTCCATTCGATGTGAGCTGATGATAATAGGAGCACTTGCCTAGAGTCCCATCAATGTATGAATATGTTTGTTCTGATTAAAGCTCATATATAACTCTTGGAAATCTATTGTGATAGGGCTCAGTGTGGGAAGCCATTCAGCACCAAGGACAATTTCACAACCACCCATTTCAATGGGAAACGTGTGGGTCTTTAGGTGGTAGTGTCCCATCTGAAGCTTAATATTTTCACAACGGCCTTCACATTTCATGGTCCCCCCATCAACGATAAGGACTTGGAAATTAGATATCACCCATACAAAGAAATGGACAACTTCTACGACTTTCTTATGGATAAAGTTATGAGTGTTGCCACTATCAATTAGTACCACTATTGGACAATGTTTAATAAAGCCTTGGATTTTAATAGTCTGAGGAGAAGAAATTCCAGCCAAGGCACGTAGTGATATAATCAGCTCATTTGGCGTAGCTGTGAGATCATTGTCTGGGTCAGCTAGGGTTTCACCCGATTATTCCTCAGGCACCTCAAGGGATGGAGGTTCATATGTTGAGTTGTTATCAGTAGCATCAATTTGAAAGAACTTTGGTTCCTTGAAATTATATCTAGGGGAGTACTTGTCATCACAGTAGTAGCACAGTCCTTGTTTCCTTCTTTCGGCCATTTCTACCGGTGACACCTTTTGAACCTTAAGTGTTTGGGTGGGGCCTAGAGCCTTAGTGACGAAATTTGGATGATTGGACTCAACTTTTAAGGTGACTTCCACATCTAAGGCCTTGTGACATGCGTCCAACCAAGTAGTTGGGCGGTGCATCCAGACATGAGCTTGGATGGCTTCCTTTAGGCCACTGATGAAACATTCCAAGTAAAAGTCATCTCCTATGCCGTCAGTTCTAATGGCCAATTTTTCAAAGGTTGCAATGTAGTCCTTTATTGTACATGTTTTCCGTAGCTTAGTGAGATGGCCCAAAAAATTAGATTCTCGTCAAAGCAATCACATATGGATTTTGTGAACATGTTCCAAGTTTCTCTCCTTGGATAACATTTCTGATGTCACTGCCACCACTGCCATCTATCTTGGTCCAAGTAAAGGGCTCCCACATTTAGTTTAGTTCCATTTTCTCAAATATCATTAAGGGAGAAATATTGTTCCATTTGTGATACCCAAACTGCAGGGTTAGAACCATCAAATTTGTACATGTCTAGCTTGGGTGTCCGGTGGCTCGAAGAGTGGTGATTTCCATGGAAGTGAATGTGATGGCTGGATTCTCCTTCTATGTGTGCATCAACACTAGGCTCCTCCCTATGAGATGTATTTATAACTTCTGCTAATTGTGAGATCTGGGCGGAAATTTTCGCCTCAAATTCCTCGATTTTTTTTTCAAGTTTGTCGACCTTCTCAACTACCCTTTCTGCAACCATAACTTGAGATCTGGTACCTAGCATACACTAGCCCCAGTCAAAATTTTTAGCTTACTTAAGAGTAGTATGCTTGGTAAGAGGGCAAGCTCAGGAGTCTAGTGGAGTGGGTCACTTGAAGCCACGTCGGGAAAAAGTTGGGACCGCTGAAAAATTGGGGGCTTACTAGTGAATTGTAACACTACAACCAGCTCATCATCCTGAATCTTATGTGCTAAGTATCTTGCAAGAGTCTCGGGATGTCCTCGGGCTTTTTTTTTAAATTTTTATTTTTAACTCTGAAAGGAGTTTTACTTCCATCCAATCAATACTGCAGTGGTCGAATCCAAAAATCTTGATACTGCCAAATATCCTGTGAAAATCAGGCCTAGACTGTAGTAACAGAAACCCCAAGGTCTTAGTACTCTAGAATGTGCTATGACAATTTGATCTTGACTATGGCAGCCAATGAAGGTTTTAACCTCGTACATAAATTACCTACATACAAATTCTAAAAATGGAAAATAAACAATGGCGAGAGCATAAAACATAAAACAGATATACACATAGATTTTCCCTTGGATCCCACAACCGGGACTACCAGATTGATTTTTCATTATGTTCCTTTCAATGTTACAATACATATATATACATGTCAAAGCATCCATAAACCTCAATCCATTAACCCTGGATTATAACATAACTATAGTTCCCTTGACCGGATCTACAAAATACCATGGATAGAAAACCATCATGCCAAAACCATATGTGAAATCCATGCACAAAACCATAGGTAGGTTCGGCCCCTAATATAAGGTCCAAAAAAAATTTCCCAGGGCACTTCCCCAGACCCCGTGTAAGGGGGCTACCCCCCCCCCCCACTTATGGGTTAGTCGTCGAAAGAATATAACACAACCCAACATTCTCCCACTTGTTGTTTTTTTTCCACAGGAGAGCTTAGTCATTGATCTAGCCCTACAACGCCCATTTCTTCTCTACACCAAGAGAACTTCTCAGTGCTCGCAGAGTTTGTCAATGCATCTGCAATATTCTTCAAAGTGTCCACCTTTACTAGCAACACTTTTTTTTCCTCAACCATATCCCTCACAAAGTGATATTGAACATCAATGTGCTTTTTCTTTGAATGACAAGCAGGGTTCTTTGCCAAGAAAATTGCACTTTGGCTGTCATAGTCTATCCTTATAGCTCATTGTACTAGCCCCATACTTGAACACAATCTCTACAACCAATGTGCTTGCTTGCATGAGTGGCTTCCATGTATTTTGCCTTTGTAGTTGAAAGTTCCACTACAGACTATCTCTTACTCATCCAACTGACTGCACCTCCAAATAGGTTAAACACGTACCCACTTGTGGATCTTCTCTGATCCAGATCTCCAACCCAGTCTGAATCAACAAAGCCATGGATTTCCAAAACTATGTCCAATCCTCGTCTTCCTTGGTAGCACAAACCATAACCACTAGTGCCAAGCAAATACCTGAAAACCCACTTCACTGATGTCCAATGCTCCTTCCCTGGTTTTGACATAAACCTTCTCAATACTCCCACTGCATGTGCAATTTCTAGTCTAGTATAAACCATTGCATACATTAGGTTATCAACTGCACTTGCATATGGAACATGGGACATGTCCTCTTCCTCCTATTGGGTCTTAGGACACTGTTCAGTAGATAACTTTACACCTACAAGAATAGGAACCTTCATCAGTTTACTATCCTGGATATTAAACCTCTACAATATTGTCTCAACATACTTCCTCTGGCTTAACTAGAGCTTCATCTTTGCCCGATCTCATTTAATTTCCATGCCCAAAATAATTTTGGAGCACCAAGATCTTTCATGTCGAATTTGGAGGATAATTGGGTCTCCAAATCCTGGATAATTTCTTTGTCATTTCCAACCAACAACATATCATCCACATACAAGACTAGGTAAATAACATGGTCACCAATTAATTTAAAACACACAGTGATATGCTTTACTTCTAGTGAATCCAAGTCCCCGTATAATTGTATCAAATTTCTGATACCACATCCTTGGTGACTGTTTTAACCCATACATAGACTTTTTTAACTTTCATACCAATTCTTTCTTACCCTTCACCACAAAGTCTTCAGGTTGCTTCATGTATATCTCTTCTTCTAGATCCTCGTGAAGAAATTTTGTCTTCACATCCATCTGTTCTACCTCAAAATCAAAAGCACCAGCATCAGATAAAAGTAATCTAATAGAAACTACCTTGGCAACAAGAGAAAAAATAACACCAAAATCAATTCCCGGCACCTGGGAATAACCTTTTGCTACCAACCGAGCTTTGTATTTCTCCACCTTTCCTTCTGCATTCATCTTCTTCTTAAACACCCATTTTCTACCAATGGGTTTCCTTCCAGCGGGCAACGCCACGAGATCCCAAGCCTCATTTTTGTGCAAATATTTCATTTCATCAACCATGGCCTCTTTCTAGATTTTTCCATCCTCTGAGTCTGTTGCTTCTCTCACAGTTATGGGATCGTCATCAGTAATAGATAAAGCAAAATTTGAACAGAAATCAAATGGACTATACCTTTCTGGCTGCCTTCTTTCTCAAACTGATCTTCTCACAGCTGAAGTTTGTGGCTCTTCATCTTCTGATTTCTCTTCTGTTGTAGAGTCTGATTCTTCCTCCTTTAGCTCAAACTCTATCTTCTCAGGTTCTTTTGGTAGGAATTCATGTTTAATAACATATTTCACCTCTCTAAGCACCACATCTCGGTTGTACACAACCTTCCTTGTTTCTGGGTTCCAAAGCTTATAACCTTTTAAACTATCCTTATACCCAATAAAGATGCACTTTTAAGATTCATTATCCAACTTTGTTCTTTTCTCCTTTGGAACATGTACATATGCATCACATCCAAATACCCTCATATGTAAAAGAGAAGGTTTCTTACCATTCCATACCTCTTGTGGAGTCTTATCCTCCAATGCTGATGAAGGTGGTCTCTTGACCAGGTAACATGTAGTCTCCACTGCCTCTACCCGTAATTCTTGTCCTAACCTGACACCACTGAGCATGCTTCTTGCCCTTTCCATCAACATCTTATTCATTCTTTCTACAACTCCATTCTGCTGAGGTGTGTATGGAGTAGTCTTTTGCCTTTCTATACCAGACTTCTTACAGAACTCTTCAAATTCCTTCTTGCAAAACTCTCCATCGTTATCTATCCTCAACACTGTTATCTTCTTCTTTGTCTATTTTTCCACCAGAGGCTTAAATTCTTTGAACTTGTCAAAGTCTTCATATTTCTTCCTAAGGAAATATATCCATGTATTCCTTGAGAAGTCATCTAATGATACATAGTATACAGACTTACCCAGTGATGGAACCGACAAAGGTCTAAACACATCATTGTGCACAAGATCTAATATTCGTTTCACCCTCTTAGCACCAGAGGGGAAACTCACCTGATTCTACTTCCCATATACACAATTTTCATAGAAATCAAAATCGAGAGAGTAATTAGACATACCTTCTATAATATCATTACCATGAAGTATTTGAAGGCCCTTCTCTCCAATATATCCAAGCCTTTGATGCCATAGCATGGTCTTTTCTCCAGAGACCACTAGATTTTCTTCTCCACTTTCAGGAACCACAAAATTGTTGCACCCATCAAAAACAGTGCTGTAAAAAGTTCCAATTTGAACTCCCCACATCAATACTAGTGCTCCCCAAACCATCTTGAAAGTATCTTTCTCTAACACTGTTTTTACACATGCATCATCTATCTTGCTTACAAAAATGAGATTTTTGGCCAATGCAGGAATATGTAGAACACCCAGAAGTGTTCTAATCCTTCCACCTTGCAACTTAACTTGAACTTTCCGCAACCAACAATTCTATCCTTCCTATCATCCCCTAAGAAGACATCACCACCATCATATTTCTCATACTCACAGAACCACTCTCTATGGGGAGTGAAGTGAAAGGAGACAACTGAGTTAATCAACCATGCCTCATGATCTACATGTGTACTTGAAGAAGAAGCCAAGTACACATCCCCACCTTCATCTGGTGTGGTTTTCGCCTTTGCAAAAGGATCATCATCAGATCCCTTTCCTTTCACAGGAGCTTTAGATTTACATTCCCTTTTGAAGTGCCCTTCCTTTTCGCATTTCCAGCACACCTTACAAGTTTTCCTGGAGATTTAGATCTCCCACTCAAGGACTTTTTTTTTTTTTTCGGGGACCTTCCTCATATAGAAAAGGCATCACCATTCTAGCCCTCCATACTTTTCTGTCTCATCTCCTCCGACAGCAAGGATGAGACTATTTCATCAAACTGCAAGGCAATTGCATGCTACCTATTGCAACAACCAGACTATTCCACGAATCTAGTAGAGAACACAACAAACTGATGCACTTATCTCCATATGAAATTTTAATATGAATAGATAATAACTGGCTTACCACAATGTTAAATGCGTTCAGATGCTCTGTCACAAAATCTCCATCTTTCATCCTCATGTTATACAGCTTTTTCTGTAGGAACAGTTTATTCACCAGAGACTTAGATTGGTACAAAGTCCCTAACTTTTCCACAAAGCCTTCGTCGATGCTTCCCCTAATACATTCAGCAATATTGAATCTAAGACACACAATCGTATTTTTCTCTTTGCCTTCTGATCCAACTTCGCCCAGTCTTTAGCTGACATTGTTGTTGGTTTAGTACCTGGATCTATTGTGATCCATTGATCTTTATCTACTAGCAGATCCTCCATCTTGAGTTTCTACAACTCAAAACTCTGACCATTAAATTTCTCAATGTTTATCTTTCCATTGCTTTCCATCTTCTTTCACCACAAGAATCGATCCCAAAGATCTCCCACTGAACATGGTCTACCATAGGCCCAAGAAAAAACCCCTCAGCAGCAAAGGCGTACCCTTGAAGCCAAAACAACTCTGATACCAAATGTAGGTTTTAACCCCATACAGAAATTACCTGCATAAGAATTCTAAAAACAGAAAATAAACAATGGTGAGAGCATAGAACATAAAACAGATATACACAGAAATTTTCCCTTCGATTCAAAAACTAGGACTACCAGATTGATTTTTCATTATGTTCCTTTCAATATTACAATACATATATATGCATGTTGAAGCATCCATGAACCCCAATCCATTAACCCTGGATTAGAACATAATTGTAGTTCCCTTGATCGTATCTACAAAATACCGTGGACAAACAACCATCATGCCCAAAACCATGTGCGAAATCTAGCACAAAACCATAAGTAGGTCCACCCATCTAATATAGGGTCCAAAAAAAATTCTAGGGCGCTACTCCGGACCCCATGCAAGGGGGCTGCTGCCCCCCTTGTGGCCTCCCCGTGCATGGGGTAGTCATGGAAAGAATATAACACGACCCAACAACCAAAACCCTCACTACACAAAGAGTCTGATCTGCGCTGTGAAAACCCCAACTATTGAATCTGATTTGTACAGTGGCAACATGACCCCAATTGTTGGATCTGATTTGGACGATGGCAGTCGAACCCCAACAAATGGGTCTAATCTAGAAGACAAGGTAGAGGGTGATCCTTAGATAGCATAGGAAAATATAGTCACAAAGGAGTGTCAGGTGCTACAGATCGCAATATACGGAGGGGTCCAACAATAATACTCGCCCCAAAATTTTAGGGCACTAACTAAAGAGGATCAGTTGTACCTTTAGCCATACTACCTGACTACCCTATTGTACGTACGAGTAATCTCCCTAAGTGTTGTTCTTAGTGTATTGTAGCAGCAAGCTAACCGACGACTTATCTAAGGTTATGTTTTAGTTTATCTTAGGGGGCTTCTGATATACCCAAGGGTACGTGGAAGTGCAGTCTATGTGCGGTTCTATCTAATGCGCTACTACTCGAAGGGGTACCAATAAGGGTTACAAGGGAGTCCAACAAGAGTGACCACCTCTTGTAGTTCATGCGTGCATGCCTCCCTAAATCTGTAGATTTATGTGCTCAACGATAGATCCCATGGTTTAAAGACGTTGAAACACGTCTCTAGCCTTAAAAAACATATGCGAAAATTGGAGGTACAACTGACCCTGGAAAGTGCTCTGATACCACTTGTTATACTCTTGACGTGCGAGAAATCCAGAACACCATAAATACAAAGAAATATATTATCACATGAAATGAGACAAGATATTTTATTATTTAGAAGTAGATTACAATGTTCACTTGCATCTTCAAGGGCAACCTCTAACATAGCAGAGCTCAATTACAATAAGACTCGATGATCTTTCCCTTACTAACTAATATTATTTATAGCTTAATGACATCCAAAACCCTAATTACTAGTGGTCCCTTGCATAACACAGGTTAATCACTTTATTTATTAACTATGACCCGTTTACAACTAATTGTGGTCCCTTTTCTACAATGCAGGTCAACCACTTACAATTATTATTAATGCAGGCTTTATTGACTCTTTAACTAACTATGTGTCTGACTCGACCCCTTAGTCTTATTACATAAGTGAAGGGGCTAGGGTTGGACCCTAACATGGATTATGAATATGGCATTCAAATGTCGATTTTGCTACCAAACAAGACACTTGCAGGACACATGCCCTCAGGCAAAAATGCACCCAAAAACATAAAAGGGGAAAGCTCGCAAAAGAAAAGGGTGGAAGCCTTCTGATCCTTACCTCACAGAGGAAGAAAAAGAAGAAATCGTGAAGAAACCTGCAAACCAAGAAGAAGGGGGTACTCAGGTCCAGAATGGCAATGCAATGCGCAACCACAATGGTATAGAATCATAAGAGCTCCATGAATGAGAACAACAAAAAAATGTAGCACACAAATATAATTGGACATTGGGCAGAAAGAGAGTTCATGTTTCTGAAAGTTTAGATGGTTGGAAGCAATTTGGAAATGGTTTTAGTCGACCCCAACTCGGGTGATGACAGAAATCCCAGAAAAATAAAGGTAAGAGAGAGAAGTTAAGTGATTACTGCCATACTTAACTTTGCAAGTTTCTACTTTTTTTTTTTTTTCATATGCACACAAGTCGAGAAACTATTGTGACTAAATACAGTTAGTGTAGTATATCTAAGGGGGATAATATGGGGTATATTTAAGGGGGATCATATGGGGTACAGAGGGAGGTACCCAAGGGAATAATATGATGTAATGCGTCATAGCTAATAAATAAAGTGGTTAACGTCCATTATGCAAGGGACCATAGGCAGTTAGAGAATAATGTGATAAATCCATTGTATTGGATGCATGCTATTGAGAGGCCCATGGTAATTACCCATGGTATTGTATGTATGAAGCCTATATAAAGGCGAGAGACTCCTCATTAAGAGATGTAAAGTATTTTTTTGTATTGACAAGCATATGACTTGTGGAGTGATCTCTTTTCTTGAGGAGTAGTTAGATAGTGTTGCCCTACCTCAAGCATTTTCTAAAGATCCTAATAAAAGATATTTCTATTATAGCAATATATTGTATTATTTATTGGGCATATTTTGCATTGTAATATATCTGCAAGTCAGATCCATTACAGTTAGCATAAACAAAATATAATTTATTTATTTTAAAGTTAAATAAAATTACAGATATTTTCCCTTTAGAAAAAATCATAATCAGTTATTATTTAATAATAATCCAAAACAAGACTAAAAGGAAAATTCTAAATTTTCAAACAAAAAATCAATTTTCTAATATGATTTTCAAACTATATTTAAATTTTGATAAAATAAAGAAATTGACAAAACAATACCATATTTTAGTTCTCCAAAGAACGATATTAACCTTGAAGGAACACAAATGATTAGAGTTCAAAGGGATTTTTTCCTTTAACACAACCAATGTCTTATTCTAAGACAACCAATGATAATTCTGAAAATTCTACCATCATTTTCAATGATAGTTTTGGAAATGATGAACAATGAGACTAGTCTCAAAAAGGGGAAAATTAGATGCACCTATGACCAAACCCCACTAACTAGAAAAAGCTTATTTAAACTATGGCTCTACGTTCGTATGACAACAAAACAATTTCCTCTTGTAACTTGTAGATTTGGGTTTCAATGCTTCATTTTCCAAATTAGCACCTAATCCCAACAATTTGTTGGAGCCTTTCATAGGTTAGATATTGTTCAGTTTAGGAGACAACCAATCATCATTTCAGACCTAGAAGTATTTTATCAACTGAGCTCGAATTAAACCCAATTTGAAAATACTAGTTTCCACTTATTGGGGCAAACATTATACGCAATGAGGGGAGGGCAGGGTAGGTTATATGTAGGTCTAAAATGCTTTTCAAATAGTGACAATCACCTAATATCATTTCACTTGGCTTTATGATCCTGGGCCTTCTTGAAAAAGAATGGGATCTACCCCATTATAGACTCCATTTATAGCAATTATGGTAGCCATGAATGGTTAATTTCACACTTAATTTTGGTTTTCATAAATTTCTTTTATGCGTAATGATTATTTGTTATTGGTTAATAGTCATCAATTATTTTAATAAAATTAATTCTTTATTTTTAAACATAAATATTAAAAACTTAAAATATTTTAAATTAAATATTTCTTTTAAATAAAAGGTGAAATTGTTAGTTTCATATGAACAGGTTAGCTATTATTAAAAGACTTCATTTTGTTAGTCAATATCTTACGGGGTATTGGGGATAAAAAGGGATATCTATAAAAAAATGATTTTTTTTAAGTTGAAAAAAATCTAATAAAATGGGTTAATACCAGGATTTTAGGAAATATTTATTAGTATTTATTAAAGTTAGATATATTTTTTAATATTTTATGAATATACATGGATTGTTAATCAAGGTTACAATTTAGTTAGATAACAAAATTCTTATTAGAATCCAGTGAATCTTCGTTCAAGAAATCTAATTTTGGGAGTGTTTTTTCAGTGGTGGAATCTAATCCTGGGAATGTTTGAATTGTTTCTTTTATGGTGGAAATGGATTCAGTACCATAAAAAAATGGACAGCTGTAACCAAGATTTCCAAAAATTTCTACCATTTTTTCAAAATCCTACAAAAATTTCCATTGTTTAATGAATTTATGGTCTCATTAAACTATAATTGAATACATATGCTATGAGGTGTGTTTACTAAGGGAGGACCCATGAATGCTTTTATAAAGCACATAACTCCACTCCATGTACCCTTGGTGTTGACCACAAGGGGATTGACTTTCTTATGTATACCATTTATGTGAAAAATGACTTTTAACGTTAGAGTAATACTTACAAGTACTTTTGATTAACCAAAAACTTGTTTTCCCCAGATATAAACAACTTTTAATGTACCAAACACCTCATAACAATAATAAATTAGTTCTCATTTACTCAAAACAACTCAAAACAAATAATAAATATATTTATTAGTAATAAACATTTAAATTATAATGAATTTTACCACTTTTCACAAAAACAATTTAAAAAAATAATAAACACCAAAAGTCTGTACTTTCATACCAAATAATTTGACTATTGCACATTTGTAATCATAAAAAGTGAAAAGTATGAGATGTCAACCTCCCAAATATGTAAAACAATTGTAATCACATATTTCCATATAATGCTGGACACTTCAAAGTTGGAATAGTTGCCTAGATTTGCGCGAAAGGATTGATGGGCAATTTAAACAGTGACTTCTAATACCTTTGGTTCCAAGTCAGAAATGTGTGAATAAGAATGAACGCATTAATAGATCCCTACTTTCTAAACTGATACCATATCTGTTTCGATATAACATGACAAGTGCTGAAACTCACGGATTTCATGCGGTTAGTAACGTGGAAGGGATGATGAAATCAAATGTGTGGGTGAGTAGGTTAGATGCGGTCACATGACGAACAGTCCCCGACTCCCAAAAACATGGCGGTCGGACGAGTGTTTGGGACCGCTGGGAGCTGTCGTCAGCGTCGACAGTCCAGCGAAGCTCCTGACACGACATACGTCGGTCGCGAGGCTCGAGGCATGTCGTAATTGTTGCAGTAGCAGAGGCCAGTTTGATACTAAATGCGTGTGTGAGCCTTTAATCATTCATTCAAGTTTCTTGGGTTCCGGTCGCTTCTGTCAGTTACAGCAGCATGCGCCGACTTGATGGGATTCCGCTGGCCGGACACACAAAGCACTTGGGAAAACGGGAGCTTCTCTGTAAGCCCACATATCAACAGGAATCATGTGACGTCTGCGGGATTATTGCGTAGGCTGTGGAATCCAGTGATGGAATTTGACGCCATTTCGTGGTGATTTGTTTGTCGAATACAGTGTAAAAATTATTAATATTTTTGATATTGTGGAATGTGAAAAATCGTTAAATTTGATGGGTGGATTTGTTTTGAAATTTCAATTTTGTCGGTTCCCCAAATTATTATCAAAAGTATAGCTTTTTGTTTTGACTTGTGATTTGTGGTGATGATTTGGGGATATGTGAAAATCCTCAAATTTGATGGGTGGGTCTGTTTTGAAATTCCAACCTTGGTGGAATCCCCTAACTAATACCAAAGGTATAACTCTTTGTTCTCACTTGTGATTTGGGGCGACCCAAGATTTTATATGATAATCCACGGAAAATCTCTAGAAGAGGGACTTTTTTGAGATTGATTTTTTCTTCAACACCAAGTGAGCAAAGAGGCAATTGATAAATAAATGAGCAATATATTCAGAGGTTTCTAGACAAAGAGGGTAGAAAGAAAAAGTACTACATTGAGGAATTCAACCCTACGTGTGATCTACAACAAAAAAAGTTAATTGGAGCTAGCATTCCGTGGAGGGCAAAGGTTCTTATTGCTCAATTAAGAACCAACTCGCATCAACTTCGGTGTGAAACATGGCCTAAAGAAGCTTGGGAAGAACGGGTGTGTACATTTTGCACCTCTGGGGCAGTGGAATTGGAAAAACATTTCATTTTGGAATGTGATGCATTCAAAGATATCAGAGAAAGTTATGGGAATATGTTAGCATCGGTTTCTTGACATTGTCTTTTTAGCAAGGGGAGTGTTGGAAGGTTGGGTCAGCTCATCATCAATTTGAATAAGAAAATGATTGAGTTGCAAAAGGCTAAAAACTGGGAACTAATGGTCCCATAGACTACTTTTAGTCTCGTGGACATTAAAATATCATTTCATTTCCAAGATTATGAAAGATCTTTTGTGAAGAATTTCTAAGATTGGAATCTTGTTTCGAATAAAAAGTTACATGAATAATTTGTCTTTATGGATATTTAAGTTCCATAACTCCCCATTATGAAGACTCTAAAAACTCCCCCACCATGGGGACTCTAAAACACCAGAGTTGTGTGCTAGAAATAGATAAGCGAATTTTGGAAAATAAGTTCCAAAAGGATTAGGAGACTAGATAAGCAGATCTTCACTCAAAGAACTGCCCTCTGAAATAGCATTGGACGAAAACTTGATTTAGAGTAAAACAACCTTCCAATAATAAATAGCTGTTCTAACTCTCTATCTAAGGGTCTTCTCCATTAAAAATGTTTGAACCATTACCTAATTTCCTTCCGGGACCATTTCTAATGAATGGAAAAGCGTGTATAATTGCTTTCCAAATAACAAAGCCACTTTTGGATCTAATCTAATTTAGGATTGAGGGGGGAGAAATACACTCTGTGATCCATAACTTGCTACCAAAGGCAAGAGCCTTGGATAAGCTTCATACACTTTTAGTTGCTAGCATTTTTGAAAACCAAAATGTCATAATACATAATTCAATGATTATATAATGTGCATTAAACATCAAAGTATTAGATTTGTTAAGAGTGCTAGTCCATGCATAGTTACAATTAAAAAGATGTGGCTGTCCAAGGAATATTTATGCGGTTTTTTTTAATTCACGTAGAAATATTTTTAGTGTACTATGTGTAATTTAAATATTTTATTAAATTTTTTTTGGATATATTTTTTTATTAATTTATTTAAAATTAAATTAAAATTTACTGGAATGGTATATTTGAGTTATGTAATTGTATATTTTAAGTGGAATGGTATATTTGAGTTATGTAATTGTATATTTTAAGTGCAGCAATAGTTTTTAAAGAAATTAAATTTATTTATACATTAAAAAATATAATTTAAATAATAAAAATTTATAATTTTACATGGGATATTAAAATATAGAATACTTAAAATTTAATTAAAAAATAGTTAGAATTACATATGTGAATTTTGAATATGTATAATTCAATTATGGCAATTTCTCACAATATTAAATCTATTACATATTCAAAAATGTAATTTAAATAATGAAAAATTACAATATCTTTAAAATTATATAAATATATAAAGCATTTAAATATTATATAAAAAGATAATGCAACAATAAATCATATATATATAAATATATAAAGCATTTAAATATTATATAAAAAGATAATGCAACAATAAATCATATATATATATATATATATAAAATAAAAGAAATAATATAGTGAAATTTTCAAAAATAAATACAAATTCAAAAAAAGTCTTTAAAGAAACATGAAACGTTATACTAAAGTTGGGAATAAAAATAAGTATATTTTTTAATGTTTAGTAAATTTAAAGAAAGATGGAAAGTTATGTTAAATTGGGAATAAAAATAATTATATTTTTAATTTTTAGTAAATTTAAACTTTGTAGATATAATAGGTGAAAATAAAACATTAAAATAAAAGAAAAATAAAATATTCAAATAAAACAAATAATAATGTGAAATTTTCAAAATAAATGTGAAAGTTTTTAAAGAAAGATAGAAAGTTATGTTATGTTTAAAGTTGGGAATAAATATGATTATATTTTCTAATGTTTAGTAAATTGTATTTTGTAATGGCGTAATGTTATTTTTCACTATTATTTTTCTAGTTAATTTTAATCAAAATCAGATAGAGATTTTTAAAAACTTGAGTTTAAATTGTTTAATCTGCATAATTGGAGTGTCCCAAGAGTTTTCAAGGGTGTTAGATCTATTTATACATTCAAAAATGTATTTTAAACAACAAAAAATCTTAAAATTGTATTCGCGGATTTTAACGAATTCCAACAACAACAAAATTGTTTCATCAATCAATTAAACTACACATTTTTGTAAATTATATATATATATATATATATATATATATATAAAATAAAAACAAAATTAATATTATAAATTTAATATTAAAATGTAATAAAAAAATAAATTTTAACATCAAAAATATATAATAACAATATATATAAAATAAATGTTATTGTATAATAACAATGTATATAATAAATGTTATTTAACCTATGAAATTATTTAATATATTATCAATTAAATTTTGAAAAATTTTAATTTTATGTATTAATAATGACAAGTAAAATTTAATCGTGGTTACAATCTAATGAATAATTATATTAATTGCTTTATTTGATTACAGTGTCTAAATATTATAAAAAAAATTATTCAAAAAAAATTATTATAAATATTTATAAGAAAAAATACAAAAATTAACCAAAAATAATAATAAATTATTATATTATATTTAAATAATTATATTAAAAAATTAAAACCAAAATATAAAATTTTGTCGTATAAAAACTTTTTTATAAATATTATTATACATATACTAATTAAAACAAAAAAACATTTATAAAATAAAAACAAAAAAAACGAAAATAAACTATGTAATTTTGCACCACTACTACTATACAAAAAGGCAAAACAAAAATTAATTGCAAAAACAAAACATTGAAAAAAGTGAACATGACTAATTATCCTAAAAAATAATCATCCTCATACCATGTTGCATAATCTCATTAATGGTACTCAATCTAGGCATTGATACTTTAAGAATCCATTATGCAATTCTATAACAAAACTCTTATGCAACACTACACCAACACTCAAAGACCACCATACAATTCCATGATATCATTGTCATCTCATCATAGTGCTATGTACATGATATCTCCTCCACAAAGACATGCAATCATGCCTTAAGAGTGATCATTTGGGAAATCTTAATGAATATGGAAGGAACAATATCATTAGAGGAAATGGACAACACATATGGTTTGGATATCTTTGACTCGTTTTTCATCTACAGGGATTCTATAACGATATGAACACCCTTACATATTAATATCCCAACATTTGTCTTTCCCTCGTTATAAGTTTATTATGCAGTTTCCTTACTTTTTAGTAAGAGCATATTTAGAAAATTAAAAATATCCATCAAAATGTTTTATTTAGATGTGGGTTTCTCAGTCTATATGAGTCATGGATAATTAGCACTATGTCATATCACATTTTCTTTTCTATATTAGTTACAAGAGCTTGCTCACAAAATAGATGGGTGAAAAGAAACTATACTTCTTCACTGAATATCCAGAGCATTTAGAGAGGGTAAACTTTGTAGCAGAAGAGTTAAGATGATATTAGTAAATGAAACCATGGGAGTATAGAGAGGGTAAACTTTGTAGCAGAAGAGTTAAGATGATATTAGTAAATGAAACCATGGGAGTATAGGGAGTTATTATTTTGACCGGAGTATAGTGTTATAAAAAATGTAATCTTTGTTTTTTTTAAATGTGGATTAAAATTATTTGACAATGTTAGGTTTATTTTATCTTCTTATGTTTTATTTCAAATATTATTATTTATTTTGGTTATCTAATTATTTCATGAATGATTAATGTTATTTCCATTTTTTTCTATACATCTAAACAAAGAATTCAAATAGATGTCTCCTGCAATTACACACCATAAAACATATAAGATTCACCATAAAACATATAATATTTACATTGGAAACCCAAACAAGAAAACCATTGAAGAAGGGGCTTCTTCAACTCCAAATAATATCATGAAATGATAAATTACAATTTAACGTAGGCTATAAATCTATTATTCCTATGCGAGTGGCTTAAGGAAAATGGAGAGGGCACCACCTTTAATCTACTCTTGACACATAAAACTAGGAAAACACTAATGTATAACAAAGAATCTTGTTTTCTTTGGATTATGACCAAGTAATTATAGAGATGGTTTCCTCTTATTTGGAAGAAATACTTATGATCCAAGCTATAGGTGACCTATTGTTGTAGACATAGTAAGAAGTTTGTCCTTTTCTACTTTAGAATCTTGTCTCTAGCAAAAATTACAAAGGTTGGGATGACTCCTCCCTCTTTGCACAAATAATGGATCTCCTTCAATGCTACAATGTGGGAAAATTCCCAAATTAGCCAGTGAAGCCTACACAAAAATGTATATGATTATGCAATGTTACATTATCACAATTTAACATGGCTCTTTTGATAATCTTATTGAGTTATTGAGCTCTTTCTCTATGAGTAGAATTATCAACTTCTCCTTTGCAAAGAGAACATTGAGTCACTTTCTTCTATTAATCTTGTTTGCATGACCCATATTACTCTCCAAGTGGGACCTTTAGAACTTGTCTTCCTTTCCCAAACTCTCTTTTTCTTATTTCTCATGGCATGTGGAACATCAAATACCTTTCTAATTTTTTTCCAATAAAAAATTATAATTTCCCTAATATTTTGAATGTTATATAATCCAAGGAGCTTCCTCTTTTCCCAAAATGTCACGTTCCATCTCATGATTGGTCTAAGCATCCGAGTGTCAATGTTCAACATATCCACATTGTCTACCACATGGGATGCCACCTTCTTTATCATGGAAACCTTCTTTTGTTCTATGCTAGAGATATTGATGTGGAGGCAAGCATATCGCATCCTCTACATGTTTGATCGACATACCTTCCTTCCATAGGAACTTTTATTCTATTGTAGAATATAAGGGACAAAGGATCAACATTATAAGACCTCAAATTTTCGTGGTATTTTCTTGAGTATTATGTGCCTTACCCTAACTCCTTATGTTTCCCCTTATTGCACGAGCTCTACATAACCATTTTTATTCAACATGCACTGGCCTTTTCAACCTTCAATTTGGGAGGAGTGTGGATCATGGAGAAATAAATTCCCGTATGAATTCATCGACAACTTTGTTCTTATCCAAAATCTCTATACAATTTCCTTTACCTTTTCCAATATTTCATGTCCTACCTTCATGTATAAAGCAATTCACATTCATTTTCCTTAGTCATTTATTTCAAAGGCAGAAATGGGATTCTCTGAAGGCATGAACATAAATTTCAATCACTGCTTTAAAAGTAAGCTTTAAGCATGGAAATGCACAAGATTTCTTAAGCTCAAAACAACTAAGTTTTTTAGGATTGATTTAGATCACACCTCCCTAGTAGAAGGCCTTTGATCCACCAAATTTATATATGTTGAGTTGGGGAAATTGGCTCCACGCCATTCTAAAACTATGAAGTGATTTTGGAGTTCTTTATTCGCAAATACCTCATTTAAACTTCTATCATCATACTTTAGTTCAATAATGAAGACAATGAAAATAGTGGTTTTCCTTGTTCGCTAAGAGGTGCATTTTCTCAATTTCCATCTTGTTGAAAATCCCACAAAAAAATTGATGGTGAAACAAAATACTTGAGTGACAACATTATTTCCCATATGAAGATCTATCTCTTAGGCCTTTCAGCCCATATAATGAAGAATTTGTATCTTTCTTCACTACTAAACTCTGTTCTCTTGCACACATTTGGAATAATGCTACTTGTTGTCTTCCTTCTTCATGTCTCACTAAGCATTAAGGAAAATACAAAGACAATCCTATGGTTGTATTGGCATCTTCTTCTTCAGGTTGCTTAAGGCACTAAAGAATGTGTAATGAGTCATCCTTCCATCATGGTAGGAGTACATTTTGTCAACTACCAATATGATACCTTCTTCCTAAGTTTACCTCATGTCTAGTGAACATTAGCATCCAAAACCTTCCTCTACTTTGTTGCCCTAATTTCCACATCTTAAGAAATAGTCTTGCATAGAAAACTATGGATCTCCAAACAATAATTAGAAAATGCAAAGAAAACAGAACAACAAAAAAAATGAAGAAATTTTGTTACTACTAATGTGATCAATGATCCTTACTGTTAGGATGTTAAGCCTTAAAAGGCCCATCCAATCTAGCTTATTCACCATACTAAAAGGGTTTTCCATGGATAAATTACTTGCAACTTAGAGGATAAGAACCTTAAACAAGATTCCCTGAATGATCTTGTTTCCTTAATAACCTCTTCCCTAGTGTATGTGATAACATTATTTGGTCAACACTAACCATTAATGACTTCTTTGGCAAGATATATCTAGTCAAGTATCCTTTCTCCACTCAAATAACCTTTAAATGAATTTCTTTGGGTATATATGTTTTTATTTAAGGAAACACACACGCTATACATGCTTTACCTCTGTGCAAGGTGCACAATCATTTTTAAAAATGAAAAAAAAAATCACATTAATTTCATGCCCATGATTGGAAAGTACAAATCTCTTCATTGGAAAATATGAGTTTCATATACCAAAACAACTCTAATTTCCATTGTCAATGAACTTTACTAACTTCTAAGAGTATAAACATAGTTCTTATGTTGGAGGGGGGAAAGTAAGCATTCGAGCTTTCTTATAATAGAGAAATTATGAGATATCTTCCTTACATTTTTATGACCATTTCCACTATTCAGGATTCTCCTTGTCCTGAATTTTACTTCTTTGTTTGGTTTGGGATATAAGTCTCCATTCTCATATGGAAATAAATCAAGACATAGTTGCAATATTTAATTGGTCCATTTTAGAAGAACATGGATTTTTGGGATGTTAACATTGGAAAATCATACACACATTTGTAAAATCCATATGGACCCCAAAGTTGTCTAGCAGAACATACAGGTGAAGATTTTCCAGCTGAGGACATCATGAAACTTCAAAAATTTAAATTCTCCAAAGATCTCATGTATAAAATTGAATTATGCGGCCTATCTATAGGCCAAAATTGACAACTGTTCCACTTTTCTTTTGATAGCCACGCAGTTGAAGAAAAGTGCAACTCAGCAATTTAGGACCACTTCACACACTTTGAAGATGAGATTCCCTGACATGTTCCAATCAAGGACCAAGGAATTTGACTCGCCCTAAAGATATGTAGCCCCGAAGGGATCCTCTTGTCCTACTCATGGGTCATTTTCTCATTGATGGATCAAGAGAGGGAAGAAAGATTCAAAATTCTATATAAACAGACTATTGGAGGACTAAAGAGAAGGAAATGTTATGCTGGCAAAATTGTTCTCAAGAAATCTTGCATTCCATTGTTGAAGAAGAAGTACAACATTATTGTGTTGGAATTTTTTTTTTCTCAACAATCCAACACTATGGAGAGGATTTCACGATTGAGAGATCCTTGAAACTTCTTTGAGAGAGAGGTGAATCTTGCAAAGAGAGTGAAGAAAGGAACCTCCTTGTTGAGGATTTTTTAGCACCATTTCTAAAATAATTTTGTCCAAGTGTTTAGTATTCATCTTCTACTTTCAACAATCAATAAAGGGAGCCCTTTTCCATTATTTTATTGACTTGTTTGTTTCATCAAGCATTATTTATGTGTTTTGTTTTTTAGTTTTTAGTTTCTGTTATGTATGCATTGTTTTAACCATTTGGTATGCTTTGTATTTTCATGTTTTTTCCACTAACAACAACCAATTCTATCTATCATTTATTTGCAGGGAACAACCAACTACTAAGAAGGTGTCTTTTCGTACCCCATTGTTACCAAAACATCACCACAGGGGATGAAGGTGATTAAAACAAATCATGTATTTTTGTGTAATTGTTATTTTATGTTTGGTAAATATATGAACCACTCTACACCCCTACTCCCCAACCAAAAGAATATATATGTTATTATTTATTTAATTATTGATTAGATGATTTAGGGGAGAGATTAATTGCATGATATTAATTAAGATCAATTAGTTAAAATCATTCATGATTTATTGTCATTTATACCTTATGTTTTAAATGGTTTGAGGAGGGTTATGCATTGCTTGTGTGCATATCATTGAAGAAGTTTTGGAACATCGATACATTCAAAAATATTTCAAGACTAATCACAAAAAATAAAAAAGGAGATAACCAATTGGCCACAAGTATTATTCCTATTCTATTTCTTATATCTTTGACATAATAATTGAATTTGGAAAATTGACTATTTTATCTTCTATTTGCTATAATATTGATTTGATCCTAGTTAGTAGGGTATTATTCCCTATAATTGTGTTTTTGTCACTTTTCCCTAATAATATCTCTTGGAATGCAAATGTAAGCATGCCTTCTTCTCCCTTGACCCTTTTTATCCACCTTCACTATGGTTTGTTTGTTCAATTCTTGGTATGAAGCTTGGGATGTAACCCACAACATGTATAATTCTAATGTCTAGTCAACTTGAACTGGCTATAATAGGTATTTCTACTATTATAGTTTCTTCATACTCTCATCTTATATCCTCCCTTTAGGACTTTTATTGATTGAAGGAAGTTCCTATGATATTCTTTCTTCTAGAACAATCTGTTCATTTTTATAATGCTTGTTCTTCTGGCATGAATCCAAATGATGGTATCTCAATCCACAAAAGAAACACGCACTAGAATACCCACAATCCAAAGTTTTATGACCTTTCTTCTTACAATAGAAGAAAATAAAATAAAATTTTCTTTGTACATACCTCTTGGGTTTTCTCTTGTGCATGTAGGCTTGCTTTCTTGGTCTCCTAAGTGATGGTGTAGTTTGAGATGTTGGGGTTATATTCTTGTAGTAACTGATTATTTATGCTTCATTTGTTTTCATCCTTTCTTCACATTGAAGTGGCTATTGCTTCATTTTCCTTTTACTAGACAAGGTGATAGTCATAGTCTTAGTTCTCTTAAAGCCAAAAATTTTAGATGTGGGTTGAATTTGTTTTCTCCACATACTCAAAATATTTACGAATTGGGGTATTTGTTAGATTGAAAATTGTATTGAGAGGGGAAGGGGGTGGTGAATCAATATAACAATATTTTGTAGGTTTTAAACATTAAAACATCATAAAAAGTCAATCTCATAAACTAAGCAAGTAACAAAATATATGTGTAAACCATCAGGGAAGAAAATTGTAAAACCTATTTATATGAAATATCTTGTAGGCACAAACCCATTATTACATCAATTTATAGGCACCAACCCACAGGAGACACCAATCCCCTCCGTTGTTTTATAGGAACCAACTTGCCGGAGACACCAATCCCCTCTACTACTTTGTAGGAACCAACCCGTAGGAGACAACAATACCCTCTATTACTTATTATTTCACCAAGGTTCATCATTAATAATTCCTTAATTAGGACTATTAGTTTCTTCTACCTTCATGAGGTCTACTTGTTGCTTCTTCCTTCATGATTTCTACTTGTTGCTTCATCCTTCACCAGGTCTACTTCTCCCAAAACTTGTTGCTTTTGGCTTCTTCCAAAGAACAAACTTGGATAAGATGCCACATATTCAATTTTTCAAATCTAGTTCTAAAATTTCTGCCATAAGTACCTTGAAACCTATACTTTGTATCCTCTAGATTTTAGAGTCTAAAATGTCTCAAAAAGAAAGTTAGAGCAAAAATTCAAAACAAAATTGTTTGAAGCATGTTTCAAGATCATTCAAGAACACTAAATTTCTTAAATCATATCTCTGAAATTATAGCAAAATAAGGTATGAAATTTCTACCACAGGTACCTTGAAATATCATCTTTGTCTTCTTTAATTTTCATAGTCTAAAATAATATAAAAAAATTATAGCAAAAATACTAGGATGACATGCTTGAAACATGTTTTAGGAGCATTCAAGAACATTTTTGATCCAGGTGGAGATTGGTGGCCACCTGCCAAGTCCACCTGGACCCCCACCATTGTCTTTCTCAGCATTTTCAGTTTCCTTAATTGTAGCACAACTTACTATTTTTAGTAGTTTTTCGGGTCCTGAACTTCCGGAGCCGTTTTGAGGCCCTAAACGACGTTTTTTGGGGAATCCGGGGGCAACATGATGTTGCCCGTTCCAACAATGATAGTGCTCGGATAGATCTTTCTAATGAGCTATTGTATGCGTCAAACGGAGATCATATGCCAAAGTTACGACCCTGGGAAGTTGATGTACCAATTTACCCCAAACAGGGCCCACAGTTTGGCGTTTCATCTCCTAGGGTTAGGTTTTGGAATGTGAAGGGTTTTCCATTGTTTCTCAACAATAAATAGGCCTTTGAGCCTCATTGTAACACAGTTCAGAGGCATGTAGCCATCACATCTCTCCTCAGAGATAAGCTACCATCGCCCTAGCTGGTTTATTTCCATTTCTGGTTGTAAGCATATTTCAGTATTTTCCATTAATGAAATGAAGTATTATTTCCGCTGCATCTTTGTGTATATGGTTATCTCTGTAATTTGTTGCGTTCCTGTTTAAATTCGGATAAGTGGTATCAGAGCGGTCTGCTTTTTCTCTGTTTTTCTTTGCATGTCCCCAACAAGGTCGGGATATAAGGAGTTAGGGCTTGAACTGGTTGAACCTTTGCAAGACCAGCCTCGCAAATCCCGACGGCCTCCCATGGCGGACGAGAAGAAAGACGAGGGGGCAGGATATCCCATCAAAATCTTGCTCGAAGAAGCCCTCGAACGACAACGGAACGCGATGATGGACAGCTTCGCCTAGATCCTTCAGCGGCTACCCAGAAGCAACGCATCGGCTTCCAGCAGCTACTCTGGAAACGGCACACCCTTTAAGGTACAAGTTAATTTTGAAATCCCCATATTCGAGGGTCAGATAGACGCAGATGCCGTAGATAAATGGTTAAATCTGCTAGAGGGTTATTTTTCTGTTCATGAATTTTCGAGTCGGGAAAAGATTGTTTTTGCTCTTCTCAAAGCAGCCCCCCACGTCAAGGACTGGTGGGAAACCTACTGCGAGCAGAAGGATGAAAGTACTGGCTCACTATTTTCAGCCGCACCCACCTGGGATTCGTTCCGGGATGCCATCAAGGAGCAGTACTACCCTGTCGGAAGCTATGAGGATGAATACATAAAGTGGACCACGCTGCGGCAGGGAAGGGACCAAGACGTGCCGGAGTTCACCAATCTTTTCCATACCCTTCGCACAAAGTTGGGTATCAAGGATTCGGAGCAACATTTGATACTCAAATACCGTGGCTGCCTGCACAAGTACATCCAGGAAGAAATACAATTCCTAAACATCCCCTCACTCGGCGCAGCATACCGATATGCCGTCAAGGTCGAGCATAAGTTTAAACAAAAGAAGCGAGACTTTGGATCTGCGAATCCAAAGCAGGGGAAAGGTGCCCCTAAACCACCGAACAAAGGACAAAGCCAAGGCGGGACAGCCCAAGACAACCAGCTGAAACTGCAAGCAAAGAACAGCGCTGCGAAGCCGAGAAAGGACACTGGAAAATGGTGCGAGTTCCATAAGAGCTCCACTCACAACACAAGTGAGTGTCGGGCCAAGCAGTCACTGGTGGCTGAGCTAAAGGTTTCAGAATCAGATGCATGTTCCGACTCTGAGTTAGAACCCGATAAGGGGTATGAAAAAGGGAAGCAGATCATTGATGCGGATCCCAACGCCACTGTTGCTACTGTAAAGATCCAGAAAAATGAACCCAAAGATCCAGAGGAGGAGGAGCATCTCTTCCACTCCCAGATGTGGGTAAAGGGCTCCCCGATACAGTTCATTGTTGATAGCGGGAGTCAAAAGAACCTCATTTCGGCAGAGGTCGTGAAGTGGTTGGGCTTACCGACCACAGCACATCCACAACCATACACCATTGGGTGGCTTCACCAAGGACGAGATCTTCGCGTGAGCCAGCAGTGTCGCCTTCCATACAACATCAAGCCCTTCACGGATGAGGTATTGTGTGACATTGCTCCCCTTGAAGTTTGTGATGTATTACTAGGACAACCATACTTGTGGAAGCGACATGCTGTGTATGAATCAAGGCCCCGTGCTGTTATTATTACATTGGGAAATAAGTTGTTCAGGATACCAGAGGTAGCACCACCTGCCGCCATCTCTTTGATTACTACAAAACAATGCAGTAAGATCATTTCCAAAACCAGGAAATTTGTTTTCCTGATGATACGCCCTCAAGGAAAGAAGAAGACAGTGGCCGCGGTCTCCAAACGGGGTCCCTCTGCACGACAACTACAGATGGACAAGGTTGTGGAGGAGTACGAGGACATCTTCACCTCCTCGGCAGGGGTTCCTCTGCACTGTCAAGTCAAGCACTCCATCGATCTGACCCCAGGTGCGCCGCTACCCAATGGACCAATTTATCGGCGCTCCGTTCTAGAGAACGATGAAATCAAGAGGCAGATTCAGGAGCTCCTGCAGAAAGGTCACATCTGTCCGAGTTCATCGCCCTGTGGGAGCCCGATCGTGTTGGTACAGAAGAAGGATGGGACGTGGAGACTCTGTATTGACTATCGGGCGCTGAACAAGATCACTGTCCGTAATAGGTACCCGATCCCGCGGATTGATGACCTCCTAGACCAACTAAAGGGGGCAAAATATTTCAGCAAGATCGATCTGAAGTCAGGATATCACCAGGTACCAATCGAACCCTCCGATGTGTGGAAGACTGCCTTCAAATCCAAGGAGGGCCTCTTCGAATGGTTGGTCATGCCTTTCGGATTGACGAATGCTCCTGCAACCTTTATGAGGCTAATGGATGACATCTTGCGGCCATTCACCAACTCCTTTGTAGTAGTATACTTGGATGACATTCTGATCTTCAGCCAGAGTTGGGAAGAGCACCTCCACCACATCCGACAGGTTCTCCAAACACTGTGGCAACACAAGCTATGTGCCAATTTGGAGAAATGCACTTTTGGCATGACCCAGGTTCAGTATCTGGGATACATCATTGATGAACAGGGGGTGCATGTCGATCCAGCCAAGATCCAAGTCATTCGGGATTGGCCCTCTCCAACCACTCTAACAGAGCTCCGCAGCTTTCTAGGTCTTGCCAACTTCTACCGCAGGTTTGTGTTGGGGTTTTCTCATATTTCTTGGCCCTTGAGTCAAGTCACCAAGGGCGGGGCGAAAGCAAAATTCTTTTGGTCTGAATCTCAACAGAAGGCATTCAGGGAGTTGAAGGATCGCCTCTGCACGGCACCAGTGCTCGCGTTGCCAGATTTACAACAACCATTTGAGGTCGAGACAGATGCCTCTGACTATGCTATTGGGGCAGTCCTTACTCAACATGGACATCCAGTGGCATATCACAGTGAAACACTTTCAGACATAGTCTGGAAGCACCCCACTTATGATAAAGAGATGTATTCCATTGTACAGGCCTGCCGACAATGGAAGCATTACATTGTGGGGAAGGAAACGGTCATCCACACAGACCACCGACCTCTGCAGTTCATACAGACCCAAGGGAAATTGCAGAATGATCGCCATCAGAAGTGGTCTACATACCTGCAACAGTTTCACTTGAATATCAAGTATAAAAAGGGCAGCACCAATAATGTTGCAGATTGCCTCAGTCGGCCACCGATCATGGCGCTAACCACCGTGCTCAACTCTTGTGGGCACGAGACTGCTGATTGGCCACTTCTCTACAAAAGCGACCCAGAATTCGGCCACACATACCAGACACTCTTGGAGGGTCGGCATGTTGCAGATTTTCACCTCCGGGATGCCCTATTATGCCACCTCGGTCACCTTTGTGTTCCTTCAAGCGAGCGTGACAAGATGATTTGGGAAGCACACTACAGTCGGGCTGCTGGGCATTTCGGGGTCGAGAAAACAGTGGCAGTACTGCAAAATTATTTCTATTGGCCGAATCTTCGACAGGATGTTGGGAAGTACATCTGAACATGTACTGCCTGTGTCATTGCCAAACCGACCATTAAGAAGCACGGCCTCTATACCCCATTGCCTACCCCTAGTCGACCTTGGGAATCCATCTCCATGGATTACATGTCAGGCCTTCCTTCCACTAAGCATGGAAATGACTGTGTTTTTGTGGTCGTCGACAGGTTCTCGAAGATGGCCATTATGGTGGCCTGCAAGAAGAATATCACAGCAGAAGCCACTGCTAAACTCTTCTTTGAATGAGTGTGGGTGCACTTTGGGATCCCACAGTCTATCATCTCAGATCGGGACAGTCGGTTTCTCAGCACATTTTGGTCTAGTCTCTGGTCAATGCTGGACACCAAACTCACGAAGTCCACAGCCTTCCATCCTCAAACTGATGGCCAGACAGAGGTTGTCAACAGGATGATTGTGCACATTCTGCGCATGTATAACTCAAAGCATCCACGCACATGGGACGAGAGCCTCCCCTATGTTCAGCACAGCTACAACCGAGCTCTTCACAACTCCACTGGCCATAGCCCTTTTCAGGTGGGTTTGGGATTCCAACCACTATGCCCTATTGATGTGGCCATGCCACTTGCAGCTACTCACATGAATTCAGCTCATGTCCAGTCCGAAACAGATAAGGCCACCAGCTTCATTGAGCGCATCCAACATATTCGCTAGCAGGTCCATGACATTCTTGAGAAATCAAATGCCAAGTACAAGCAGCGACATGATCAACACCGGGTGCCACACAAGTTTCAGGTGGGCGACAAAGTCTGGTTGCATTTGCAAAAGGAATGCCTTACTGGAGCCTATCGGAAATTGAGACCACTCCGATATGGTCCTTACACCATTACTAAGGCTATGGGAGACAATGCATTTGAGCTCAGCATTCCCCCATTCCTTGGCCTGCACCCAGTGTTCAATGTGGACCGCCTTCGGCCATACTTTCCACCATTGCTAGACACATCCGACATTGCAGAACAGCTCAAACCCACAGAATTAAATCCAGATTGCATGGAACAGAATATCCAACTTGTTATCACTGAAAACGCTGTTGTCAATTTTTTTTTTAGTCTAGCTTAAAGTCAGGGTGTTTTCGCAGCGCCTGAATTCTGTTTAGCAGTTTCGCAGCGCCAGGATTCTTTTTAGCAGTTTCGCAGCACTACCTGTTTGAGTGGTTTCGTAGCGTGCTACGAAACTGGGGATTTGTTCGAGTTTTTAGTGGAGATCAATATCATAGCATGCCTATTGTACAGAGTTCTGCTTTCTTTCAGAAATCTGCATCAAGTGGGAATCTCACAGGAAATGGCACAAGTATTTAGGATGTGAATCCAGCTTTTGGTTACTCAACATCCAACAGGATTTGCAGCAGTGGAAAATTCTTTATATGGGATTATACCTTCTTATTTGGAGGAAGGCTGCAAACATCTTTTAGGGACACGTACTTCATGCCATGAATGCTACTCATTTCAATGATGATAATGATGTGGAGAGACCTGCAAGTCTACAACCAATTCAATGCAGTTGCTTGGGCAATTCATGTGAAGGACCTGATAGCCCTTATTGCTTTTTCTTGCACTTTGTGTCTATTCCTCTGCGCACAAAAATTCTCATATCCCCCACTTTACTCCTATATAACAAGAACACCTTAAGTCTTTGAAGCCATTCAGGTGTTTGTGATTAATAAAGGGTTACCAATAAAGGCAAAAGGTGTTGAGTGGAAAGGAATAGAAGCACGTGCTGGCCTCTCTGGCTAGTCAGCTGTGCTCCATTTTGCAACTTTGGCCACCTTTTTATACACCCTTTCTTCATTGCTCTGCCCAATGCCAGTATTTGGACAATTCCAGTGTTAATACTATTTTGTATTCCTTGTTCTTCAATATTGTTTTTTTGTGTGGCAGCAGTGTCCTCATTACCTAGCAGGAGTATAACATGTCTTCTATTTTGGCGAAAACTTGTGGAGAGGATGAAAAAGTGATTGCTGTACAACCCAAGTGTTTGGAACTCTCGTTCAAAATCTTTGGAGCAACAATTTCAACACCGATTTCTACAGAAGACAGCGCAGGCAAATATTCAACGAATGACAAACTCAGCCGTGCTGTAGGAGATGAAGAAGCGTCGTTCGAATATAGTAATGTTGGTGATAATTGTCAGGCGAAAAAACCAAATGTAGGGAGAATGGAAGCTGATGAGGGATCATGTGCAGGTGCGAGAATTAAGAGCAGCAGCTCTGGTACCAGTGATCGTAAGGTGTCTTCGATGATACCCAAGAAGAAGCCTGATTATAAGGGCAAGGTTCTTCCATGTCCAAGGTGCGATAGTCTAGAGAAAGTGAAGAGAGTTTTTCTGAAGGGAAGGTTGTACAAGCAAAGGTTGCGGTGGACATAATGCACTTTTAAATAAGGACCGAAATTTCAGGTCGTTGGTTTGGCACCGACATGAGTGATAATACAGATGGCGCTGAAGGAGTTAGGTTTGGTCTTTTGGCTGATTTATATGCGTCCACATAATCGGTATCATGATAAATCCGATCCTCATGACCGTGAATGGTGAATGGTGTTAAGGAGCCCGAGTATTTTGTAAACATGTTGCGCAAATCCGAGAGGCACGTGCAGAGTATCTAATGCCAAATGTAACTCATACAGATGCGGCTTCAAATATTCTTACAATGAAAGAGTACTGTAATGTATAGATGCAGATAAAGAAACCAAATTGTCATGGAATTGCCGCAATCAAGTGCAGAGTACTCGGGTGTTTTGTTTAGAGTCGAGCAGTGGGCAATTAAAATAGTCACAGAAGAGACCAAGAAACTAGGGCTTAGCCGAGACTCTAGAGCGTTCACAGGCTTGAATCACTGTTGTCCGCATCAGTTGGAATTAGAAAGAAAGTGTTTTCAACATTTAAAAGGAGCGTGAAGCTGGAATAGGCTCTGGAATACTTTTGCCATGCAAGCGAAAGCAACTAGGCGCGAGCAATAGTAATGCTATTTCATTTTCCAGATTTATTTGTGCGTGGCCAGCCATTTACCCTATTTCCGAATTGAAAAGGAACTCTACTGAAACTCTACAGGAATTAACAAGGAGTTTCGGCCCAAGCAATTTGAGTATCATTCATCTGATGATTAGTTTAATGGTTTTCAGGGCTTTGGATGGGGTACAGGTGTTGGACAGAACGATGTGCGGATTGTATACATATGATTTAGATGGTCAAATATGATCTGGTTTTCAAACAACAGAGAACAATGTAGAGGTTAAGAGCGAAGTCAGAGTTTACAATCAGATTTTGTTGGTAAAGATGTACCCAAAAATAATTCATTGGGTAGAGCAGGTCCGAGGACATACTTTTGTGTTTTAGACCATCTCCTGTTGAAAGTCATGCAAAATATTAACTGAAAGCAGTGATTCATGGTTTACTGTAACCTTTTCCCATTTTAGGAGGATTTTGTTTTACTGCTAGGTTTTTCTTTTCTTCTTGACATGCCGAGAACTGGTGTGAATACCATTCATTCTTCAAAGTAAAATCATGGAATCGTAGGTGCAATGTCTTTCGGGTTTCAACATTAGAGTTGTTGGGGCAGATTTGCTAGCTCTATATATTATGTCTGTCCAGGATCCACACCAAATGACACCACCGAAGATGCCATTGATCATTTTCGTTCTAGGTGGCATATGAGTAGAACTGAGGTACCTTTTGAATTTCCAGACAAATCAGAAAAACTGCAGGCATCATCCACACAGAGAATTTAAATGGACAGAAGAAGAAAGAAAGCAGAGATGCTGAAGGTACATCCAATAACTGTGATAAAAGCAGTGACAGCATCCTGGACAAAAATTGTATTGATATTGTAGCAGCATTTCTCACAGGCAACCAAGTTTCTAACTGTCCTTTGGATAGATTTTTCTGAGTTTCAATTTCAATAAATGATGAAGAAAGGATGGTCATGGAAGCAATCATTGTCTCCCTTCGAGATCTGGAAACTGGAGAAGTTTCTCAAAATAAAACCTCCCAACCTACAGATACTATATCTTGTAAGAAAGCTTCAGAAACATCTTTTCAAGACATTTCTAGTGGCTCATGTGATGACTCATCTGCTGAAAGCAACACATTAACAAGCATATCTAAAGGAAGCCATCAAATGGCAACCGTGAAGCTTAGCAAATATCAGCTATTCAATTTTGTGAGAAGTTTAAAGGAAGACTGTGGTTTATTTAAATCACACAGCAGTTTCGTAGCGCGCTACGAAACTGCTGTAGGTGATGATTTTAAAGTGCAGAACAGCTAGTGTGATACTGTGAGCAGGAGTTAAGGAAAGGAAACACTTGTCTATCAATACCACTTACAGCACAATCAGAAACATGTCAGCATTCCATACCTGGGGTTATTAAAAGACTTGGGAACATGCTGCTACACTTTTGGAGAATGTTGGGAGGCAGAGACCGTTAAAATAGGAGCACATCTTTTGGTCAATTAATGAGTCATCAGCGATTTCAAACATCCAAAATCAATATTCATTGTATCTGTAGCTCAGCCTTCTCAACTCAATCAGCAAAAGGACATGTGTCAGCATCCAAGAAGAATCATATTACGAGGAGAAAGGAATTAGTATTTTAGTTTGATTAGAACTTTATGTAATCATAACTCAGCACTGATGTAATTAATAGGTTAGTTATGCACTAGATAGGGATAGTGAATAGCCACCATCGAGGCTCCCCTCATGCTGGAGGAGGAAGCTCGAGGTGGAGAAGTTTGTTTGCCTATAAAGGGATCAGATTAGAATGTAGAAAGGGTTGGATACTTTATAGAAAAACAGTGTTGTTTTGGGCCATTGTAAGACCTTTTTTGACAGTAATAGTAAAACAGAGTTATTCTCTTCTCAAGATTCTCGAAGGATTGTCATGTTCAAATGTAGTGATGGTGTTTTATACTTTATGTTCTTTTATAGTCTTGTTGTAATGCAATCACTCAGAATTCATAATTATATGCTCTGACTTCCTGTGTATTCAGCAAGCTATGTTTTGGTGGAGTATGTTTGACATGTAATGCTAAGAGCCTTGATTTCCATGAGATTACTGTGTTTTCCTTGTTTACTTAATATTATAGACTCCATAGCCCAATGAGAACCAGTTTGATGTGTTTCCAACCAGTTATGCTTTCATAAGTGAATAAAGAGTTAGCCATCTAGTGTTTGAAGGATTTTATCAAGAGTTGTGAGAGAGCCCTCTCTGATCAAAGAGGCTAATCTTTGGTCTAAAGATAGGTTGAAATAGTTACATGAAATCTTACTTGGTTGCAGCCCTCAGTAGTGATTTTGTGATAACATTTTGGTGCGTCTGCCGGGAGCTTAAGATTGAATTTCTGAAGGTAGCAGGAGTTCAAATGATTTTCAAGGCTGCAAAACTACCTTGGCGACTCCATTGTTGAAGAATTCAAAGTTATATATTCATGGTGATTCCACTGGAGTTATGAAAGACCCAGAAGCTGCTCATCTTTGTTCAAGGTATGCATGCATTGATTTCTCAGGAATTCATGGTTTCCCAAATCATTTTCCCAAGGATGCATACTTTCTAAGGAATGGTCCAAAATTCAACGGTGAAGATTTAAGTTTAACCTTGAATCATATATCAGATTTTTGTGAATTTACACAGCTTCTTAGAGTTAAACATGAGGATGTTTGCATTATGTTATTCTATGATTCACTTCAAGGGAAATGCAAACAGTGGGTTGAATGCTTGCCTGCGGAATCCATTAAGTCTTTTCAAGACCTTTGGCTCATGTTCTTGGAGGAATGGTCAGATAGGACAGAGGAGGTGGCAGACTCTCCCTCAGTTGAAGGTTTTAAACAATGGAATAATGATCACAATCAAGAAGAAACAAATGAATCTTTTTCTTTGTCCTTATCCTCATATTTGAAATCCTTTGACTGTAAGTCAGAGGATAAGGTGAAATTTTTTGATGAATTTGCCAAAGATATTGAGAAAGAAATTGAAGGTTTAGAAGGACAAATTCAGGCATACAATTTTCATGATCATGATTATTATTCTCAAAAGTTTCCTGTGACAGAGCGCAAGGAGACTATGCTGGTTCCTCTCTCTTTCATGATTGAGGAACTGAACACTGTGGTTGAAGATCAGTTTGCACAGCTGGAAAGTTTCAAGGAAGGACAAGCTGATCATGTATTCTGGGATCCTATAGCTGATTACATGGAAGAGTTTTACTCTCCGGTGTTTCAGTTTTCCTATGAAGATCAGAGATTATTTCAGTGGCAGCGGTCTTTACAATATCACATTGGCTCTGAAATCCGATACAGTCAGAGAAGATTTCAGTGGCAGCGGTCATTACACTGTCATATTGGATCTGAACTCCGGGACAGTCAAAGAAATCAAATGTCAGATAAAACAAATGATTGGCTGCATTGGAAGTTTCATATTGATTGAGCTGAGGGAAGTTTGAATGGTTAGGGTAGGTAGGTAGAGGTAATTGCAAATAAGCTCAAGTTCAACTGAGAATTTCTTTTCAGTAGATGTAATGTTCATTCTCCTACAGTCATGCTTGTCAAGAAAATTTCAGTTTGTCAAAAGAGATAAGGCACTGGAGCTGCATGTTCTTAGTGCACCACAGGGGCACACTATCCCAAGTGGAGCCACTGTTATCACTGAAAACGCTGTTGTCAAATTTTTTTAGTCTAGCTTAAAGTCAGGGTGTTTTCGCAGCGCCTGAATTCTGTTTAGCAGTTTCGCAGCGCCAGGATTCTTTTTAGCAGTTTCGCAGCACTACCTATTTGAGTGGTTTCGTAGCGTGCTACGAAACTGGGGATTTGTTCGAGTTTTTAGTGGAGATCAATATCATAGCATGCCTATTGTACAGAGTTCTGCTTTCTTTCAGAAATCTGCATCAAGTGGGAATCTCACAGGAAATGGCACAAGTATTTAGGATGTGAATCCAGCTTTTGGTTACTCAACATCCAACAGGATTTGCAGCAGTGGAAAATTCTTTATATGGGATTATACCTTCTTATTTGGAGGAAGGCTGCAAACATCTTTTAGGGACACGTACTTCATGCCATGAATGCTACTCATTTCAATGATGATAATGATGTGGAGAGACCTGCAAGTCTACAACCAATTCAATGCAGTTGCTTGGGCAATTCATGTGAAGGACCTGATAGCCCTTATTGCTTTTTCTTGCACTTTGTGTCTATTCCTCTGCGCACAAAAATTCTCATATCCCCCACTTTACTCCTATATAACAAGAACACCTTAAGTCTTTGAAGCCATTCAGGTGTTTGTGATTAATAAAGGGTTACCAATAAAGGCAAAAGGTGTTGAGTGGAAAGGAATAGAAGCACGTGCTGGCCTCTCTGGCTAGTCAGCTGTGCTCCATTTTGCAACTTTGGCCACCTTTTTATACACCCTTTCTTCATTGCTCTGCCCAATGCCAGTATTTGGACAATTCCAGTGTTAATACTATTTTGTATTCCTTGTTCTTCAATATTGTTTTCTTGTGTGGCAGCAGTGTCCTCATTACCTAGCAGGAGTATAACATGTCTTCTATTTTGGCGAAAACTTGTGGAGAGGATGAAAAAGTGATTGCTGTACAACCCAAGTGTTTGGAACTCTCGTTCAAAATCTTTGGAGCAACAATTTCAACACCGATTTCTACAGAAGACAGCGCAGGCAAATATTCAACGAATGACAAACTCAGCCGTGCTGTAGGAGATGAAGAAGCGTCGTTCGAATATAGTAATGTTGGTGATAATTGTCAGGCGAAAAAACCAAATGTAGGGAGAATGGAAGCTGATGATGGATCATGTGCAGGTGCAAGAATTAAGAGCAACAGCTCTGGTACCAGTGATCGTAAGGTGTCTTCGATGATACCCAAGAAGAAGCCTGATTATAAGGGCAAGGTTCTTCCATGTCCAAGGTGCGATAGTCTAGAGAAAGTGAAGAGAGTTTTTCTGAAGGGAAGGTTGTACAAGCAAAGGTTGCGGTGGACATAATGCACTTTTAAATAAGGACCGAAATTTCAGGTCGTTGGTTTGGCACCGACATGAGTGATAATACAGATGGCGCTGAAGGAGTTAGGTTTGGTCTTTTGGCTGATTTATATGCGTCCACATAATCGGTATCATGATAAATCCGATCCTCATGACCGTGAATGGTGAATGGTGTTAAGGAGCCCGAGTATTTTGTAAACATGTTGCGCAGATCCGAGAGGCATGTGCAGAGTATCTAATGCCAAATGTAACTCATACAGATGCGGCTTCAAATATTCTTACAATGAAAGAGTACTGTAATGTATAGATGCAGATAAAGAAACCAAATTGTCATGGAATTGCCGCAATCAAGTGCAGAGTACTCGGGTGTTTTGTTTAGAGTCGAGCAGTGGGCAATTAAAATAGTCACAGAAGAGACCAAGAAACTAGGGCTTAGCCGAGACTCTAGAGCGTTCACAGGCTTGAATCACTGTTGTCCGCATCAGTTGGAATTAGAAAGAAAGTGTTTTCAACATTTAAAAGGAGCGTGAAGCTGGAATAGGCTCTGGAATACTTTTGCCATGCAAGCGAAAGCAACTAGGCGCGAGCAATAGTAATGCTATTTCATTTTCCAGATTTATTTGTGCGTGGCCAGCCATTTACCCTATTTCCGAATTGAAAAGGAACTCTACTGAAACTCTACAGGAATTAACAAGGAGTTTCGGCCCAAGCAATTTGAGTATCATTCATCTGATGATTAGTTTAATGGTTTTCAGGGCTTTGGATGGGGTACAGGTGTTGGACAGAACGATGTGCGGATTGTATACATATGATTTAGATGGTCAAATATGATCTGGTTTTCAAACAACAGAGAACAATGTAGAGGTTAAGAGCGAAGTCAGAGTTTACAATCAGATTTTGTTGGTAAAGATGTACCCAAAAATAATTCATTGGGTAGAGCAGGTCCGAGGACATACTTTTGTGTTTTAGACCATCTCCTGTTGAAAGTCATGCAAAATATTAACTGAAAGCAGTGATTCATGGTTTACTGTAACCTTTTCCCATTTTAGGAGGATTTTGTTTTACTGCTAGGTTTTTCTTTTCTTCTTGACATGCCGAGAACTGGTGTGAATACCATTCATTCTTCAAAGTAAAATCATGGAATCGTAGGTGCAATGTCTTTCGGGTTTCAACATTAGAGTTGTTGGGGCAGATTTGCTAGCTCTATATATTATGTCTGTCCAGGATCCACACCAAATGACACCACCGAAGATGCCATTGATCATTTTCGTTCTAGGTGGCATATGAGTAGAACTGAGGTACCTTTTGAATTTCCAGACAAATCAGAAAAACTGCAGGCATCATCCACACAGAGAATTTAAATGGACAGAAGAAGAAAGAAAGCAGAGATGCTGAAGGTACATCCAATAACTGTGATAAAAGCAGTGACAACATCCTGGACAAAAATTGTATTGATATTGTAGCAGCATTTCTCATAGGCAACCAAGTTTCTAACTGTCCTTTGGATAGATTTTTCTGAGTTTCAATTTCAATAAATGATGAAGAAAGGATGGTCATGGAAGCAATCATTGTCTCCCTTCGAGATCTGGAAACTGGAGAAGTTTCTCAAAATAAAACCTCCCAACCTACAGATACTATATCTTGTAAGAAAGCTTCAGAAACATCTTTTCAAGACATTTCTAGTGGCTCATGTGATGACTCATCCGCTGAAAGCAACACATTAACAAGCATATCTAAAGGAAGCCATCAAATGGCAACCGTGAAGCTTAGCAAATATCAGCTATTCAATTTTGTGAGAAGTTTAAAGGAAGACTGTGGTTTATTTAAATCACACAGCAGTTTCGTAGCGCGCTACGAAACTGCTGTAGGTGATGATTTTAAAGTGCAGAACAGCTAGTGTGATACTGTGAGCGGGAGTTAAGGAAAGGAAACACTTGTCTATCAATACCACTTACATCACAATCAGAAACATGTCAGCATTCCATACCTGGGGTTATTAAAAGACTTGGGAACATGCTGCTACACTTTTGGAGAATGTTGGGAGGCAGAGACCGTTAAAATAGGAGCACATCTTTTGGTCAATTAATGAGTCATCAGCGATTTCAAACATCCAAAATCAATATTCATTGTATCTGTAGCTCAGCCTTCTCAACTCAATCAGCAAAAGGACATGTGTCAGCATCCAAGAAGAATCATATTACGAGGAGAAAGGAATTAGTATTTTAGTTTGATTAGAACTTTATGTAATCATAACTCAGCACTGATGTAATTAATAGGTTAGTTATGCACTAGATAGGGATAGTGAATAGCCACCATCGAGGCTCCCCTCATGCTGGAGGAGGAAGCTCGAGGTGGAGAAGTTTGTTTGCCTATAAAGGGATCAGATTAGAATGTAGAAAGGGTTGGATACTTTATAGAAAAACAGTGTTGTTTTGGGCCATTGTAAGACCTTTTTTGACAGTAATAGTAAAACAGAGTTATTCTCTTCTCAAGATTCTCGAAGGATTGTCATGTTCAAATGTAGTGATGGTGTTTTATACTTTATGTTCTTTTATAGTCTTGTTGTAATGCAATCACTCAGAATTCATAATTATATGCTCTGACTTCCTGTGTATTCAGCAAGCTATGTTTTGGTGGAGTATGTTTGACATGTAATGCTAAGAGCCTTGATTTCCATGAGATTACTGTGTTTTCCTTGTTTACTTAATATTATAGACTCCATAGCCCAATGAGAGCCAGTTTGATGTGTTTCCAACCAGTTATGCTTTCATAAGTGAATAAAGAGTTAGCCATCTAGTGTTTGAAGGATTTTATCAAGAGTTGTGAGAGAGCTCTCTCTGATCAAAGAGGCTAATCTTTGGTCTAAAGATAGGTTGAAATAGTTACATGAAATCTTACTTGGTTGCAGCCCTCAGTAGTGATTTTGTGATAACACAACTGTATCGAGTTGTCAAAGCAGGCCAACTCCTTCAGCAGGGCAAGTGGCTCACCAGGGAACAAGTTCAGCAGAAGTTTCCTCATCTCATGGAGGAGCTCAACACAATGGGGACCATTGCTTCCTAAGGGGGGAGGAATGATCCAGGTGGAGATTGGTGGCCACCTGGACCCCCACCATTGTCTTTCTCAGCATTTTCAGTTTCCTTAATTGTAGCACAACTTACTATTTTTAGCAGTTTTTCGGGTCCTGAACTTCCGGAGCCGTTTTGAGGCCCTAAACGACGTTTTTTGGGGAATCCGGGGGCAACATGATGTTGCCCGTTCCAACAATGATAGTGCTCGGATAGATCTTTCTAATGAACTATTGTACGCGTCAAACGGAGATCATATGCCAAAGTTACGACCCTGGGAAGTTGATGTACCAATTTACCCCAAACAGGGCCCACAGTTTGGTGTTTCATCTCCTAGGGTTAGGTTTTGGAATGTGAAGGGTTTTCCATTGTTTCTCAACAATAAATAGGCCTTTGAGCCTCATTGTAACACAGTTCAGAGGCATGTAGCCATCACATCTCTCCTCAGAGATAAGCTACCATCGCCCTAGCTGGTTTATTTCCATTTCTGGTTGTAAGCATATTTCAGTATTTTCCATTAATGAAATGAAGTATTATTTCCGCTGCATCTTTGTGTATATGGTTATCTCTGTAATTTGTTGCGTTCCTGTTTAAATCCGGATCAATTTTCTCAGACCATATCTCCAAAATTATAGCAAAACAATTTTTGGTATTTTTATCACATGTAGCTTAAGATTTATTCTTTGTCTCCTCTGTTGGGAAAAATACTAAGAGGGGGGTGGGGGTTGGGGCGGGGTGGGGTGTGAATCAGTATTCTAAAAACTCACAATAATAATTTTTATTTATTTATTTATTTTATTTTCTTCGTTAAATATGTACGCGACTTTACTGAACCAAACCCGCTTATGTACGCGATTGTTGTAAAATAAACTAGCGTATGCTTAGTAAACTTGTAAAACAGTATATTCTTTATCTGTTAAACTAAAACCAGAATGTAAGAGATCTATTAGCCATTTGATAAGTAGTAAGCAGGTGCAATAAGAAAATAATAAACATAAGCAACACACATGAACATCAGGATTTAAGGTGGAAACCTAATGTGGGAGAAAACCACCATTGTTATCATCTCAGTCTTCAAACTTATTAATATCAAAACTTCTTACATTCTTGTATTGGTGCAGACTCATGCCAATACACAGGCACCCACCTGCTGAAGGCTACAACCTTCACTCGTTCTCCAACTCCTACTGGAAGGGAGATCCAACCCCGTGATCTGATTACCAGCTACCACTGGTAGGAAGCTTCGATTTCCTCACTGAAGGCTCCAACCCTCTGCAACATCCATGGACCACGTTCATAAATTTTCACACTGGATCCACCTGATTTAATACATCACAACTTTTAGATCAACTTAAGAAAACACCAACTTAATTCAAACAGAATAGTGAGATCATTGTAACTAGAACACATATTTGAACTCAGAATACTACATCAACACACATAATCAATTGCAACCTTGATCATTCATATGCCAACATGTATATGCTACTTCACTTAAGGCAACCCATGTGTATACACACTTTTCTATAGAGCAACCTGCATACAGATCTCAATATACTAAAAACTTGTAATTCTGAATCAGACACAGAGTTGACCAGAGTTATTCTGAAATATTATGGTAGCTTACAGAACCCTCATATAGTTAGCAACATCAATAATATTTTCAACCAATCAACATGTAATCAAATTCAACTTCATCATTTAATCAATTCTACTTCAGACAATATCACTCAACCTAGATCAACATGAGGACATCATTGAGAGACAACAAAGGCACAACAACACTAATCATGTTGATCAGTGATTTATGAAAAAAAACCCCTTCCTTTATGTGCGTGACTTTGAAGAAACAAACCCGCTTGTATACGCAAATTAATAGAGACCAACCTGCGTATGGATCTAAAAATTTTTGACCTAAAATTGCGGAACTCTTCAAAACTTCAGAAAGACCCATATCATAATATTTAGAGATAAAAACATACATCAATACTTAGATCTAGTCAATCCATGAGCAATGGAAAGGCATTTCAGGTCTCATGATCCTAATCCATCATTGTATTCATCGGTCCATAATTATTTCAGATCTATGTGTCAACTATGGCCCTTACAATGCAAATATACTTCAGATTGAAGTATTCATCAAAAACCCTTTCACATACACACTTAGCACTCTGAGCTTCACCTCCTTATATAGTTAGATCCTTAGCCTATACCATGAGTCAAACCTACACTAGTGTTGGTGGTAATCTTGGACGGCATCAAGCAACTGTTACTGTGCTCAATATTGTAGGCTAATACCATGGTAAGGACCCTTGGTATTCTTCAATTAGTGTACCAGCATGTACGCGACTTTGCCTCTTTGTACCTGCGTGCATACACAACTTGGCCTTGAAGAACCCGTGTATAGATCTTCAAATATTCACCTTTATCAAACTTTTCATTTGATTTTTAAACCTTTGTCCCATCATTCTGTTATTATTTTCCATCACTTTGTCACCTCTGAATTGACTTATGGATTCATCTAGTTAACATATACTTGTTCTGTTACAAGTGGTTTACCATCAAGGACAACACATGCATCATAATGCCAACGATTTTCCCCTTTGGACTTGATCGCAACCAAGTTGGTGTTGATCACCTCAACCTATAGAAACAAGTTAGATACATCAAATAACCATTATTCAAACAACAATATACTCTCCCCCTTTGACATCAAGGGAAAAGGGTGGACCAAATATCCCCTTTGATCTTATTTGCATTATATTGTCCATGCTACCCTTGAGCATATGCTGAAAGTGATACTTAATTGGAATATGCTTCGTCTTGGAGTGCATAACAAGATTTTTTGAAATACTAATAGCACTTGTATTATCACATAGGATGGAGATGGGTGGAGAACATTTGATTTGTATATCTTGTAATGTTTGCATCATCCAGAGAAGTTGTGTGCAACAACCACATATTTTGCTTCCGTTGTAGATATGGAAAAGGAAATTTGTTTCTTGTTGAACCAAGATACTAATTGGGGCCCAATGTAAAATGCACCTCCACTAGTGCTTTTCTGGTCATCAACATTTCCATCCCAATTTGCATCCATGTATGCATGAAGGGTAAGATATGCATCTTTAGGATACCATAGACCAAATTCTTACCTGTTAGATAAAGTAGAATTCCAATCATAGACTTGTACTCTAGTTGGTTTACTGTGAGAGAATCATCAATAGAACTAAGGCTACATCCTGTCATTATGGGAGTACATAAAGGTTTGCAATCTTCCATCCCATACTTCTTCAGAATCTTCTTGAGATATTTTGTTTGTGAGAAAAATATGCCATCTTTTTCTTGTTGCACCTATAGACCAAGAAAAGAGGTTAGTTCCCTAGGTAAAGACATTTCAAATTCTTGCTGCATAACAAAAGAATTTTTTTTACTCATATATTCTTCATTACTGCCAAAGATGATATCATCAACATAAACAACAATAATTAGTAGTTTATCATCCTCAATTTTTGTGTACAATTTTCTATCTACGTATCCTTTTATGAAACCTTGTTGCTGAAGATATTTGTCATGACAATACTACCATACCTGCAGAGTTTGTTTTAGCCCATATAAAGCCTTTTTGAGCTTACATACAAGGTTTTAATCATTCCCCAAAATGTGTCCTTTTGGTTGTTCAATATATACTTCTTCTTCTAGATCTCCATTAAGGAAATCAAATTTTACATCCATTTGATAAAATTTGAAATGTCAAAAACTTGAAAATGCAAGAAACATTCTTATGGCTTCCAGTTTGGCTACTAGAATAAAAGTTTCTTCAAATTCTATACCTTCTTGTTGAGCATAACCTTTACAAGAAAGTCTAGCTTTGTTCCTAATGACCTCTCCATTTTCATTCAATTTATTTTTGAATATCCATTTTGTCATAATAACATTTTTATCATGAGGCCTTGGAACCAATTCCCAAGTATCAATCTTTTCAATTTGATCAAGTTCTTCATCCATGGCCTTAACCCAACATTCATCTTTACTAGCTTGATTTACATTTTGTGGTTCAATGGTGGATAATAAAGCTATATAACTAGGAGATCCTACAAGGGTTATTCTTGTTTGTACCAAAGATTTCTTTTCTCCTAGAAGTTGAGTCTCTAGATGATTCTTTTGAACATACCTAGATGGAGCCTTTACTTTGTCTGGTGTGTCTTCTTTTGTTGCTTCATTAGTTTCTTCTTCTATATCATTGTGATTTGATGTAGGAAATCATCCACCATCATCGTCCTCTTTTGTTGATGTTACCTTTTTGGGATATGTGCATGCTTCATAAATCATAACATCAATTCATTCAACAATTTTCTGAAGTCTTTTATTGTAACATTTGTATCATTTTCTTCTAGGTGAGTAACCAAGAAGTATTCCTTCATCTGCTTTAGCTTCAAACTTACCAAGTTTTTCATCATTATTTTTGATGAAAATTTTGCTTCCAAAAACTCTAAAATGTTTTATAGTGGGAGGCTTACCATACCAAAGTTCATACGGAGTTTTATCACTATTCACACGAACATGAGCCTTGTTGAGAATATTTACTGCGGTATGTGCAGCTTCACCCCAGAAGGTGTCAGGAGTTCCAGACTCATCAAGCATAGCATGAGCCATTTGTTGAACAGTTCTATTCATTATTTCTACCACGCCATTTTGTTGAGGAGTTCTAGCTACATAAAATTGTCTTTTTATGCCATGTTGTTCACAACAATCAAAGAATTCATTTGATATGTATTTTCCTCCTTGGTCAGATTTGAGACATTTGATTTTTAGATCTAATTCATTTTCAACTAATGACTTGAAGACTTTAAATTTATCAAATGCTTCATCTTTGTGTTTCAATAAATCAATCCAACACATTCTATAATATTCATCAATGAATAATATATAGTATTGTTCTCCACGAGGTGACATTTTCCTTCGTGGTCCACACAAATCATTATGTATAAGTTCAAGAGGTTTACTTGTTGATCCTTCTTTGGCATTTAATTGAAATCTAGTTTTCTTACCGAATTGACATGACTTAGATATGGTACTTTCTAGTAGGGTGATGTTGGGTAGATCACGAACAGCTTTGAGCATGCTTGATTTGCTTATTTGAGAGAAGCTTAGATGTCCCAACCTTCTATGCCATAACCAGTTTGTTGGGAAAAATACTGAGAGGGGGGATGAATCAGTATTTTAAGAACTTAAAATAATAATTTTCTTTTTTGAAATATATACGAGACTTTACTGAACCCAACTCACGTATGTATGCGACTGTTGTAAAAGAAACTAGCATATGCTTAGTAAACTTGTAAAACAGCTATTTTTTTATTTGTTAAACTTAAACCAGAATGTAAGAGATTTATCATACATTTGATAAGTAGTAAGCAGGCACAGTAAGAACAAAATAAAGTTTCACACATAAGAAACACACATGAACACCAAGACTTAAGGTGGAAACCTAATGTGGGAGAAAACCACCACTGTTTTCATCTCAGTATTCAAACTTATTAATATCAAAAACTTCTTACATTATTGTACTGGTGTAGACTCATACCAGTACGCAGGCACCCAGCTACAGAAGGCTACAACCTTTTCTCGTTCTCCAGCTCCTACTGGAAGGGAGCTCCAACCCCCTGATCTGATTACCAGCTACTATTGGCAGGAAGCTTCGAATTCCTCACTAAAGGCTCCAACCCTCAGAAACATCTGTGGACCATGTTTCATAAATTTTCACATTGGATCCACCTGCTTTAATACATCACAACTTGTAGATCAACTGAAGAAAAAACCAACTTAATTCAAACAGAACAGTGAGATCACTGTAACCAGAACATAGAACTAAACTCAGAATACTGCATCAACACATAGAATCAACTGCAACCTTGATCATTCATATGCTAACATGTATACACTACTTCAATTAAGGCAACCCGTGTGTATATGCGCTTTTCTGTAGAGAAGCCTGCGTACAGATCTCAATATACTAAAACTTGTAATTTTGAATTAGATACAGAGTTGACTAGAGTTATTCTGAAATATTTTGTTAGCTTATAGAACCCTCATACAATTAACAACTTCAATAATCTTTTCAACCAATCAACATGTAATCAAATTCAACTTCATCATTCAATCAGTTCTACTTTAGACATTATTACTCAACCCAGATCAACATGAGGACATCAATGGTAGACAACAAATATACAACAACATTGATCAAGTTGATTAGTCATTTATGAAAAGAAACATTTCCTTTATATATGTGACTTTGAAGAAATGAGCCCGTGTGTATACGTGACTTCGCTGAGACCAACTTGCATACAAATATGCAAACTTTAGGTTTATTTTGTGTACATGACTTTGAAGAAATGAACCCGCAAGTATACGTGACTTCACCGAGACCAACCTGCGTACATATCTGCAAATTTTGACCTAATATTGCGTAGCTCTTCAAAACTTCAAAAAGACCCAGATCATAATATTGAGAGATAAAAACATGCGTCAATACTTAGATCTAGTCAATCCATGAGCATATCATACAATGGAAAGTCATTTCAGGTCCCATGATCCTGATCCATCATTGTATTCATCGGTGCATAATTATTTCATATCTATGTGTCAATTATCGCCCTTACATTGAAAATATACTTTAGATTGAAGTATACCCTTTCACATGCACACTTAGCACTTTGATATTCACCTCCTTATATAGTTTAGCCTTTCTTGATACCACGGGTCAAAACCATACTCCAGCCAATGGTTTTCTTAGACAGGATCAAAACATCCGTTGTTGGGCTCAATACCACAAGGAAATACCATGGTAAGGACCCTTGGTATTCTTAAATTAGTGCATAATTGGTATACGTGACTTTGCTTCTTTGTACCTGTGTGTATACGTAACTTGGCCTTGACGAACCAGAGTATAGATCTTCAAATATTCACCTTTATCAAACTCTTGATTCTAATCTGTAAACCTCTATCCCATCGTTTTGTTATTATGTTCCATCACTCTGTCACCTCTGAACTGACCTGTGGATTCATCTAGTTACCATATACTTGTTCTCTTACAAGTGAGTTGCCATCAAGGACAACACATGCATCATAATGCCAACAATCTCCCCCTTTGGACTTGATGGGAACCATGTTGGTGTTGATCACCTCAAAGTGTAGAAACATGTCAACCATGGTTGTGTTGATCACCTCAACTTGTAGAAACCTGTTAGATACATCAAATAACCATTATTCAAACACCAAGATACTCTCCCCCTTTGACATCAAGGGCAAAGGGCGGACCAAAGCTCCCCCTTTGGATCTGATTTGCACTATACTGTCCATGCTCCCCCTGAGCACATGCTGAATCTTCAGAAAGCTTTTCAAATGAAGAAAATGACTCTATAATTCAACTGAGTATGACCTTCCTATCACCAAGGACTCATACTTACATCAATCACCCAACCAAGTGGGGATACATATTTGACTCAACCACCCAACCAAGTGGGATTACATTTTTGACACTACCACCCAACCAAGTGGGATTACATATTTGACATGACCTCAAAAGTACATACATGAATGAATATGAAAATTATTACATTATAGGTCTCCACATTACCTTTACATCAAATGGTGTATATGACATTAATAACTGAGACCAAAAGTAGCATAATTCAGCAACCATAATTCCAACAATGCATTATATTCTGCAAGGCTAATTCTCCCCCTGAAATTGTGCTACCTATTCATTTCCAACAAATCATTCATCAAATCATATTCATCAATCAGATAAATATAAATGAGAAAAAAATAACTCAATACCATATCAGCAGACTATACCCATCAACACCAGACCAAAAAAATAAAATCATAGCTGTCAGTAGCATGTCAGCGGCTGATCTTGATTCTGACCCATTATTTTTCTATTAGAGAGAAACATACACGACTGTCTGCAAAGAAACTCGCGTATATATGCAACTATGCTTCATGAAACCCGCATATAGAAAGAAACCTTATGAATTTTCACCTGTAGACTGAGCAGACTAGATTAACAACAAAATGAGGCAGAGACAACTCCCATTTTTTGTCTGAGATATTCAAATGCTTCTCTGGGAAGAGGTTTAGTAAATATATTAGCAACTTGTTCTTTGGAGGGAACATACTCCAATTTAACATTTTTCTCAAGCACTTGTTCTCGTAGAAAGTGATACTTAATAGGAATATGCTTTCTCTTAGAGTGCATAACATGATTTTTCGAAATACTAATAGCACTTTTATTATCACATAGGATGGAAATGGGTGGAGAACATTTGATTTGTATATCTTGTAATGTTTGTATCATCCAGAGAAGTTTTTTGCAACAAGATTTTGTAGCCATATATTCTTTTTCCATTGTAGATAAGGCAATGGAACTTTGTTTCTTGCTGAACCAAGATACCAATCGGGGTGCCATGTAAAATGCACCTCCACTAGTGCTTTTCTGATCATCAACATTTCCAGCCCAATACGTACCTGTGTATGCATGAAGGGTAAGATATGCATCTTTAGGATACCATAGAACAAATTCTTGGGTTCCCTGGAGATATTTGAATACTCTCTTTATTTCCTGAAGATGTGATTCCTTTGGATTGGCTTGGAAGCTTCCAACAATCCCAACTACATGAATGATATTTGGTCCAGTAACTATTAGATAAAGCAGACTTCCAATCATAGACATGTACTCTGGTTAGTTTACTACGAGAGAATCATCATTAGAACTGAGGCTACATCCTGTCATCATGGGAGTACATACAGGTTTTCAATCTTCCATCCCATACTTCTTCAAAATCTGCTTGATATATTTTGTTTGTGAGAGAAAGATGTCACCTTTTGCTTGTTGCACTTGTAGACCAAGAAAATAGGTTAGTTCCCCAAGTAAAGACATTTAAAATTCTTGATGCATAATAGAAGCCAAGTTTTGACTCATAGTTTCTTCCTTACTGCCAAAGATGATATCATCAACATAAACAACAATAATTAGCAACTTATGACCCTCAATTTTGGTGTACAAGTTGTTGTCTACGGATCCTTTTGTGAAACCTTGTTGTTGAAGATGTTTGTCAAGACGATAATACCATGCACGCGGAACTTGTTTTAGCCCATATAAAGCCTTTTTGAGTTTTCATACAAGGTTTTCATCATTCCCCAAAATGTATCCTTCTCGTTGTTCAATATATACTTCTTCTTCTTGATCTCCATTATGAAAAGAATATTTTACATCCATATGATAAACTTTGAAATTTCGAAAACTTGAAAATGCAAGAAACATTCTTATGGCTTCAAGTATGGCTATTGGTGAAAATGTTTCTTCAAAGTATATACCTTCTTATTGAGCATAACCTTTACATACAAGTCTAGCTTTGTTCCTAATGACCTCTCCATTTTCTTTCAACTTATTTTTGAATATCAATTTTGTACCAATAACATTTTGATCATGAGACCTTGGAACCAATTGCCAAGTATCATTCTTTTCAATTTGATCAAGTTCTTCATTCATGTCCTTAACCCAACATTCATATTTACTAGCTTGATTTACTTTTTATGGTTCAATGGTGGATAATAAAGCTAGATAAATAGGAGAACCTACAAGGGTTCTTCTTGTTTGTACCCTAGATTCCTTTTTTCCTAGAATTTGAGTTTCTAGATGATTCTTTTGAACATGCCCGGATGGAGAATTTACCTTGTTTGATGTGTATTCTTTTGTTTCTTCATTAGTTTCTTATTCTATATCATTGCAATTTGATGTGGGAAATAATTCATCATCATCATCCTCTTTTACCGATGTTACCTTTTTGGGATCTGTGCATGCTTCACCAATCATAACATTAATGCATTCAACAATTTTCCGAAGTCTCTTATTGTAACATTTGTATCCTTTGCTTCTAGATGAGTAACCAAGAGGTATTCCTTCATCTTCTTTAGCTTCAAACTTACCAAGTTTTTCATCATTATGTTTTATGAAACATTTGCTTCCAAAAACTCTAAAATGTTTTACAGTGGAAGTCTTACCATACCAAAGTTCATATGGAGTTTTATCACTATTCACATGAACATGAGCCCTGTCGAGAATATGTATTGCGGTATGTGCAGCTTCATCCCGGAGGGTGTCAGGAGTTCCATACTCATCAAGCATAACACGAGCCATTTGTTGAATTGTTCTATTCATTCTTTTTGCCACGTCATTTTGTTGAGGAGTTTTAGCTAAAGAAAATTACCTTTTTATGCCATGTTATTCACAGAAATCAAAGAATTCATCTGATATTTATTCTCCTCTGTGATCATATCTGAGACATTTGATTTTTAGACCTACTTCATTTTCGACTAATGCTTTAAAGACTTTAAATGTATCAAATGCTTCATCTTTGTGTTTCAATAAACCGATCTAGCACATTCTAGAAAAGTCATCAATGAATAAGATATAGTATTGTTCTCCTCGAGGTGACCTTTTCCTTACTGGTCCACACAAATCAGTATGTATAAGTTCAAGAGGCTTACTTGTTGATCCTTCTTTGGCATTGAATTAAACTCTAGTTTTCTTTCTAGTCAGTATACTGTAATGCCTTTTGGACTTAAGAATGCGCCAACTATCTTTTCACGTGTAGTCATCGTGGTGTTCAAGGACTTCATCCACAAGTTTCTGGAGGTATACTTTGACGATTGGACGATGTTTGGACTGGTGAAATGCCATGCAACCAGCCTATGCTTGATGCTGGATACATGCCGAAGGTATCAGATTGCGCTCAATTTGAAGAAATTTTTGTTCTGTGTTCCTTTCGGAATCTTGTTGGGCCAGGAGGTGTTCAGACAAGAATTAATGGTGGACCCAGTTAAGATAACAGTTATAATTAATTTGGATGTGCCAAGAAGTGTGAACAGTTATAATTTACGTGAAGAACATCTTAATGCTTGTTGGAATTATCAAATACTTAAGCCGATCTGGGTAAATACATAAGTAAGAGTAATTACAGAAGCGCGTAAGTATATGAATCACCTTTTTAGGGTCCACGAAAGACGATCGTAGACCTTATTCTGTCAGACTTCCCAATAATGCATTGAAAGCTTTGGCCTTGGTTTCATATATCTTCCTTTTTGCTGCATCTGTGGGAACTACGACTGGATATTGGTAACATCCTTTGATCCAGATTTAAACAGGAACACAACAAATTATAGAGATAACCATAAACACAGAGATGTAGCAGAAATAATGCTTCATTTCATTAATTTAAAATACTTAAATATGCTTACAAACAACAATGGAAATAAACCAACTAGGGCGATGGTAGCTTATCTCTGAGAAGAGATGTGGTGGCTACATGCCTCTGAACTGTGTTACAATGAGGCTCGAAGGCCTATTTATTATTGAGAAACAATGGAAAACCCTTAACATCCCAAAACCTAACCCTAGAAGATGAAACGCCAAGTTGTGGGCCCCGTTTTGGTTAGGTTGGTACATCAACTTCCCGGGGTCGTAAATTTGGCACCCGATCTTCATTTGACACGTATAATAGCTCGTTAGAAAGATCTATCTGAGAACTACAAATTTCGGAAGAGCGACATTGGCCTTCAAAACGACTCCGAAAGTTCAAGACCTGAAAAAATACTAAAAATAGTAAATTGTGCTACAATTATGGAAACTGAAAAACTGAAAGAGATAGTTGTGGGGGTCCAAGTGGGATAGCTGGATGTCCACCAACATCCACTTGGATCATTCCTCCCCCCTTAGGAAGCAATGGTCCCCATTGCATTGAGTTCCTCCATCTGTGGAACATGGTCCCTGGTGAGCTGTTCTACAATCTCGGATGTGTCTAGTAATGGTGGGAAGCATGGTCGAGGGTGATACACATTGAACACTTGGTGTAGGCGAAGGAATGGAGGAATCTTGTGATCCAAAACATTATTTCCCACAACCTTGGTAATGGTGTAAGGACCATTTCGGCGTGGTCGGAGCTTCTAATGGGCTCTTGGAAGGCGTTCTTTCTACAGATGCAACTAGGCTTTGTTGCCCACCTAAAGCTTGTGTGGCACCCCTGCGCGTGAGGAGAAGTTGTTCCTATGTTCTGTCATGACTGTATCCCTTTGCTTTTGCTGCTTTGTGTAGGAACCCTTCGCGGGGGTCATGGATGTGGCGACAATATTCCCCTTACTTTGGGGGTGAACCAGACAAAAAATGATTTTCCTAGTCTGGGAGATGAGCTTGCTGCATTTCTTAGCAGTGATCAAAGAGGTGGTGGTAGGTGGGGCTACCTCCAGTATCTTGTATAATGAATTACACAAAGAAATAATTACAGCGCGAGGCCTCGACTCATACACAATATGTCGTCTTCATAAGTATGGTTGGCCTAATAATACATCACAAACATCTAGAGGTGCAACATCACACAATACCTCGTCTGTGAAGGGTTTGATGTTGTAGGGAAAGCGGCACTGCTGGCAGATTAGGAGATCTCGTCCTTGGTGAAGCCACCCGATAATATATGGCTGTAGGTGTGGTGTAGTCGGTAGGCCCAACCACTTCATGACCTCTGCTAAAATTAGGTTCTTTTGGCTACCACTATCGACAATGAATTGCAGTGGCGAACCCTTCACCCACATCTATGAGTGAAAAAGACGTTCCCCTTCCTCTAGATCTTCGAGCTCATTCTTCTAGATCTTGGTGGTGGCAATAGTGGCACTGGGCTCTACATCAATGATCTGCTTCCTTTTGCCATTCCCCTTGTTGGGTTTTGACTCAGGGTCGGAACATGCATCTGATTATGAAGCCTTCAACTCTTCCACCAGCGACTGCTTGGTTTGACACTCACTTGTGTTGTGAGTGGGGCTCTTATGGAACTCACACCACTTTCCTATGTCTTTCTTCAACTTCGTGGTGTTGCTGTTTTCTTGTGGCTTCGACGGGTTGTCTTGGGTCACCCCACCTTGGCTTTGTCCTTTGGTCTTCGGATTTGCAAATCCAAAGTCTCGCTTATTTTGTTTAAACTTCTACTTTATCTTGACAGTGTATCGATACGTCGTGCCGAGAGAGGAGATGTTTAGAAACTCCATCTCTTCCTAGATGTATCTGTGTAGGCAGCTGCGGTATTTGACTACCAGATGCAGCTTAGAATCTTTGATACCCAATTGTGTGCGAAGGGTATGAAAATTTTTTGTGAACTCCATCACATCTTGGTCTCGTACTTGCCGCAACGTGGTCCACTTTATGTATTTGTCCTCATAGATTTTGACAGGGTAGTAATGCTCCTTGATGGCATCCTGGAAGGAATTCCAAGTGGGTGTGGCTGAGAACAGTGAGTTCGTACTTTCATCCTTCTGCTCGCAGTAGGTTTCCCACTAGTCCTTGACATGGGGGGCTACTTTGAGAAGAGAAAAAACAATCTTTTCCCGACTCAAAAATTCATGAACAGAAAAATAACCCTCTAGCATATTTAACCATTTATCTACGACATCTGTTTCTATCTGACCCTCGAATATAGGGATTTCAAACTTAACTTGTACCTTAAAGGGAGTGGCATTTCCAGAGTAGCTGCTGGAAGCCGATGCGTCACCTCTGGATAACCGCTGAAGGATCTGGGAAAAGTTGTCCATCATCACGTTCCTTTGTCACTCAAGGGCTTCTTTGAGCGAGATTTTGATAGGATCTCCTGTCCCCTTGACTTTATTTTCATCTGCCATGGGAGGTCATCAGTATTTGCGAGGCTGGTCTTGCAAAGGTTCGACCAGTTCAAGCCCTAACTCCTTATATCCCAACCTCGTTGGGGACATGCAAAGAAAAACATAGAAAAAGAAAACGGCTTTGATACCACTGATCCGGATTTAAACAGGAACGTAACAAATTACAGAGATAACCATAAACATAGAGATGCAGTGAAAATAATACTTCATTTCATTAATGTAAAATACTGAAATATGCTTACAAACAGCAATGGAAATAAACCAACTAGGGCAATGGTGGCTTATCTCTAAGAAGAGATGTGGTAGCTACATGCCTCTGAACTGTGTTACAATGAGGCTCGAAGGCCTATTTGTTGTTGAGAAACAATGGAAGACCCTTAACATCCCAAAACCTAACCATAGAAGATGAAACGACAAATTGTGGGCCCCGTTTTGGGTAAGTTGGTACATCAACTTCCCGGGGTCGTAACTTTGGCACCCGATCTTCATTTGACACATACAATAGCTCATTAGAAATATATATCTGAGCACTACAACTTTGGGAAGAAAAACATAGGTCCATGGACCCATGTTACTCCCAGATTTCCCAAAAAACGTCGTTTAGGGCCTCAAAATGTCTCCGGAAGTTCAGGACCCGAAAAACTACTAAAAATAGTAAATTGTGCTACAATTATGGAAACTGAAAAACTGAAAGAGACAGTTGTGGGGGTCCAAGTGGGATAGGTGGGTGGCCACCAACATCCACTTGGATCATTCTTCCCCCCTTAGGAAGCAATGGTCCCCATTGCGTTGAGCTCCTCCATCTGTGGAACTTGGTCCTTGGTGAGCTATTCTGCAATCTCGGATGTGTCTAGTAATGGTGGGAAGCATGGTCGAGGGCGGTACACATTGAACACTTGGTGCAGGCAAAGGAATGGAGGAATTTTGTGCTCCAAATAATTATTTCTCACAACCTTGGTAATGGTGTAAGGACCATGTCGATGTGGTCGGAGCTTCTAATGGGCTCTTTTAAGGCGTTCTTTCTGCAGATGCAACCAGACTTTTTTGCCCACCTGAACCTTGTGTGGCACCCCTGTGGGTGAGGAGAAGTTGTTCCTATGTTCTGTCATGACCGTATCCCTTTCCTACTGCTTCTGTGCAGAGGAACCCTTCGCAGGGGTCATGGATGTGGCGATTATCTTCCCCTTACTTTGGGAGCGAACCAACAAAAAATGAATTTCCTAGTTTGGGAGATGAGCTCGCTGCATTTCTTAGTAGTGATCAAAGAGGTGGCGGTAGGTGCGGCTACCTTCAGTATCCTGTATAATGAATTACACAAAGAAATAATGATAGCGTGAGGCCTAAACTCATACACAACATGTCACCTCCATAAGTATGGCTAGTCTAATAATACATCACAAACATCCAGAGGTGCAACATCACACAATATCTTGTTTGTGAAGGGTTTGATGTTGTAGGGAAGGTGGCACTGCTGGCGGACTAGAAGATCTCATCCTTGGTGAAGCCACCCAATACTGTATGGTTGCGGGTGTGGTGTAGTCAGTAGGCCCAACTGCTTCACTGGCCTCTTCTGAAATGAGGTTGTTTTGGCTGCCACTGTCGACAATGAATTGCAACGGTGAACCCTTCACCCACATCTATGAGTGGAAAAGACGCTCCCCTTCCTCTAGATCTTTGGGCTCATTCTTCTGGATCTTGGAGGTGGAAACAGTGGCATTTGGCTCTGCATCAATGATTTGCTTGCCTTTTCCATTCCCCTTGTCGGGTTCTGACTCAGGGTCGGAACATGCATCTGATTTTGAAGCCTTCAACTCTGCCACTAGCGACTGCTTGGTCCGACACTCACTTGTGTTGTGAGTGGGGCTCTTATGGAACTCACACCACTTTCCTGTGTCTTTCTTCAACTTCGTGGTGTTTCTCTTTTCTTGCGGCTTCGACAGGTTGTCTTGGGTCACCCCACCTTGGCTTTGTCCTTTGGTCTTCGGATTCGCAGATCCAAAGTCTCGCTTCTTCTATTTAAACTTCTTCTCGATCTTGACAGCGTATCGGTACACCGTGTCGAGTGAGGAGATGTTCAGGAACTCCATCTCTTCTTGGATGTATCTGTGTAGGCAGCCACGGTATTTAAGAACATATGCATCTCAAAATCTTTGATACCCAACTATGTACGAAGGGTATGAAAATTTTTTGTGAACTCCGGAACATCTTGGTCTGGTCCCTACCACAGCGTGGTCCACTTTATGTTTTTGTCCTCATAGCTTTTGACAGGCTAGTATTGCTCCTTGATGGAATCCCGAAAGGAATTCCAAGTGGGTGCAGCTGAGAACAGTGAGTCCGTACTTTCATCCTTCTGCTCGGAGTAGGTTTCCCACCAGTCCTTCACATGGGGGGTTGCTTTGAGAAGAGTGAAAACAATCTTTTCTCGACTCGAAAATTCATGAACAGAAAAAGAACCCTCTAGCATATTTAACCATTTATCTATGACATCTGTGTCTATCTTACCCTCGAATATAGGGATTTCAAACTTAACTTGTACCTTAAAGGACATGGCGTTTCTCGAGTAACTACTAGAAGCCGATGTGTCTCCTATGGGTAGCCGCTGAAGGATCTGGGCAATGCTGTCCATCATTGCGTTCCTTTGTCACTCGAGGGATTCTTCGAGCAAGATTTTAATAGGATCTCCTGTCCCCTTGTCTTCCTTTTCATCTTCCATGGGAGGCTATCGAGATTTGCGAGGCTGGTCTTGCAAAGGTTCGACCAGTTCAAGCCCTAACTCCTTATATCCCAACCTCGTTGGGGACATGCAAAGAAAAACATAGAAAAAGCAAACTGCTTTGATACCACTGATCCAAATTTAAATAGGAATGCAACAAATTATAAAGATAACCATAAACACAGAGATGCAGTGAAAATAATACTTCATTTCATTAATGTAAAATACTAAATTATGCTTACAAACAACAATGGAAATAAACTAGCTAGGGCGATGGTAGCTTATCTCTGAGAAGAGATGTGGTGGCTACATGCCTCTGAACTGTGTCACAATGAGGCTTGAAGGCCTATTTATTGTTGAGAAACAATGGAAAACCCTTAACATCCCAAAACCTAACCCTAGAAGATGAAATGCCAAATTGTGGGCCTCGTTTTGGGTAAGTTGGTACATCAACTTCCCGGGGTCGTAACTTTGGCACCCGAACTTCTTTTGACGTGTACAATAGATCATTAGAAAGATCTATCCGAGCACTACAACTTTGGGAAGAGAAAAATTGGTCCATGGACCCATGTTGTGTTGAAAATGGCAACAAGAAATTGCTAAAAATATAAGTGCTAAAAATAGCAGTTTGGGTACCAATGCTAGATTGGGCAACAGGGAATAAAAAATGGAAGTGCTAAAAATAGAAGTTTAGTGTGGACTCCTATTTTAGTCAGTCCGTGGACTAAATATAGGAAGTAAAATTCAAATTTGGTCTTACCAGCAGTTTGAATATTAATTAGTTAATTCAGTTTGAGTTAATAAGTTAAGGAATTATGAACTTGAAGTCTTTATGAGAACATGCAATATTTTCTCCACTGATTGGGGAATGCGTCCTTGCTTTTCTCCACTGATTGAGGAATTAAGGATGAGTTCTATATTGAGAGGATTAGTTGACTTAGTTTAACTTAGTCAAGTCCAGTTAGATTAATTTAACAGTTTGTTAAATTAATGAGATTTTGTTTGTTGATGCTTGCATGCATGTGACAATTGGTATTTTCAGATAACTGAGTATTCACTCATGGATAACTGATGCATGGAAGTTCAGACAGAGACCCAATTGAGATCAGATGAGGGACAATGTACTATTAGTTTCTAGGATATTCCTAGTGAATATTCCTTACATGAGGAAGGAATATTATTCCTTCTAGTACTGCGTAGTTGGACCTGAGATGATAGCAGGTATGATTTGGCCAATTCACACACATTATGTAATTGGACCCCAGTCAAAACTACGCAAGGAAATAGGGGCTTGGAGGACTTGTGAAGCCTATATATACAAGCCTAGATAGTCCATGAGCTACATCATCAGAGTACAGAGAGAGCGGGATAGCTTTTGAGCTGATTCTTTTTATATGTTGTTGAGGATTTCCACTTGATTGATAATACAGAGATGGGGTTTTAGGCTGGTGCTTTTCCCGGATAAATTCTTCTGTGTTATGTGTGACTGATTCCTTCTTATCAATTATATGTGTTCATGCTTGATGTTTCTCATGTTCAATTAAGCTTCCGCTAAGTTTATGGTAAATGTAGATCTAGTATTATGCTTTAGTACATTGCATATATCAGTTGGATCTGTAGGTGAAATTTCTACATGATATCAGTGAGCTAGCTAATTTGTAGAGAAAATTCTACATGGTATTAGAGCATAGGTGATCAAGGAAGAACAATATACAAGAAGGAAGAAGTTTGTGGTTTCTGAATATTGAATTGAGTTCTTATCGCAACTATTTCATCGATGACATTATATGGTTTGAGGCTTGAGTATGCACTGGATGGAAGCTCAAACTATATAGCCTGGAAGGATCACATGGAGGCAGTATTAGAGGATAACGGGGTGAAGGACTTCATTGATAAAGAATTCCCCAAGCCCTCATGTTCTAATGCCCAAGAGTTGGCAAAATGGAGGAAGTGTGTGGCTAGAGCTAGAAGAATCATCCTGGAGGAGTTCGAGATCACATAGTGTCGAGCCTCCATGGGAAGGAGACTCCATTTTCGATGTGGAAAACATTGAAAGATATTTATTAGAATAGTAGTGATTAAAGGAAGCTGGCACTGAAGGATAAACTTCAAAAGATCAAGTGTGAAAAGGATGACACGATCTCTATGTCCTGAACAAGCTCACCTCATGCAGGGATGAGCTTGGAAGTGTAGGGATCATGACAGATGATGATGACATGGTGAGTCTTGCACTCCTCAGACTTCCTAAGAGCTGGCATAGCTACCAAGACTCAGTTAATGGAAGAGAGAAACTACCAGATTGGGAACTACTATGGTCGGATTTGATGAAGGAGGAGATCAGACGGAGCATCAGAGATGGTTCTTCATCCATGGAGGATGAAGAGAACTGTGCCTTAGTAAGTAAGGCGAAGAAGGGGAAGGAGAAGGTTTCTATTTCCAAATATAGTTCTCCCCATGGTGGGAAGAAGGTTGACAAATAGAAAGTGCGATGCTTTTGTTATCATGAGATGGGCCACTTTATTACAAATTGTCCACAGAGGAAATCCAAGAAGGGATCTGAGGAAGGATCTCAAGGTGAGGCACTTGCTTCACAGTTTGAGTTGGATTTCACACTCATCACATGCATGGTTTCATCCATCGTGGGAAGTGGTTGGTTTCTTGACAGTGGAGCTTCTTTCCACATGACCAGCGACAAGAGTTTGTTTAGTACTTTGGAGGAGAAAGATCTCCAGATACTCATAGTGATGGGTAATGATGAAAAATATAGTGTCTCAGGTGTAGGCACGGTTATTTTTCAGAGGGAGCATGGAGCTCGCCTTACCTTGATCAATGTCAAGTATGTACCAGGACTAAAGAGAAACTTGGTGTCGATCGCGATGCTGGAAGACAGAGGCTATGATGTAGTCTTCACTAAGGGAAAGGTTTTCCTTAGACACATCATCACTAGGCAGGTGAAGCAGATTGGTTCACGGGTCAAGAACCTGTATTCTCTTGAGGTTCAAGATGCATGCAAAGCCTTGAGTAGCAAGGCAATTGATGGGGACTTGGTGATTGGGAGGGAGAGTATATTACCTCTCAACATGCATCGCCAGAAGAAGTCTCAGACAATTGTGGAGGAGCCACGATTGGTGCAGCAGCTTCAAGAGGTTGTGTAGCAGCCACAATGGGGGAAACTGAGTGGAGATCACGTAGAAACACCTACTCATGCAGAGACCTCCAGTAGGGGGAAACTTCAAGCTAGGTGGGTTGAGGGATCACATGCAGCCATACATCCAGGTAGGAGGTGGGGCAATGTAGAGTGATTGTCCCAAGGAGGAGGGGCAGGATCCTTGAGGTACCCAACCTCTTTGATTCGAATTTGCTACGGGAGCCATGATGAGGAGTAGCAGGAACTGACTGATTGGGTAGAGACAGATGCAGATGGAATGGCAGAGAGAGATAGAGTGTAGGGAATCCCAGGACAGCGCAGAGCATGCATGCTGCAATAATGCAAGAGGCACAAGTGTGTTGCACAGTGCATGGTAGCACAAAGAAGGGTGCAATGGTGCGAGATGCATGGAGATGTTGCAATAGCATAGAGGTTAGAGAGGGAGCACTTGCCAGTAGTAGGTAGAGCTTCAACATTAGAGTATGTTTCTAGCCCAACAGAGAGGTTAGTTGGGAGTTTTTTTGTTTCGAGAGTTGTTGGAGCAACCACACTTGGTAGAAGTGTTGCATGCAGAACATTCCGAAGGTACAAGATCGGGTTCGAGAGGAAGCCTTTCTTGTTGAGAGGGAGTGTTGAAAATGGCAACAAGAAATTTCTAAAAATAGAAGTGCTAAAAATAGCAGTTTGGGTACCAATGCTGGATTGGGCAATAGGGAATGAAAAATGGAAGTGCGAAAAATAGAAGTTCTATTTTTAGTAGTTTAATGTGGATTCCTATTTTAGTCAGTCCCTAGACTAAATATAGGAAGTAAAATTCGAATTTGGTCTTACCAGCAGTTTGAATATTAATTAATTAATTCAGTTTGAGTTAATTAGTTAAGGAATTATGAACCTGAAGTCTTTGTGAGAACATGCAATATTTTCTCCACTGATTGGGGAATGTGTCCCTGATTTTCTCCACTGATGGAGGAATTAAGGATGAGTTCTATATTGAGAGGATCAGTTGACTTAGTTTAACTTAGTCAAGTCTAGTTAGATTAATTTAACAGTTTGTTAAATTAATGAGATTCATTTTGTTGATGCTTACATTCATGTGACAGCTGGTATTTTCAGATAACTGAGTTTTCACTCATGGATAACTAATGCATAGCAGTTCAGATAAAGACCCAGGTGAGATCAGATAAGGGACAATGTACTATTAGTTGCTAGGATATTCCTACTGAATATTCCTTGCATGAGGAAGGAATATTATTCCTTCTAGTACTGTGTAGCTAGACCTGAGGTGACAACATGTATGATTTGGCCAATTCACACATGTTATGTAATTGGACATCAATCAAAACTACGCAAGGAAATAGGGGCTTGGAGGAATTGTGGAGCCTATATATACAGGCCTAGATAGTCCATGAGCTACATCATCAAAGTACAGAGAGAGCAGGATATCTTTTGAGCCGATTCTTTTTGTATGTTGTTGAGGATTTCCACTTGATTGATAATACAAAGATGGGGTTTTAGGTTGGTTCTTTTCCCAACTAAATTCTTCTATGTTATATGTGATTTATTCCTCCTTATCAGTTATATGTGTTCATGCTTGATGCTGTTCATGTTCAATTAAGCTTCCACTAAGTTTATGGTAGATGTAGATCTAGTATTATGCTTTAGTACATTGCATATATCAGTTGGATCTGTAGGTGAAATTTCTACATGATATCGGTGAGCTAGCTGATTTGTAGAGAAAATTCTACATGTTGCTCCCAGATTTCCCAAAAAACGTCGTTTAGGGCCTCAAAATGGCTCCAGAAGTTCAGGACCTAAAAAACTGCTAAAAATAGTAAATTGTGCTACAATTACGGAAACTAAAAAACTGAAGAGACAATTGTGGGGGTCCAAGTGGGATAGGTGGGTAGCCACCAACATCCACCTGGATCAGCCTTCCACAATTGTCCAAACATATGCTCCAAGGGACTGAAGATAGGATCTGGTTCTTGTCTTCCAATATATTAAATTATTTCTGTTGAAGAGTAGTGGTCTGATAGATGTCGTTTTGTCTATATTGCTCTTCTTGGGAGATCTTCCTTCAAGAAATCAAGCTTCCTTTGAAGGACCCGCTCTGATACTAATTGTTGGGTAAAATATTGAGGGGGGGGTGAATTAGTATTTTAAAAACTCACAATAATAATTTTCTTTTCTAAACTATATACTTAACTTTACTGAACCCAACTCGCGTATGTATGCGACTGTTGTAAAATAAACTAGTGTATGCTTAGTAAACTTGTAAAACAGTTAATTATTTATCTATTAAACTTAAACCAGAATATAAGAGATTTATCAGGCATTTGATAAGAAGTAAGAAGGTGCAATAAGAACAAAATAAATTATCACACATAAGAAACACACATGAACACCTCGATTTAGGATGGAAACCCAATGTGGGAGAAAACCATCATTGTTGTCGTCTCTGTCTTCAAACTTATTAATATCAAAAAATTCTTACATTCTTGTATTGGTGCATACTCATACCAGTATGTAGGAACCCACCTGCAGAAGGCTATAATATTCACTCATTCTCCAGCGCATACTAGAAGGGAGCTCCAACCCCCTGATCTGATTAACAACTACTATTGGCAGGAAGCTTTGCCTTCAACACTGAAGGCTCCAATCCTCAGCAACATCCGTCGACCACGTTTCATAAATTTTCACACCGGATCCACCGCTTTAATACATACAACTTATAAATCAACTAAATCAAACACCAACTTAATTCAAATAGAACAATGAGATCATTGTAACCAGAACACAGAACTGAACTCATAATACCGCATCAACACACGGAATCAACTCCATCCCTAATCAAATATGCTAAAATGTATACACTACTTCAGTTAAGGCAACCCATGTGTATATGCAATTTTTTGTAGAGAAACCTCCTTATAGATCTCAATATACTAAAACTTGTAATTTTGAATCAGACACAGAGTTGACCAAAGTTATTCTGAAATATTATGTTAGCTTACAGAACCCTAATACAGTTAGCAGCATCAATAATATTTTCAACCAATCAACATGTAACCAAATTCAACTTCATCATTCAATCAGTTATACTTCAGACATTATCACTCAAACTAGATTAACGTGAGCACATCATTGATAGACAACAGAGATATAACAACATTGATCAAGTTGATTAGTCATTTATGAACAGAAACCCTTCCTTTATGTACTCAACTTTGAAGAAACGAACCCGCATGTATATTCGACTTCACCAAGATTAACCTACGTAAATATATGCAAATTTTAGGTTTCCTTTGTGTACACGAATTTGAAGAAATGAAACTGTCAGTATACACGACTTCACTGAGACCAACCTGCGTACAGATATGCAAATTTTGACCTAAAATTACAAAGCTCTTTAGAACTTCAGAAAGGCCCAGATCATAATATTTAGAGATAAAAACATGCGTCAATACCTAGATCTAGTCAATCCATGAGCAGATCATATAATGGAAAGTCATTTTAGGTCTTATGATCCTGATCCATCATTGTATTCATTAGTGCATAATTATTTCCGATCTACGTATCAACTATGACCCTTACAGTGAAAATATACTTCAAATTGAAGTATTCATCAAAAACCCTTTCACATGCACACTTATCACTTTGATCTTCACCTCCTCATATAGTTTAGCCTTTTTCAATACCACGGGTCAAAACCATACTCCAGCCAATGGTGTTCTTAGGCGGGATCAAAACAACCATTTTTGGGCTCAATACCACAAGGAAATACCATGGTAAGGACCCTTGGTATTCTTAAATTAGTGTGTAATTGGTATACGTGACTTTGATTCTTTGTACCTGCGTGTATACATGACTTAGCCTTGATGAACCCACGTATGGATCTTCAAATATTCACCTTTATCAAGCTTTTGATTGTGATCTGTAAACCTTTGTCCCATCATTCTATTATTCTGTTCCATCACTCTGTCACCTCTGAACTGACTTGTGGATTCATCTAGTTACCATATACTTGTTTTGTTACAAGTGAGTTTCCATCAAGGACAACACATGCGTCATAATGCCAACACAATTGTCCTCTGCCTTGCCTAGGTAACATTTTTCTTGGCCACATTTCAATATATACAGATTGTTCATGGTTCCTTTTCCTTTTATTATGGTCTTTCCTGTGCCAAGTTCATGAACCACACATTCTTTTGATCAGAATACCACCTCATTTCCTTGGTCTTGCATTTGGCTAACACTCAACAAGTTATGATTTAATCCATCAACATACATAACATTACCAGCTTTAACCTTTTCTTTTATAAAAACAAAACCTTTACCCTTAATGACAGCAAGTGAGTCATTTCCAAAAGTGGCATTCTTTTATTTCTCTAAAGCATTGTATGAAATAATTTTATCTTTATCACTTGTCATGTGTTTTGAGCATCCGCTATCAATGTACCATTGATTTTCTTGTCCTTATACAAACAATTCTATGCCACATCTTTCATACTGTAACTCCTTCCTTTTCCATACCTTAGAATTTGTTGATATTTGCTCCTTTTGAGATGTTGGCTGTAATTTTCTCCTGCATTCAAATTCTTCATGTTTAAAGTTATTGCAAAATGAGCATTCAATTTCATATTTAAGAGGTGAGAAGTTATTATAAGTGTTCTTCTTGACTTCTAACTCATCCCTTTGTTTTCTTGCTTCTCTAGTCATGATGGTTTTATATGCGACACATTGAGCAATCTTATGACCAAAATTATGACATGAGAAACATTGTCCATTAAAGAAGAATTCTTTTATCATAGAATCTTCTGGTGTTGTTTACCGTTTGATTGGTGTTTTTTTTGTTGTTCATCCTTGGATTAGAGTGAACATGATTTACTTGTGGAATGCCTTTATTCGTTTGCTGAGGACTGAAGCTTTACTGACTCATTTTTGCTGCATTTACATATCTTCCGGTGGTGGCTGAAGGTTTTTCTGTTTGAGATGTTTCTCTAGTGTATCCAAGAACTGTCTTCATAAGAGAAGAGCACTGTACCATGATACTTTCATCTAAGGTTTCAGATCCAATAACAAATCTAAGATTCATAGTTTTTATTTTCTCAGGTTCCTTTCTTAGACTTACTACTTCACATTCTAACTTCTCATTATTCTTTTCCTTTTCTATGAGTTGATGCTTCAATGTATCTATGGCTACTTTTTTTTCTTCCATGAAAATTTTGAGTTGAGTAATTTCTTCAAAGAAATCTTTTTCCTCTAAAGCATCCACAAATTTATCATTAGACTCATTAGTATTTTTCTCAAAATCCATGAGTAATTTAAGATCTTGATCAGATTCTCCTTCTTCACTATTTGATAATCCATCACTATCTTCATGAGTATAATAACTTATTCTATTGTCAAACCATCTCCTATTACCTTTTGCAGTATCCTTCCCTTTGTCATGTTTTTATTTATGAGGACATTTAGTAGCATAATGACCAACTCTACCACAAGAAAAAACATTTGAAGGGAAGCTTACCTCTGAACCTTTCAGTGCCCAGTTGAAGTTTCTTTACAAATTTCACCTCAACTTCTTCTAATATATATCTTGATTCCTTGTGTTATTCCTTTTCTTTTCCTTTTTTAGATGCTTTAAATATGGCTTCTATAACTTCTGAGGGACCTCCTTTCCTCATTTCAAAAGCTATCAGGATCCTGTAAAGTTGAACAATAGTAAGAGTCTACAAATCCTGCTTCTCTTCAATGGTAGACACCGTTGACTTGAATTTAGGAGTTAGAGATCTTAATATTTTCTCTACTAAAGTGGTGTCCTTTATTTCTTCACCCATATTTTTCATGCGATTTACAATCTCATCTATACGTAGAAAGAAACTAACAATACTTTCATCATTATGCATTCTGAGAGTTTCATATTGAATTCTTAGATTTTGGAGTTTAGCACTTTTTACCTTCGTATTGCCTTCATAGCTTTGAATTATTTTGTCCCATATTTCTCTTGATGTGTTTAACTTCATAACTTTGACAAATTTTGATTCTTTCAAACTTCCCAATAATGCATTGACAACTTTGGCATTAGTTTCATACGTCTTATTTTTTGTTGCATCTGTGGGAACTGTCCCTGGATATTGGTAACCTCCTTCCACAATTGCCCAAACATCTACTCCAAGGGACTAAAGATAGGATCTTATTCTTGTCTTCCAATATATTAAATTATTTCCATTGAAGAGTGGTGTTCTGATAGATGTCGTTCTATCTTGATTTCTCATCTTGGGAGATCTTCCTTCAAGTGATCAAGATTCTTTTAAAGGACCTTCTCTGATACCAATTGTTAGGAAAAATACTGAGAGGGGGGTTGAATTAGTATTTTAAAAACTCACAACAATACTTTTCTTTTCTGAAATATGTACGCGACTTTACTGAACCCAACTTGCATATGTACACGACTATTTTAAAGGAAACTAGTGTATGCTTAGTAAACTTGTAAAACAACTAATTATTTATATGTTATACTTAAACCAGAATGTAAGAGATTTATCAGGCATTTGATAATAAGTAAGCAGGTGCAGTAAGAACATAATAAAGTATCACACATGAACACCAGGATTTAAGGTGGAAACCTAATGTGGAAGAAAACCATTGTTGTTTTCATCTCAGTCTTCAAACTTATTAATATCAAAAACTTCTTACATTCTTGTACTGGTGCAGACTCATGCTAGTATGTAGGCACCCACCTGCTGAAGGCTACAACCTTCACTCATTCTCTAGCTCCTACTGGAAGGGAGCTCCAACCCCTTGATCTGATTACCAGCTACTAATAGCAGGAAGCTTCGACTTCCTTACTGAAGGCTCCAACCCTCAACAACATCCATGGACCACGTTTCATAAATTTTCACACTGGATCCACCTGCTTTAATACATCACAACTTGTAGATCAACTGAAGCAAACACCAACTTAATTCAAACAGAACAATGAGATCATTGTAACCAGAACACATAATTGAACTCAAAATACTGCATCAACACACATAATCAACTGCAACCTTGATCATTCATATGCCAACATGTATACGCTACTTCAATTAAGGAAACCCACATGTATATGCACTTTTCTATAGAGCAACCTGCATACAGATCTCAATATACTAAAAACTTATAATTCTGAATCAGACACAGAGTTGACCAGAGTTATTCTGAAATATTCTATTAGCTTACAGAACCCTCATACAGTTAGCAACATCAATAATATTTTCAACCAATCAACATGTAACCAAATTCAACTTCATCATTCAATCAATTCTAATTCAGATAATATCACCCACCCAGATCAACATGAAGACATCATTAACATACAACAGAGATACAACAACACTGATCGGGTTGATCAGTCATTTATGAACAAAAACCCTTCCTTTATATACGCGACTTTGAAGAAACAAACCTGCGTGTATACGCGACTTAATCGAGACCAATCTGCGTAGAGATCTACAAATTTTGACCTAAAATTGCACAACTCTTCAGAACTTTAGAAAGACCTAGATCATAATATTCAGAGATAAAAACATTGTCAATACTTATATCTAATCAATCCATGAGCAGATCATACAATAGAAAGTCATTTCAGGTCTCATGATCCTTATCCATCATTTATATTCATCAGTGCATAATTATTTCAGATCCATGTGTCAACTATGGCCCTTACAATGCAAATATAATTTAGATTGAAGTATTCATCAAAAATCCTTTCACATACACACTTAGCACTTTCATATTCACCTCTTTATATAGTTAGAGCCTTATTCAATACCATGAGTCAAAACTACACTGGTGCCGGTGATAATCTTTGATGGTATCATGTAACCGTTATTGCACTCAATATTATGGGCTAACACCATGGTAAGGACCCTTGGTATTCTTAAATTAGTGTGCCAGCATGTACACAACTTTTCTTCTTTTCACCTACATGTATACAAGACTTGGCCTTGACTAACCTACGTATAGATCTTCAAATATTCACCTTTATCAAACTCCTGATTCTGATCTGTAAAACTTTGTCCCATCATTTTGTTATTTTGTTCCATCACTTTATCACCTCTGAACTGACCTATGGATTCATCTAGTTACCATATACTTCTTCTGTTACAAGTGAGTTGCCATCAAGATCAACACATGCATAATAATGCCAACATCCTCCAGATTTCACAATCTTAAATATCACAAAAGAAAATTTATAGAGACAATACCAAGCTAGCCTATTTGAAGCATGTTTTAGGAGCATTCAGGAACATTAAATTCCTTAGATCATATCTCCAAAATTATAGATAAAAGAGTAATGAAATTTCTACCACTAGTACCTTGATATATCTTCTCTATGTTTTCCATATTTCCTAGTCTAAAACATCTCGTAAATAAAGTTATAGCAAAAATACCAAGCTGACCTATTTGAAGTAGAGTTCAGAAGCATCTACAAAGGCTAAATTCCTTATAGAATATCTTTGATATTATAGTGAAACAAGGTTTAAAATTTCTATCACTCATACCTTGGGATCTCTTCTTTGTCTCTTCTTGATTTCACTATTTAAAATATAACAAGAAGAAATTCAGGGCAAAAATACCAAGCTGGAATGTCTAAAGCATGTTTTTCATATCAGACCTCTGAAGTTATAGTGAAACAAAGTATAAAATTTCTACCACTAGTACCTTGAGATATATTCTATATCTCCTCCATGTTTCATGGTTGAAACATAATAGAAGAAAAGATAGAGAAAAAATTCCAAGATGACCTATTTAAAGTATATTTTATGAGCATTTAGGAAGCCAAACTTCCTCAGAGCATATCTTCACAATTATAGAAAACCAAGGTCTAAAATATTAACCACTAGTACATGAATATATTTTATCAATAACCTCTAACTTTCATGGTATTAAACATCCTTGAAGAAAATCTCTAGCAAAAATTCGAAGCTAACCTATTTTAAGTAGATTTCAGGAGAATTTAAGAAGCCTAACTTCCCCAGAGCACATATTTGAAATTATAGTGAACCAAGGTCTGAAATTTTAACCATAAGTACAATATTTTCTCTCTAGCTCCTCCAAGTTTCATGATTTGAAACACCCGAGAAGAAAAGATATAGCAAAAATTCCAAGATGACTCATTCATCCCATAAATCACCTCTTTGCATCCACCTTTAAACTCCAAGAATCACCCCAAACATATTCCTCAACACCTCTTGTGAACCTTGGATATATTGTTTCTTGAGTACACTTAAATTAAACTCATCTATCCTTTATTTATAGTTTTTTTAGATTCACTTATGGGGTCAACTTGTAAAATTGGTTGGGTTGGCGTGCTTATACTTTGGTTGGGTCGTCTTGATCAAATATTTCATGCCTCCTCATTCCTATGGAGTTAGAGGGAGAATCATATACCATTGGAAAGGTATCATAATAATATTTCCAACCATATATCCTATGTTACAATTTGATCTAGGATATTTGAGTAAAAATTCCTTCAAATATAAGGTATCCAAACTAGGCATCATAATCCCAAAAATAATATTTCCAACAATCTTCATTTTCAAATCTTCATTTCGGAGTCTCCACCTAACTTTGGCATCAATGAAGACAATATTTACAACAATTTTCCCCTATATTTAACATCAATGAAATTAATATTTCCAACAATCTCCCCCTTTTCCATTGATGGAAGCCCTTATTCAATGGGGCCAACTTGTAAAACTAATTGGATCAACTTGCTTATAATTTGGTTGGATCATCCTGACAAAATATTTCATTTTTCCTCATTCTAAAGGGGCAACCCTTATGGGGCCAACTTGTAAGAGTGTTTGATTGACCTACTTATACTTTCGTTTTGTCATCCTAATAAAATATTTTATGTCTCCTCAATTATATGGAGTTTGTTCACACCTAATCCTTGTGATTGGGTGAATTTATGTAAATAAATAAATTAGAAATATGAACAGTCATCGGGAGATGAACTGAACAGTCTCTCCCTCATGTATATTAAATACCTACCTTGTGGAATAATATACGAATCAGTTTTTTCTTTGTGGAATTACTGCCTGGCCTGACCTAGTATCAAAGCCAGCTCCATTTTTATATTTTATGCCCTTTGTGACTCCCTATTCTGCTCCACTGCTCCTTTGCTCTCCATTCAAAAAATGTTGCCTGTTCATAAATGTTGGTAGCCTGCTCCACTCTGTCACCTGAACGCTGCTGCCTAACACTTCCTGCACCTTCTGTCTGCCATATTCCATGTATTTAGCACTGTCACTACCACTGTCTAAACGCTGCCCATAGACCAGTGCGCCCTGTCCGCCCTCTAACGGTTATTCTCGGTGGTCTAGCTGGTATTGCTGGAAATTTAGTGGTAATTTTTTACTATCTTGAGTCTGGCGCCTTAGACCATTCGGCCTATTCAAAGGAACCGGAGCATTCTTTCCTGATTCGGTTGTTTCGAGTTTCTTCGAACAAACTGGACCACTGTTGGGTTCTGGTTTGGTTACTCCTCTCCTTTCAAGAGGGTTCGAAGTATTTAATGTGCTGCGTTGAGTACTATTTTTCCTTTGGAATCATTCAAAGAAGACGGAGCACCTCTGAACTGAACATCATGCATTGATTCCGTGCGCATGGGAGCACAACAATCTGTCCAACGAAGCTTGTTGGATCCAAAAGTGACAACAGAGGCATAAGTTATCGGAAGGTTGGGAGAATTGGTTCCTGATACGGGACGTTCAAAAGACTGTGGGAATTTTATAATGGATCAACCATCATTGTAGAAGCTCATCACCTTGTCCTCAGCGGAAAAGGAAGCAACGGTTCGAATGCTTCCAACAACATTGCGGGCGTTAGAGTGGTGCAGCTGGTGTGTTGAGCCATTGACTGTTTGAATAATGCTGCATTGAACTATTGTTTTTTCCATATAAAATAATTCAAGTTCTCGCTAGCGTGGAAAACTCTGTGACGTGGCTTACATTTAAGGCAGTTTCTGTCTACTATGATCGATGGATGTGCTGTAACTTTCTTTTCATGCGTGGAGATGTGGTGACTTGTCACTCGCATTTTTTTAAAACTGATAGCGACTTACAAAAGGCCATGCAAGTTGAGCACTCACAAGCTGTGGAGTCGATGGATGATATTAATGATAAATAGTTACTTATATATATAAACAATGTTTGTTTGATTCTTTGATGCACAGTTTTGGAGGGGATTGTGGACTCCTCGGTGTTGGTGTTTGAACACGCCTTTTTCCCTTGTGATCGGTTGGATTGTTTTTTTCCCAAAGTTGTACGATTCCGACCTACATCTACTTCAGTTTTGGTAGAGGATAAATTTATACCAGTATAAATGGTATATAATGCAAAAGCCTTTTGGTGGACACAGTGCTTTATGCTGTTGAGGGTATTTTTTTGGACTTAGTATACTGCCATATTCTATACTTTAACGTTGTGTAGATGAATGTGAATTGACATTTGAGTTCGCTGTCCAGTCACATCAGAAATATATTTTTTTCCATTAAGAGCAAAAGTTTTTCAGCAGAAGTTTTTTTGTTACAATATGCATTCAATAGGTGGAGGAAGATATTTTAGAGGCAGGGGGGCAGACACTCTCAAGGAAAAAAGGCAGATTTGCACTGCATTCGCTACAAAAGAAATGGATCACATGATGCCTCTACATGCAAGTTACCATGGGACAAAATTGAGCAGCAAAGAAATTGTTACACAAAATTTTGTCACCATGACTATTTGCAGTCAGTATGGGTCTACCATTATTCATACTGTCCTCCTTAGCAAGTCTCAAACCTCAGCTCTTCATGTCAAGCTTTAAAAATGAGAGAAAGTCCTTGAAAATCAATAAAGCTTTGGTTCCGCACTTTCTCTTACTGTTACCTGCGGTCCCACACCCCTTGGTCATGTTACCTGCGGACCTGCCCGCTCTATCTCTAAAGGAGTGGGTGTGGACCCCTGTGAAAGTAAAAAAGGCACAAGTTTATTCTTAAAAACTCACTTGTGGTTAATTCTGGATGCTTCTAGAAGGAATCTTGATGTGGATGGTTCACTCCTAGGTGGTTCATGCATCCCAAAACTAAAGGAGCTAATCCCTTGATGAGAGGAGCTTATCCCTTTGAAGGAGGGCTTTATCCCTTTGAAGGTGGACCTAGTAACATCCCTCCATTGCACTATAAATTAAGGCATTGGGCTGGTTGCTAGGGAGGTTAGAAGCTGAACATTTTTGAGGGTAAATGTTGTTGGAATTGAGACTTCCTAGTTAAGCTTGAGAGGAAAGATCACATACCTTTTGGCTTCATTGGGAAGAGAGTGAAACTTGTCAAAGTAGAGGAGATTCTTGCTGGACCCTGGGAGGAGCTTGTACAACATCAAGGCACCAAGGTTGTAAAGTTCTTCTTTGATTAAATTTAATACAATTAGATTCATTTTTCTCAATAAATTGTCTTATATGGTTTGTTTCATGAATTCCTTGATCATCATGACAAATATTCTTTGTTATATTGGCTTTTCAGGTGCTATTTAATGTGTGTGCTTGTTTGTGTTTGCAGATTCTTTACAAGGGATATCATTTGGATCAACGGAGTGTGGCTTCCACAAACTAGAACTGGACCCGAGGTAGGCCTAAAACACCTGTTTTCCTTTATTTATAAATTTCATATTTAGAGAAAGATAGAATTTGTTTGGTTTGCTTGTCGCTAGATATCATTAGATACTAGGGAGGTCAGTCTTGTCCACAAGAACAACTTATCCGGCCAACAGAAACCAACAGAAAGGTAAAACTGATAATACAGACAAAGGTAAAGGACTTGAATCCACTCACTATGTTGTGGCACAATGTAACATTGGAGTAAATGAAGATTTATTTAATGCTTGACTTGCTTCTTGGAAAAATGATTGGTTGCTTGATTCAGGACCAACCTGCCACATGACTCATAGAAAATATTTTTTTGAAGATTTCACTGACAATGTTGATGGAGCAGTATACTTTGCAGACCAATCAAAAATCAAGCCATCAGGGCTTGGCACAATCAGGCTTAAACTGCCTGGTCTTCCAGACTTTCTTTTGCATCATGTTCTATATCTCCCACAGCTCAAGAGAAACTTGCTATCCTTGGTCCACATCTACCAGCAAGGTCACTCCATTCATATGTTTGATGGCAAGCTTAAGGTAAGGAAAGCATCTTACCACTCACTTGTCATGAGGGGAATAGAAGAAGAAAGGCTTCTCAAGCTGCAACGAACCTCTGCTCGTGCACAACATTTCTCATACAATTCTCACCATGAAGAAGGTACACTTCCATCAAGTTTATTATGGCATACTAGATTTGGACATTTGAACTATGATAATCTCCGCTTGTTGAAGAGAAATGGTGTTGCTGGTTTGCCTACAATTCCTAGGAAACTTAAGCAATGTGATGCTTGCATCCTAGGAAAGCATAACAAACAATCTTTTCATGATTCAAATTCAAGAGCACATAGAAAACTTGAACTCATTCATTCAGATTTATGTGGTCCAATGCCTGTTCCTTCTACAAATGGAAACAAATATATAATGACATTTATTGATGACTACACCAGAATGTGTTGGGTTTATTTCTTGAAGAAAAAATCTGATGCATTTCAAACATTCAAGAACTTTCATAATCGATTGAAAAAGATGCACAATCTCATATTGGGTCTATTCGCATTGATAATGGAAAAGAATACACATCAAATGAATTTGAAAACTATCTTCGCCAACATGGGATCAAACATCAAACAACTGTGCCTTATAATCCCCAACAGAATGGTGTAGCTGAAAGAATGAATAGGACAATCTTAAATATGGTACGATCCATACTCTTCTTCAAAAATTTAAAGATAATGTTTTGGGCTGATGATGTTCTATGTGCTGCATATATAAAGAATATATGTCCATCTAATGCTATTAGAAACAAGACTCCTTATGAAATGTGGTATGGACATGTTCCTTCGGTAAAGCATCTCAGGGTCTTTGGTTCCACCTATTATGCCTTGATACGAAAGGTACATAGAAACAAACTTGGTGCTATAAGTCGTAAGTGTATCTTCCTGGGTTAGTCAAACACCTCCAAAGCATACCGTCTCTATGATGAAGTAAATAAAAAGTTTGTTGTATCTAGAGATGTAATTTTTCTTGAATCATCCAAAACTGACAATGTTGTTGAGTGACAACTTGATCGCTTGGATAGATTCGCAAAAGCAAAATCATTTCAAGAATTTGATAATCAGATTCCACATCTTGAAAGGGGGATTCCTATACTAGATCAACATGTGGAATCTTCTTCTGAAGAACACTCTCCTCTGCATGAAACTCCAACAACGGATGATGCTTTAAGTGATGTAATTGATATAATTGGGAGACTCAATCTTGATTCAGTCCCAACTCAATCAACGGAGTAGCCCAGACCATCTGAGAAAGGTCCCCCAAAGTGGCTGACAAAGACACTTGAAAGTGTTCATCCTGATGAAGTTGGAAAGACAGGAACCAGAAATTCAAACTGGCAAAATGGAGGTGATGTAGATGACTCTAATTCAACTATTGATATGGATGTTTCTTATGATTGTGAATTGAACTTATCTACAGATTTTGAACCAACTTCCTTCAAAGAAGTTGCTTCTCATGATGAATGGAAAGAAGTGATGAAAAAGGAGTATGATGCCCTCATAAAGAACGGCACTTGGAAGCTGGTTGATCCTCCATTAGGAACCAAACCAATTGGCTGCAAGTGGGTATACAAGAACAAGTATAAAGTTGATGGCTCACTTGACAAGCACAAAGCTAGGCTTGTGGCAAAAGGTTTTGCACAGAAGGAAGGGGTTGATTATGAGGAGATTTTTGCCCCCACAGCAAAATGGGCTACCATCTGGAAACTCTTTGCACTAGCAGCTCATAATGGTTGGAAAGTCCATCAAATGGATGTAAAAACTGCTTTCTTGAATGGAGATCTAAAAGAGTGTTTTTATGTCCTAGCCTGAAGGATTTGCTGTGAAAGAACATGAACATAAAGTATGCAAACTTGTGAGTCCTTGTATGGCCTCAAACAAGCACCGCGAGTCTGGTATGAAAAACTAACTAAGCATCTTCTAAAACTCAATTTCAAACATTTTGATCTTGATGATGCAACTTTATTTGTCAAGAACGTTGGCAAAATAGTTGTATATCTTGTGGTATATGTAGATGATCTTTTGATGATAGGGGACAATGAAAGCTACATTGCATCCATAAAGAAGGAATTGGGGAAATGTTTTGAAATCACTGATTTGGGCTATGTTCATTACTATCTTGGCATTGAAGTAACCCAACATCCAAAGTCCATATTTCTTTCTCAAAAGAAATACATTGGAGATCTGTTGAACAGGTTTAGCATGACACAGTGCAATCCTCTTACTACTCCAATGGAACAAAACTTAAAGCTCACATCTATTGAAGGAAAAGAATTTGAGGATTCAACAAAGTATAGGCAGCTTGTAGGAAGTCTCAACTACCTAACTACTACCAGACCAGACATTTCGTTTGCCATTGGAATCCTCTCCAGGTTTATGCAAAAGCCTTGTGAGGGACATTTGTGTGCTGCAAAAAGATTTCTAAGGTACTTGAAGGGAACTCAAGACTTTGGAATCAAGTATACACAGGTGGACGACTTCAGTTTGATTGGATACTCTGATTTAGAATTCGATGGAGACAAAGAAACTGGGGTATCAACTTCAGGATATGCTATGAGTCTTGGATCAGGAGCTGTCTCCTAGAGATCACACAAACAATCAGTTCTAGCAGATTCCACAACAGAATCAGAATACATGGCAACAGCTGAAGCAATAAAAGAAATTGTGTGGCTCAGGAAAATTCTTGAAGATTTGCAGGTAAAACAAGTACAATCAACTCCACTCATGATTGACAATACCTCTGCAATAAAGTTGGCCAAGAACCAAAAATCCATGATCGAACGAAGCACATCAATACTAAATATCATCTGATTCGACATCATGTTGAGGCCAAAACAATCCATCTCCGTCATTGTTCCACAAATGAGCAAATTGCAGACATCTTCACCAAAGCGCTTGCAAGAGAAAAGCTTGAACGATTCAGAATGATGCTTGGACTCACCAACATCCCTTCAGATTAAAGGGGGGAATGTTGACACCTAATCCTTGTGATTGGGTGAATTTATGTAAATAAATAAATTAGAAATATGAACAATCATCGAGAGATGAAATGAACAGTCTCTCCCTCATGTATATAATGAAGACCTACCTTGTGGAATAATATACTAATCAGTTTTTGCTTTGTGGAGTTACTGCCTGGCCTGACAGAGTTATAGGGAGTGACATATACCATTGGAAAGGTCTCAGAATAATATTTATAACCATATATCCTAGGTTCCAATTTGATCTAGGATATTTGAGTAAAAAGGCCCTCAAGATAGGGTATCCAAATTGGGCATCAAAAGACCAAAAATAAATTTTCCAACAGTCTTCATTTTTAAATCTTTATCTTGAACATATGTAGTCTCCCCCTGTCTTTGGCATCCATGACAACAATATTTCCAATAGTACACCATATTTTCATTGATGGAAACCCTTATTGATGTCATTGTATATAGTCAATAATGGTTTGAAATTTTAACTGGAAGCATAAATACCTTATATCAGTGTTTCATCAAGTTTCATGATTTTAAACATCCCAGAAGAAAAGTCATAGCGAAAATGCCAAGTTGAGTTGTTTGAAGTAAATTTCAAGAGCATTCAAGAAGCCTAAATTCCTCAAAGCACATCTATGAAATTATAGTAAATCAAGGTCTAAAATTTTAATCATAGATACAATAATATTTTCTCTTTATCTTCTCAAGGTTTCACAATCTTAAATATCCCAAGCAAGGTATTTTTTAAGGATTCAAATATTATGCCTATGTATAATATTATAGGCGACTATTTTGGTTTGAAAAGTCATACATATAGAATGTGGGTGAATATTCAATAAAAAAACCTGTAATTTACTGTTAAAATTGGTAATTTTTGGGGAATATTATTTATTTAATAATATATATGTAAAAAATGGGTGAAGTTTTAACCAAATGAGTGAGTATTAATTTCAAAAAAAGTCCCAAAAATGTCCAATTAATGAAATTTCATCCCTAAAATTTTCCCTAATCCCAAGAGAAAAATTATAGCGAAATTCCAAGATGACTTGTTCACCTCATAAATAAAAATTTTGCTTCCACATTTAAATTTCTAGAATCACCCCAAAAATATTGGTCAACACCTCTTGCAAACCTCAAATCTCATCTTACTGGAATATAACACTTCAATTTAATTCATCTATCCTTTATTTATTGTGTTTGTACATTCACTTATGGGGCGACCTTGTAAAATTAGTTTGGTTGGCCTAGTTGTACTTTGGTCGGGTCATCCTAATTAAATATTCCATGTCTCCTCATTCCTATGGAGTTAGAGAGAGTTCTATTGCTGGGGTTAAGAAGAAAAAGGGCTTTTTTTTTTTAATTTTCCTAAGTGTGGAGATTGTGCATAGAGGGTGGTCGAAATTTTGTACAATAGGTTGTCCATATGTCCAATGGACCGTGCATATGTGCGACAAAGGTTGATATGCCTATGCAATAACTGAATGTTTATTCGATAGATAAGGTATCTTCCAGTTGTGCAGGTTGGTTAGTGTTGACGCGGGCATTGTACACCTAAGTAAACAAGGGAGGAATATCCCAAAGCAAGGATCTTTAACATCCTAAGACATTTGGTATAGCTAACAATAATGGGTTTATAGTCTTCGTTAGCCTAGAATTCTTTCTTTTTACGAAGGATTGAATCCAAGGAAAGTAATTCTGAACATAAACTATGGTTATTTAATCTAAACTAAACTACTTCTACACTAAATTATAATCAAAATGGACTATGACTAAGTTATTGAGTTAGTTCTATATATTCTGGTAGCACTCTGTAATTCCTCCAGGCTAAGTAGAGGAAACCAAAGGTAACTACAAACTACTTGGAAGCTAGAATCTAGCCCTTGTAGCTTTGGAGAGGGCTCTCTCTATCTACAACTTTAGTCACTTAAATTTTAGGCTAGGTATGGTGCTCAAAGGGAAATAGGTTTTAACAATTTGCTGGTAGGGGAGAAGATAGATCCATTGGGCAATATGGTCATATAAGTTGATTCTTTTCCAGTGATAGGATGAAGAGAAAGAAGGATCTTCTATAGGGGAAAGGTAGGTAGCCTTTTTGGAGTTTTTCCATCAAATTCGTTAGAGGAGGGTGAGTAGAAGATAGGTGGAAATTCCATATAGAGCATCAAACAATGGGATGAATTCTAAATGCCACTCAAGAAGAAAAGATAATTTTTTTAGTAAACTAAATCAAAACACTTTTAAAGCATATTCTGAGACAAATATTTGTTTAGCTAAACATAAGACACACATTCAAAGCATGATTGATAACAAAAGATAACTTACAAAACAAAGAATCACATATCCATAGAAACTGACACAGGAATCCTTGTAAAATTAGACCTTTTGTCCTTTCATTCACTGAAAAATATATCAGAAAAGTGCAGTTCACAATGTCTCTTCTTCTAAAACCTGACCAATCCTTTGCACACTAAAACTAATGAAAATATACACAATTATCTCATCCTTGGAATTAGGGGGTCGATCTTAACCATTCCCCAAAGATAGAGACAGTTACATTAGATTTAGAAACTGCCTACTAGGAAATAAGGACTGAATTTCTGTAAAATAGGCGTCAAATATTAGATCATATCTCTATAATCATGATATATTTTACAAAAAAAAAGGAAATTTTTGTATATGAGCTTGTTCTTGGGATAAACCGCTCTCAATTTTCTAAAATTATTCTCCATCTCCTCAGAATCCGCACCCAAAAATAATGACTAAAACACAAAATTAGGAAATCTAAAAAAATAAGATGTAAATATTCACTTTAATATTCTAATCTATAACACCTGTTACAAAATAGAAGGAGGTTATTGTAATTTAGCTCCTTTTTTATGAAAACCTCTTTCACTTTTTCAAAATTCATATCCATTTGGTTGGAATACGATTTTTAAAATGATGACAAAAATATTCAAGAAACGCAGCAACTTCATTTGACTATGTGAAAGTTAGTGAATGCGCTTTGTTTCTCCAAAAGCACAACGAATCCATGGTTTTCATATTTCTATCCATTCCTTGGATTTATGAAATTGTTGAGAATGTATAAGACATCCTCTACAATGTTAGGAACCTATTTAATGACCTGTGCTCAAGCTACAAACCTCTGTCCTTCAAAACCACCATCTACAGTAGAAGTGCAACAAGCTTGTGCAACAAATGTGCATTTACATGGTTTGACTGAGTGTTAGACCTATGAATGAGATTTTTTTTTTTATAAGTGATGTGTACAAACTCTAATACTTTCATTGAACCTCCATGCATGAAATAGTTCCAAAAACTTTGATCTACTACCACATTTTGATGCCTTGACAGTAGCGAGGAAAATAGAGTAGAAATTATGAAAATAAGGATTTAGATAAGAGTTTTATGGAAATTCAAAATAAAAAACCTAAATGGTAGACCTAGACAAAAAAACACATCTCTCAAACCCAAAACAACAACTTGAAATGTTCTTTTCTCATAGTGGGAAGATTAAAAACACAAGTGCAGCGAGAAGCACAATGCATGGAAGAAAGAGTGTTTCTTGACCTTGAGAGAAGCAAAAATAAGAACCGAAGTTTCAAACCACTTGAAAGGAATGTCAAAATTTTAGAATATGAGTGGAAAACTAGGTTTGATGTTCGACGAAGATGACAACACAAAATGCAACGACCGAGGTGAAGCGCGCATATTCTCCAGAAAACGCAGCGAGTTTAAAAATTTGAGTTTTAAAAGGTTTTCTGAGTGTTCCTTCAATAGATAAGAGAAAATTTGACAACATGCAAGACAAATGAGGCAACGAAATGAGGAATTATCACCTGCGGATAGAGATAACCATTGGTTTGATAGAGCGCAACAACTATTTGTGAGCGTAGTGCCTCACCTGCAACCTTTGCGCAACGAACCCCAAGTAATGCCCAACAAGTTCTCAATGCAAAAATGAATGGATCTGTGGTATTTTTGGACTTTAATCAAGCCTTTGAACTCCCAAGGTGGTTAAATCAGTGTTTCAAGGGCGATAATTACAATTTTTAACTTAAATCATGAATGCAGAAAACTGTCAGAAGCGTAGCGCATCCCTTAACCGTTGTACTCGTGCAATGTCATGGAAAAATGTGACTTGACACTCAAACTGACCATACTAATCCTATAAATCTATGCCAATGATAATAATACAAGACACTTATGACCTCACCCATGAAGTTTTTTGTGAGCCATGACCTTAGACTCTCCTAACTCAACTTCTTAGGGAATTAATAACTACTTACATTATCTTTCACATATTCTGACATAGTTACATCAATGATGAAACATTTATCTTGCATTAATACCAATATATTGATCTCTAAGAGATTATAGCCCAACCTTTACACATTTTTCGAAATACATTAAAAAGATAAAACTTGTTTTTTGACTACTATAATATAGGACACTAACATTGGCTCCAATAGGGATGACATCCTCCCTATGAGGTGCCAAGAACACTATAGACCATGTCCCTGACCATTGGGCTTTATTGACTCTTTAACTCGACACATAACTGACTCATGACTAACTCATGACTTATCACACTCTCAAAATTGATAGCATCTCATCAAAATCTTAGGGCCTTCTCCCCGGGCTTCAAATTCTGGTGAAAACTACCCACACTTGTGAATTGTGCTCTACAATCTAACTGACCAAAATTGTACATGCTAGAAACTGAAACTGAAAGCTGAAATAAATACTTTCCCAACAATATTATTACACATCATTTCCTACTCTAACCGGTTGAAGATATCTATACAATCATGTGAAATGATCCTTCTAATGTAGCCAATCAAACAAATGGCTACTTGATTGAAGCTTGTATTCAACTTCTCCAGGCATAAAGAAAGTCTGAGAAAATGGCAACTCAAACTTCTTACTAAAAACCTCTTTATGATCCATAAATACAATAATGCTCTTTTGTTCTAATGATCGCAACAACCTTCCAAAAGGGTCATAGAAGTGATGAAGGGAATACGTATCTATTTGTTGATCATTGAGTAAGGATTATTCCTCATGATTTACTACTAGCTAATTTGTCTCTAACTCAATAGTCTTAATACCATCCTTGAATAAGAAAGGAGCCAATTGTTCATCTATCCTATCATCCATATTAGAGACAAGGTTTATGTGTTCTTCCAAATCTTCAATTGAGGCAGCCACATCTTGAATAATAAAAATGTCTACAAATGACCCTTCATGTATATCAACAAGAGTGTCATCTTGGCTTTTAAAAAATTATGGATATGTCAATTCAAGAGATGTAAAATCATGAATAGATTCTACACCATCCAAGGGGTCTAAAACAACATGCTCTTCTTCATTATTTTCTTGCAACTCTGGGTAGTTATCACCATGAATGATTTCACTGCCTAAAGTTTTTATGCATGCAATTTCATAGATCTGATTTTCATAAGTTTCTTCATGAGACAAAAACTGAGAAAATGAATGGCATGAAGAACAAACTGATCTACTATCCTCCTCCCTTTCTTGGTCATTTGAAAACTGTTGAATATGTTCATCAAGCTCAAGAGAACAAACTTGTTGTACATTATTATTGAACTTAGTAAATGAATCATGATTGTCTTCATCAGGATGTTGATCTACTTCATTTTCAGCCCTTGGAGAAACTATTTCCTTTTGGAAATCCACCTGAATATCATGGCAACTGTCCTCTACTATTTCCTCCTGATGTTGAAAAGGATTCTCATGAAAGGCCTCTATAATCTCATCATCCATAAACTCATCATCTCCATAAACATTTTCCATATGCTAAATGAAACTTTCAACATGTTGACAACAGTCTTGAACCAACAATAATGATGGATAGGATTCCTTAAAATGTTCAAAGAATATTGTGTGGAAATTATTTAAGGAATATATACTAGCAATTGGTAATCCTTCATACCAAGATCATGCATCTTCTTCTAAGGTTTCCATAAACATCTTCATCAAACATTCCTCATGAAATTCAACCTTAACTCTACGTGCACACATGTGAAATTTTACCAGCATCATCTCCTTTCTGATCTTTAAATTTTGGAAAATAAGTTTTCCAATCTACATGAGGCATGCGATTTGGAAAACCTAGAATATGCATATGATTTAAAGGAGCATACCTTTTAGATATAGGACTCATCTTGAGCCAATAGAGTTGCTAGTAAAATTTTAATTTCTTGATCCTGTTGCTAGTAGAGTCTTTGGATCAGGTTGAAACTTGATTGGAGTCGCCAGGTGAATGGTACAACCTTCGTGTGTTTGGCTTATGTTCACCATAAGAAGTGAGATCTAATATTTAGATTCTTTCCCTAAGAATATATAGCATTTTTCTCCCCGACAACGATGCCACTATGTTAATACTCTGTAATTCCTCCACGCTGAGGAGAGGAACCCAAAGATAACCACAAACCACTTGGAAGATGGAATCTAGCCTTTCCAACTTCAGAGAGGCTCTCTCTGTCTAAAACTTCAGTCACTTATATTTTAGGCTAGGTATGGTGCTAAGAGGGAAATAGGTTCTAACAATTTGCTGGTAGGGGAGAAGATATATCCATTGGGAAATATAGTCATATAAGTTGATTCTTTTCGAGTGGTAGGATGAAGAGAAAGAGGGATCTTCTACAGGGGCAAGCTAGGAAGTATTTTTTGGACCTTTTTAGTCAAATTCATTGCATAAGGGTGAGTAGAAGATAGGTAAAAATTACATATAGAGCATCAAACAATGGGATGAATTCTAAATTCCATTCACGAAGAAAACATAAATTGTTTAGCAAACTAAATCATAGCACTTTTAAAGTGAATTTTGATACAAATACTTGTTTAGATAAAAAAAGGACACACATTCAAAGCATGATTGATAACATGATATAACTTAGAAAAAAAATAAGCACATATCCATAGAAACTAGCACAGGAATCCATGTAAAATTAGACCTATGTCCTTTCATTCACTGAAAAATATATCAGAAAAATGTAGCACACAATGTCTCTTCTTATAAAACATGACCAACCCTTTGCACACTAAAACTCATGAAAATATATACAATTATCTCATTCTTGGACTCAGGGGGTCTAGCTCAACCATTTCCCCAAAGATAGAGTCAGTTACATTAGATTTAGAAACTGCCCTTTAGTATAAGACATCCTCTACAATGTTAGGAACCTATTTAATGACCTGTGCTTAAGCTATAAACCTTTGTCCTTCAAAACCACCTTCTACAATAGAAGCGCAGCAAGCTTGTGCAACAAATATGCATTTGCATGATTTGACTAAGTGTTGGACCTCTGACTGAGAAAAATGGTTTATAAGTGATTTTAACAACCTCCAAGACTTTCGTTGAACCTCAATGCATGAAATAGTGCCAAAAATTTTTAACTACCACATTTTGATGCCTTGACAGTAACACAACAAATATAATAGAAATTATGAAAATAGATCTTTAGATAAGAGTTTTATGGAAATTCAGAATGAAAACCCAACATGGTAGACTCATACAACAAAACCGATCTCTCAAACCCAAAACAACAACTTGAAATTTTCTTTTCTCATAGTGGGAAAATTAAAAACACAAGCGCCGCGAGAAGTACAACGCAAAGAAGAAAGAGTGTTTCTTGACCATTGAGGGAAACAACAACATGAAGTGAGGTTTCAAACCACTTGAAAGGAATGCCAAGATTTCAGTATATGAGTGGAAAACTAGGTCTGATGTTCGATGGAGGTGACAATACAAAATGCAGTGGCTGAGGTGAAGTGCAACATATTCTCTAGGAAATGCAACAAGCTTAAAAATATGATTTTGCAGGGTTGTCTAAGTGTTTCTTTAACAAATAAGAGAAAATTTTATAACATGTAAGACAAGTTAGATAAGGAAGTGAGGAATTATCACCTGGGAATAATGGTTATCCACTGGTTTGAAAGAGCGCAACAACTTTTTGCGAGCACAACACCTCCCCTGCAACCTTTTCACAACGAACCCCAAGTAATTCCCAACAAGTTCTCGATAGAAACATGAATGGCTCTATGGTATTTTTGAAGTTAATCAAGCCTTTGAACTCCCAAGGCATTGTTGTAGCACCTACAACCACCCTCCAAAAATTTTCCTTTGCTTTATTTTGGAGCCACCCTCCTCGAAATCACAACAACTGCCCTGCACGGATCAGGTACTTGTGTTTATTGATTTTCATTCTATCATTTAAACACTTGTGTTCAAATCACTTTTCCCACAAGCACACCCAACACTTGGTTCACATCCGGTCAATTAGTTGTCTGGAAAAACTACGCAAACTTGGAGGACAACTTGTCTTCCCCTCAAGAATTACGCATTACAACCCAGCAGCTACCTTGCATTTAGAAATAGCACAAAGAAGGCTAGTTGGCACTGCTCTATGAAAATGTGTAGTTCCAGCCAGTTGCACTGCCATACACAAATGCACAGAGTTGGTCTAGCTGCAGTGCTCTCCAGAAATGTGCAGAGCAGCCCAGGCCAGTTGCACTGTTCCCCGGAATTGCACAAAACTGGCCAATTACACTGCTCTCCAAAAATGCACAAAGTAGCCCAGCATAACTTCTCTGGAAAATTTCATGAAGATGGGTAGCCAGCTAGAGCCACTCAGCCCAGAAACATCGCAAAATGTTTCCCTCAGTTGTTGTCCATCGCATGTACCAACAGATTCCCCAATTCCCTCCAGAATTGTGCAATCCTTCTTTGCATGTTAGGCAACTTTTACCAAAAAAGAAAAAAGAGAAAAAGCATCCCTATATTTTATGGATCTAATTTTTAGCAGCAGGAGTTACATGCAAAACTATTTTTAGAAACTCCCTGCTAAGTGTCATTTTTTCCTAGATTTGTGGCATGTACGGCATAAACCCTAATTTCACCAAATTTATTTAAATGGTTCCTTAGAGTTCATTCTTCACACTCGATCTTGGAGCTATGGAATTCTTGAGGCATCTAGGAACCTTCGGCACATTCGGCGCAACTTTTTCCGAGTAAGTTTCGCTTCTTTTTTATTGCTTTTTAGTTTTCGGCTTGTATGAGTATTGTTTCCTTGGTTTTATTGAACAGTCGCTGGTGTTTCAATTTATTTTATCTTGTAGAAGTGTTCTTCAAGTTTTTCATTACCTTTCCTTAATGTCGCACTCATAACATTGTTTTTGCACTCACAGTCATTGTTTCGACAAATGCTTCATGAGCTTCTTGGTTTTGCCGTCTAACTGATTTCTGCACTTGCTTGATTGCATGCATATCTATTTGACTCAGATATGAACCTATTTCGTGCACACATTCATTCCTTCATATTTTTAGTTTTCCATTGGAAAAATCTGGGCTGACTTGGCCCCTCCTAGCATAATCTGCGCATTCTTAGCAGTTAAGGCTCTGCCTTGCCTCAAGGAATTGCGCAGAGGTTGCCCACACTATATCCCAACCATGATTTGTGCAATCTTGAGAAGAAATTCCCAACCTTACCCACTGGAACTGTGCAATGCATAGTTTCAGTCAACAGTTAGCCTCACTAGACTGAGCATTGTGTAGTTCCAGCCAGTTGACAGTCTCCCAACTTATCGAAGTTAGTGTTGCACAATCTTGCCCAACATTCACCAGTTTGTTGCCCGAATGTTTCTTGAGTTGTCTGATGTTTTTATTTGACATGATCTCACCATGAGTGTCTTCTCTATCTCCTAGTAGCATAGTCTTTTGAGCAGTTTCTCATCAGTACAGGTATCATGGCCTCCAAGAAAGCTAGATAAAAAGACACAATCGAAATCAGTACTGGAGACGTGGTTGAATAGGGATCTATGAACTTGGCCATGTACATAGACACACACATGTTCATTGAGAAGGAAATCAAGATCACATGGCAAGACATTAATAATACTTTCTCAGGCAGCTTCTAGGAGAATCTGGAGGATCGACAGGTCTATGTGAGCATCCATAAGTTAGGATTATACAAGGTTACAGGTAGGTTTCCCATGTTCCCTTACACATATGTGATCCACTAGATTGTCTCAAACACTGATCCTGAGACAATGATACTAAGCAATCTCAGTGGAGTAAGTATTTCTTCCTTTAGGACGGAGGATTACCAGGAGATATATCATTTTCCATCTCTAGTGAGTAGGATAGATGAACCGTTCTACACTCCCAATGGCAGCACAAACATAAGAGACATATTGAAGTGTTGGGTAAAGAAGTCAGTAAAGTTCAGGACAACACCCAACCAGATATATAAGGTGAAGACACTCAGGAAGGCATATAAGTTCTTGTTTGTCTTCGCATGATGTTTGTATAGCCAAGGGAGTACATAGACCTTCCCACAGAGTTGGGTTGCTATGTTGGATCAGCTGGAAAGTGAAGGAAAACCGTTCAACTGGCCTGACATGTTTCCTCTTTAGTTGAAAGTGCATCTATCCAATGCTCAAAGTCCTCCCAAGGATCAACAAGCAATATTCTTCATGTCTACCTACTTGCTCGATGAAATCTGTTCCTGTCAACAATTTCCTGACATGGGTTTGGCATGGACACCTTCAGAGAGTGTTGTGAATGTATATTGCAAATTTCTCTCAGGTTGCAACTACTGAGGAGTCATGGCTAGAATATCTAACCATTTCATCACCCCTTTGTACATAATGATATTTGAACAAGATCTGCCCTGCATGTCCTAGTTAGCAATGGAGGCATTGTTGAACATTGTAGATTGATACACCTCACCCGAGGGAACCTTCATCAAGATGAACAATGTGGAGAAATCTCTGCATGTGTTACCAAGGTTTTCCATAGATAAGTTGGTCATGTAGGAGATTGCATACCGCATCTCAACATGGTTATCAACTAGATTGCATAGGAAGAAGAAGGCCCCATGGCCCATGCTTCCTATGCAAATTGGGTTGTACGCGATTGGGAGTTTGAAAGAAGTGGATGCTGAGGTGGTAGACTTCAAGAAATTTAAGTTTGAAACCATGAATTTAAACCCATACGACCCACATGGTTTATGAAGGGACCTTGTGCGAGAGTCTACTATCCTTGGATCCACAGGGTGTGTCATTGTCCAGAGGAAGACCCATGGATATATTAGTATAACTCCTCTGGGCTCAATGAACCGGTCAGCATTGCGGTGCACTGGCTAGCAACACTCAAGGAAGCAACACCACAAGGAGCAACAACAATAGCAATAACAAGCAGCAAAATTGTGCAAGACAAAGGCAAGGGGAAGATTGTTGAAAGCATAACGACGTAGTAAAGCTACAAGTTTACGGAAGACACATATATGGAAAAGGTAGCTTTGGAGGTAGATGTGAAGAGGCAACAACGTGACAGGAGGATAGTGCAAAGGAAGAGAGAGAAGAAAAGACTTGAAGATGTAGAGAGGATGTTACAAGAAGTCCAGAAGAAGCTTAAAGGAGAATAAGAGTTGTGCAGAAGAGAGAAGGAAGCATATCATGAGCATGAACAGGAACAAGAACAAGAATAAGAGGAAGTGTAAGGTGCACAGATAATGCAAACTGCACCGATACAGGTTCAAGACTCTGAACCAACAGAAAATGACGAATAGGGTGGGTAGCCACAGGAACAGGAACTTGCTCCATAGGAGGAAAAAATAATAGAATAGATGGACATGGAGATGGAGTAGCCATAAAAAGATCAGGATATTAACATCATGCCAAAATTAACGTAGGTCACTCCATAAGATTCACTAGCTCCAACAATAGAGTAAGTCCCGAGTGAATAAGGGGATACCATTCTCCTTGTGGAAAATCCAGGAATAGAGGTGTGCAACATAGCCTTTGTTGAGTCACAACACAGAATTGTACAAGCACGTAGAGTGTGCACCCCAAGGAGCATGCATCACCTGTGCACTTGGAAGAACGGGTGATTGTGTCAGATGTATGGTTACATCCATCCGCCTTGGTTGATGCTACAAAGGCTTATGTCGAAGCCACAAGCTCGAGTATTAAGTTATTGATAGCAAAACATGAGTGCATGGCTAAGAAGTTGCAAGCAGATAGGCAAAGAGAGGAACAATCAACAGGATCTGCCAGAACAGAGATGAAGATGGCCATACTTGCTAAAGTATCGGCTCTTGAAACAGTCATGTAGAGACTGTATGATAGGTTCATCACCATGCAAAAGGCAGTTGTCCATCTACATGGCCATCAGCAGTGCTACACCAATATAGCGTGAATGCTCACAGATGTACATGTCGCAGTTGATCATGTACAAACATGGATAATGAGGTACAAGGGAGGCTTGCTTCACTTGTACAAGATGATGATGTCACAGGTAGAGTTGGACAAATCACGCATCTAGAGTCTGATCCGGAACTATGAGGAACTCCTACCACTCATCACCAGTGTGGAGGCTTTTTCGTGGTGAGAAAGTATGGTGCCCCGTCGATTGGTAAGCTCACGAGGCCAAAGAGAAGAACCAAGTTAAACTCAAGCTCGATGCGTACTTTGATCAGTTGATGCTCACGACCACCAATGCTAATTTGTAGGTCAACATAGATAACATGTGGATGTATATCATTGGTCTGACCTTGCTCAGGACTAAGCTACGCATGTTACAGGATGAGTTGGACCGAGGTTCCAAATCATTATACCCGAAAGAAATGGAGGAAAGAGTTCGTTTCTAGAAGGACATCATAAAAGAGTATGCAGACACTATTGCGCACTACCAAGCATGGCATCAGTTTGTCACCGAGGATCATGGAGAGGAGGTTGATGAGCTAGTCTTTCCACATCCGTCCGAGTCTTAGTGTTGTCTTGTCTAACTAACTCAAGCCAATTTTATCCCACATGAGTATATGTGGAAAATGTATCATTTTTGTAAACATGATGTAAAGGGAAATTCCAAGTGTCATTAGTGGAATACAAATAGTCATATGTAATGTAAATAGTTATGTAATGAAGTTTAAGAGTCATGAGGGTAGTCCAAGAGTCACAAAGGGGAATTTCAAGGGTCACCCCACCCTTTGTTATAAATAGAACCTCATAACTCATAGAACAGGATTTTGGGAGCCAAGATTTTGCTAGGCATTTCTTAGAGAGGGCTTGGAGAGTATTATGATGAGCTTTGGCTTCTCCATAGTGTAGAGCAAGCACATCTATTTGGAAGAGCGGGCAGTGTTGACTATAACGTTACACTATTGGGGCTAGTGGTTTTCATGGTTGTATGTATGGATGGAACTTTCATTTTATATAATATAACAGAGCCAACATGTTTCATGCATATGTTGTTATTGTAATTCCATTATTCTAGTTACTTTAGAAATGTATGTAGTTTTACTTATGCATTTATGTATGGACTATTTTGCATGTGATTGTATGAATCTTATTGAAGAGTTTTGTTGGTTTAACCCATCACTTTTGATCGTTGACTATTCTACTTTCCAGTTTGTGGTGTCATTAATTTCGTGTGTTCCTCTCAGGCTACATACTATTACAGGCTTCTAAGGGATACACTTATTTTCCCTCCATGTCTTAGAACCTCCCCATGCATCTCTCTTGACTCGCTTCAAGGTCACACATTTGGTTCTGAAAAGGATATCTTGCTTACCTCTATGCGTTATCCCAGTCAAGGCATAACTTTACTACCCACTGTTGGGATTCCTACTCCAAATGATCTGAGGCCTAGTTGCAATTTCTTAACGAGGAGATCCCCTGACATGTTGGCAAGTCTAGCACCATCAACAATTATGGTGCTATAAGGAGGGCCAAATGACAAGTTGAGTCCTCAAAGTCTGTTTTGAATCTTCACACGTCTATCATGTCTTATGTTACACTTTGTCCTCTGAGATGTATGTCTTATGGAGATGACTTTCAAATATCAGAGGAGTTATGGAATCTCTTGCCATAGAACACATATGAAGGTGAAGGTGGAACAACATGGGGGAGGCATAGTCTTTCCTTTTCCAATCTATCTGAAAGCCTCGAAACCCATGAGTATTATGTGATTTGCACATTGTTTGCATTCACACTTCGTGGGCACCCATTGCAATGGATTGTCACACTACCCGAAAAACGTATTCTCTCATTTGGTTACTTTGTTGTAGATTTATCTGATGCTTTCCATAAGTTTGACCGTCAAGCACTTAATAAAAAAATTCTCGAATTACGGAAATCCCCTGATGAATCCTTGGCGCAATTTTGGTATCACTTTCGTAATCTCTCATTTCAGTTCCCAGATGATGAAATTGATTGGAAATTTCTCAACAAAATATTTCAGTATCTTCTTCACATATATGAGAATATACATATCTTGGAATCATTCAAACTAACCCCAGCATACCTTGGTGTTAGAGCTACTAAATCTAAGATGGACACGGTTGTTGTCACAAGTGATTGTCTGCCCTCATCTCATCAAAAAAATCTAGCCCTGTAGTGTGAGGTGGGAGAAGGTGCACATCTATGTTTAGAACTGTCGCATCCTCGCACCTCACCTGCTCTTGATATCTACGTAGATTTGGCTAAAAAGGCTATTGGTTGTCACATGTACTTATTTCCTCAACCTCAGTCCCTCGTTTTGTTGATCCTTCGAAGTGTACTGTGGTGTGTTCTTCCATTCTGGACACCACACTTTTTGTTCATGAGGATCAAGTTGTCGATGGATTTGGTGTTGAGTAGCCAACTTGCGCTATCATTTATGAAGATTATGTAAGGGAATCTCAAGAAGAAACCACGGTGAAGGATGAGCTCCTTCTGTTTCCACCTCATCCTCTTTTCCTTGACATCTTTGGTGATTCTACCATTGTTGATTTTTCGTGTGAGAATACATTCTTGAATGCATCTACTTCAGATCATTCACATAATACACCAGATTTCATTCTTTCATTGCATAGCAGAGAAATTTCTGAAAATGCAGAGGGTGGACATTCTTGCTTCTCATCAACCCCTCTGTACGATTCATCAGATCATGAGGATGCCGATGAACATATCGAATTTTTTGATCATGGTTGTTGTGATCTCTTTTCTCCTTCATTTGATCACAATGTTGATTCATTCGCTGTCAATGTTTCTAAACCACCCATATTTAATGATCTACCTGTTGATGAAGTGGAAACCCCACAAGCTATCGAGGCACTTTAACCTAAGCTTATGGTTATGTCAGGCCCTCGTTGTCTTGAGGTCGATTCCACTCTAGATCAAAAATCTATTGAAACACCCAAGGCTCCTCATCACTCACCTGTTTACATTAAAGATCAATCTAGTTCATATAATTCACATCCTCCACTTGAATCACATGATCCCATCACTCATGCATTCGAGGAATCATACACAACGAGCACTCTTGCTAAACATAAGTTGTCTTTATTTCTCATGTTTTCTCATTTGTCGCGATCAAAAGAGTGTGCATGTTTGTCATTTGCACACAGTGTGATGAATGACCATGATACATCCACAGAATGCTTGTCTTGAACTTTTATTCTTTTATTTTCTGTGGATATTGTTAAAATTTGAGCATGTTGGTATTCACTTTTATATCTTTCTTGTTTGATGGTTTACACGTTTATCGTTCTCATAGACCACGCCTTCACCAACATGGGTCAACCAATGCATTGATGGCTGCATTGGAAATATCACTTCACGTGAGCCGGCCCATGCACTATTTAGTCTAGGAGTAGGAGTAGTGTTTGCTTTCTTGTTTTTCTTTATTGCATGCTTTATTTCCTTACTTTGTTTGTGTTTCTTGTTTGCTTACTTTGCTTTCTTGCTTTTCTTTCATTTACTTTTTTCCTTTTCTTTTTGTTTGTTTGCTTGTTTTTCACACATAGGCTTAGTTTCACATGAAACCATGTGTGTCTCTTGAGACAAGCAAGGTAAAGTATAAGAGGACTTGTACTACTATTAACACTCGGTGATCTGTTGTACTCTCTCTTTACGAAAATGCTTTTTGTATTCAATCAATGATACCCTAATGGAAAATGCTTTTTTTTTATAATGAGTCTCGGTGAAAACATAACGCTTGCACTTTAACTAGTACCACCTACTCCAATCGATTCTTTTGGGTTAGCACTTGTCAGCTTAGTCAAGTAGATTAAGGTGAGGGGGAAAACCTTAACAAGTATTTTTAGAGGTATATATAAAATACTTCTCTGAAGGGACAACCTATTCTTCTCTCAATAAGTCTGGATCCCTCTTCAACCTCTGAAATAAATGAGTTCCTATGCATAGTTCTTTGAAAAATTAAAAAAATTAAAAATTAAAAAATGAATAAGGTGAAAGAAGAGAAAGGCTTCCTACACAGAGAGGTGATGCAAGTACCTCTGTTGGGGTATTTACCAGGCTCACTAGTAGCAGAGTGATGCTTGTATCCCTGTGTGACTTCGTCGGGGTACTATCAAGGATTGCTGGTAGTGAAGCAACACCAGAGATGAAACTAAAACTTTGACATCCTTATTGCTTGTGTATTGTTAGTGCCTAGATTTACCTCAGGCTGAAAAGGTAGGATCGAGGGCCAACATCAAACCACGCTCAGCCTCGTAGCTAGCCCTACGAGGACAGGAGAGGGCTCTCTTCGGGTCAATCTTAGCAAAAGATAATCGATGGGGCTTGAGATGACTGAAATAAAAATTGACTTTAGGCTAGGTATGAAGTACAAGGCTTTGATTTGATTTTTTTGGGGGGTTTTGTTGGAATCGAGGGGAAAGTAAATTTTGGGGTGTGGGGATTTGAGGCTCAGTTCTGCAAAGATCTCGATGGGGCAAGGTAGGCGTTCATTTTGGCACTTAAATTTTAATGAGATGGAGGGAAAAGATAGGTGAGGTGTTGAAGAGGGCAAGGGAAATCATGAATCCTCCCCAAACAACTGAAAACATCAAACAACTAAAGCAAACTTCAAGTAGAGCATTACATTTTCAATGAATTCTACTTACACTCTTGTTTGTTTAGTTCAGAAGAAATAATATAGATGATGGCATACATAAAAAAAATTCACAATTACAAAGAGAAGCACTGTACCAATCCAAATTGCCACATGAATCCCAAAGAGTGCTGCAAATCCTAGTCTCAATTCCTTAGCCAAAATACTGAAAATGAATGTACAATGAAGCTCAAGGCTTTCTCAAAAGTTCAAACTTCTACCAAAATCCAACCCCTACACTATAAAATTAATAAAATATATACATTTCTCATCCTTGTACTAAGGGATTGAGCTCAACCATTTTCTTCAAAATAGAATCAGTTACATTAAACTTGGGTCGAATTTCTAAAAATAGGTGTTGAAGATGAACTCGTATCTCCTAAACCAAAACACCGGTTACAAGAATTAAAGAGGTTTTTGTATATAAGGTCATGTTGGAGAAAAACCTCTCTCAAATTTGGCAAATTCGTTTCTGGTTGTTCGCAATCTGTTCCACAAAATTATCTCTAAAACATAAAATCATTAAAAATTTAAATCTGTGAAAATGAGCTGTAAAGCTCTAGTCACATATCCCAATTCATGACACCTGTGAATAAACTGAAAGAGGTTTTTGTTATATGGCTCATTCTTAAAAAAAACTCTTTTTTTTTTTTTCAAATTTACTTTCCATCTGCTGTAAAATGGCCTCGCACTAAAATGACTAAAACAATAAAAATATGAAAATTTTGCTTTGTTTAAATGTAGGCTCCAAATAGCATTGTATATCTCTTAGATAGTAGCATCTGTGAATAAACTGAAGGAGGTTTTTTTTATATGATATGTGATGAACAAAAACCTCTTTCACTTTTGAAAAATTCCTTACCATTATTTCAGAAACTGATTTTGTACTAAACTTGTCATTGTGTGCAGAAACTGACCTCAAAACATGCATAACCAAGAATCACTCATCCATTTATTCTAATCCAGGAACCGGTTATAGGAGTGTGATATACTGTTGGAAATATTTTACCTAGCTTCTTCTAATGGACACACTTGTGATATGTTTTGTGCTGAACATCATGTGCAAAACATCTAACAAAACCAGACATAGTAAGAGCTCATGTTGATCCCCAGTGACAGGCTACGAAGACTGGAACTAACATGTACCAATATACCCCTCATCCCCAATCAAAACAACTAACTTGAATTTTTTGGAAATAATACTGAGAGGGTGGGGTGAATCAGTATGTACAAATCAATAACTTTTTCATTTCCATAATCAAATTTATATACGTACTTCAATGAAGGGAACTCACGTGTGCACACAACTATTCTTAAGGAAACCAACGTATATCCAGTGAACTTATGATTCAGTTAATTCATCATATGCTTATATTTAATCAGTGCATCAGTACTTTATTAAACATTAAACAGTAACCATGTGCATTAATAATAGAGTAAACCGTCACACATAAGCAACACACATGAACACTAAGATTTAAGGTGGAAACCCTATGTGGGTGAAAACCACCTGTTGTTGTCATCTCTGTCTTCTTTTAATAATAAGAAAATTTGTTTACAATCTTGTACTGGTGCAGACTCATACTAGTACGCAGGCACCCACCTGCAGAAGGCTACAACCCCTAGTTCTTGTACTAGCCGATATGTTTACTAGTACGTAGGCTTTGACCTACAGAAGGCTACAACCTTCACTCGTTCTCCAGCTTATACTGGAAGGGAGCTTCAACCCCCCGATCAAATCACCAGCCACTACTAGCAAGAAGCTTCGACTTCCTCACAGAAGGATCCAACCCTCAATATCCTCCAAGGACCATGTTTCATAAATTTTCAGATTAGATACTCTTGGTACACAACAACACAATATGTAGGCCACGTTTCATCAAATTTTCATACTGGACCCATCAGTAACATTGGAGCTCAAAATCAATCACCATTGCAATACATCCATCAAATACATCTACATCAACCAATCACTAAAACTGAATCATCAATCTCTGAATCAACCATAACTGAATCAATCAATCACTGAAACCTTTCACACACTGAATCAAAGAATCACTAAACCTCTAACACAACTGAATCAACCATTCATTCAAACTTAATAAAATTCAACCAATCAACTGGAACCGATAGATCACTGTAACCAGTACACAGATATGAACCCAGAACACTGCATCAACAACTAGAACTAACTATAACCTCAAAAGGCATGTGTCAGAATGTATACGCTCCTTCAATGAAGCCAACCTGCATGTATACTCTACTTCCTTTAGCCCAACCCGCGTATACCTCTAAAGATACTGAATCATAAATCCTTTGACCCATAAACTGTACCAATCAGTGACATTCTGAAGATTTACTATCATAATACATATTTCTAAATAGATAGCAACAAGGATCACCCTTCTTTCTCGATCAATCAATCAATCAGACTCAATTTCCTTATATATTCAGGTTCTACTTTCAGATCTATGAATTCATCATTGACAAACAACAGTACAACATCAACACTGATATGATAGATTAGTCATCCCTAAACATCAAGCTTTTCTTTTGCATACACTACTTAGAAGAGCCTAACCAATGTGTTTATGCACCTTCACCAAAGCGAACCAGCATATAGATCTGCAAATACTTACTTATAACTTTGCTGCAATTCCTGACTTCAGACATACCCAAATCATCACATATAAAGGATAAAATGTGTGTTAGTAATAAGATCTAGCCTATCCATTATCAGATCACATAATAGTAAGTCATTATGATCCTGATCCATAATTAGATCTCATCCATCATAAAAAACGCACATGCATACTTAGTCTAGATCAAGAAAAGCATCAGAAACCCATAACATGCATATTTTCTTTTGATCTAACACATCATAAGATATTCATTACTTCTGCACTTAGCCCTTTGATCTTCTCCTCCTTATATAGTTTTAGCCTTTCTCAATACCTAAAATTAAAACAACGCTTAGAGCCCGTGGTATTCTTAGACGGGATCAAATAATCGTTACTTCGCTCAATATTGTGGGCTAATACCATGCTATTGATCCTTGGTATTCTTTCACCTTAATTTCCTTGATTTTTCATCCCATACGCGCTTTTTCTTCTATGGGAGTGTGTGCATACATATACGCTCTTTTTGTACAATGAGCCTGTGTGTATGCGCTCTTTTTGTACAGTGAACCCGCATATACAACTTAACATACCTGAAAATGTCCTTTTTCTTCAACTTCTTGATTTTGATCGTCATATTCTTTTGTACCATTACTTTGTATCCTTTGAACCTATTATAATGTGATTTTCGATTGTGCATTACTTCTGAATTGATTCCTTTGAACCACCCTACATTTTGTCACATATGTAAACACAACTGCCATGCATTCTGTCATGTCTAATATCTCTCCTGTAGATTCATCTAGTTACATAGATTCATCTAGCTACCATATACAAGTGAGTTGTTTTGCTACAAGAGGGTTTCCATCAAGTACAACACATGTATCATAATGCCAACAATCTCCCTCTTTGGACTTGAAGGCAACCATGTTGGTGTTGACTATTGCAAGCTGTAGAAACTGTTAGAGATAACAAGCAACACCAAAATACTCTCCCCCTTTGACATCAAGGGCAAAGGGCGAACCAAGATACTCTACCCCTTTGATATCAAGGGTAAAGAGCTGACCAAAATGAAGACTTTCATATCTGAATAGCTGAATATGAATATTGATCATGCTCCCCCTAGGCACATGCTGAATTCTCTAATTAAACCCCCCCTTTGTACATGCTGAGATGCACTATACCGTCCATGTTCCCCCTGAGCACATGCAGAGTCTGCAAAAAAGATTTTCCAAAGGAATAACATGAACAAAACTATGTGAGTATGACCTTCCTATCACCAATGACTCATACATACATCAATCTCCCAACCAAGTAGGGATATACCAAATTTGACTCATCTACTCAACCAAGTGGGGATATACCAATTGTTTATTCATGAATGAAATATAGCAATTATTACATCATCCTTCCCATGCATAGTGGAGGTACAAATTACAACATATGACCAAAAAGGAGTCATTAAAAGATTATGATAGAAACATACATATTATTACACCGTGGGCCTTTATATGACCTTTACATCGAATAATATACATGACATTTATAACAAAGACCAAAGATCTAAACAAGACCATGATAGTCATCAGCAATTATCGTACACCATATATGATCTACACCATAAGCATCTATCAGCAACATCTAGACCAACAACCTTTATATGTCCATCATCAGTTCCCAAGCTATGACAATGTAAATATCATCAACCTACAACAAAGAATACCACATATAGATATCAACTCATCCTCTTGATCTCATCAAGATCAACTTGCTTCATTTCCTTAGTAGAAAGAGCCTTATCATAACTTTCCATGAATCAACTAAGCATATGTCATATCTCCAAGTAGTAACACAAAATAATTCACATCATGTCATATGTATGTGAAAACACCATAGTCATCATCTATGATCATAACATCATTATCAAGAATTGCATGATTTTTCCACAAGAACCCTCAATATATAACCCATGTATCATCACTAGGAAACATCCCATATCTGATAAGCATCAACCATGATAATCAACATATGTGAGTATCAAACCTATCATCATAAAGTAAGAAGTCATCATCATTATGTGACTAAGTAAGCCATGTCTCCAAATAGATATGTCTTCATGGAACCTATAACAACACCATTCTCTTAGCTGACCAACAATATTTATCAATATGCAACTTAAGTAATCATCCATGTATCCAGCATAATGTGTATCGATCAAAGAGATAGCAATATGTATCTAGAAAACCATGAGCTCATAGTCATTTTTCAAGCTTTCTTGATACCATCAATAGTAGCGATCCTCAACCATGTGAGAGCCAAGAACTATAGGAATCCTCATCCATAAATGCACCATATGAAGTTTATGCATCTTTGAAGGCATGATGACAACAACATAAAAGAAATGACACTTATCAAATAATGAAGTTGTATACTCAAGTTTTTGATCTTTTTCTTCTCCTTGTCCTTATGAAGATCATCATGTAAGCAACATACCATATATGCATCGTCAAAAAGAGTCATCCACAATTATCCATAAATTTGATCTCAATAATAACTATGTGGCTCAAGCAATATAAATATCATTTGATATTTCATCATAGGCAACTTATGACTGCAACATAGCATGATGTATCATTTAAACACTTCAACAACATAAGCATCCTCACCATTGATAAGAATTTTTATGTACCAAAGACTTCTAAACATAATGCCAACAATGCCTTAGTAGAAGCATATCATATTCTCCCCCTGAACCTGTGCCACCTATTCATTGTCAGATCTGATCAATGCATATAACAATAAGGATCATCAAGGCATCATCGTCAACTAGTTATACATCAAGTCATCAACAACTTATGAGGGTCAAAAGATCTTCTAAATAACATCCACAGACTATAGTCATGAATCGTCAAGAAAGAAAATATAATTGATAATTGATTGAACCATATCAGACCCCTTTTCCTGAGTCTGTCCCATAGCTTCTTCATCAAACCAACATATACGCAACTGTGCAGCTTCTATCTCGTATATATACATGACTTGTCCTCATGATAATTGCATATGAGAATTAGGACACTGAAATTTCATACTTTTAGTTCATTTTGAGTTTGTTTTGTCTATATACTTAGCTATGCCACATATTTCTGACTGTGATTCCTTCTTCTTCCATACCTTGGAGTGTGATGATGTTTTCTCCTTTTGGTATGTTGGTCGAAATTTGCTCCTACATTCTTTTGCTATGTGCCCAAACTTGTTACAAGCATAACATCTTATATGTTTCATATTCCTTCTATAGTAGTTAATGGCTTTGTGACCAAACATATTGCAAGAAAAACAATATCCCTTAAAGTAGCTGGAAGCTAATGATTTTTCTGTGTGAGAGTTATTAGCTTGAACCATTCTACTTCTGCATCTGGCTGCAACATGTCCAAAATTATGACATATAAAACATTCAACATTATTTATCATAGGAAATAACCGATTAGTACTTCCATAGCTAGGAGTAAATGATTTCCTTTGAAGTCTTTCTTTCCCTTGTTGTTGATGCGGTTGACCTCTTATCTCCTTATTGAGCATTTCAGATTTTGCATTAGAGTTCCTTGCTTCAGTTTGTGAGCTAGATTCACCTTTAACAGTGTCACGAAAACCAAGACTATATTTGATGGCAGGAGACCTTTGACTACTAAGAATATCATCCAAAATCTTAGTACTATCTTGAAATCGTAAAAGTTCATCCTTTTCTTCTAATTTACCTTTTAGGATTTTTACCTCAACGTGATATTGCTCTTCCTTTTCAAGATACTATTTTTTCATATTTCTTCATCTTTTCTTCCTTCTTCCACTTGTTGCCTTAATTCGAGGACTTCATTTTCTTTTTCTTCAAATGCTTGGAGTATTTCTTCATTCTTCTTATTTGAATTCTTGAGATCTTCTTTCAGAGAAATGACCATAGCTTCAAGACCTTCACAATAGATGGTTCTTTCTATATGTTCCTTGGTTGTTGTGTCCTTTTCATTCAATTCATTTATCAATGATGTCACTTCATCCTACAACCTTTGACTTTGATCTTCCTTTTCTTTGTATTGCTTCTTTATTTTGTTTCCTTCCTCCAACTGGGCTTTTAACCTGGTAACTTCTTCTTTGTAGGAACATTCCCTTTTATCAATTAGATCTTTTTGATCTCTAATTGTGTCTATGAGCTTTTTAAATTCTACCTCTATTTGATTTCTTTCTCTTTCACCCATAAGATAAAATTCAGGTGTTTCACTGTCACTTTCATTATCTTCAAATGAACAGAGAAATGTATCACCAAAGGACAACAAATTCGTACCTGATATTTATTTTGCTTGTTCATCTTCATTCTGAGGTGATTCTAAATTTGAAGAGTTGCTTCCACATAAAGGCTAATCGTCTCTCCCACTGTCACAGTTCTTTTGATATTTATTCTTCTTTTGAGGTGCTTCCTTCTTTAGCTTCGTTCCCATTGTTACTACGAATCTCCTTCGAGAGATCAAGCTTCTGCCAAAGGACCTCCTCTGATACCAATTGTTGGAAATAATATTGAGAGGGGGGTGAATCAGTATGTACAAATCAATAAATTTTTCATTTCCATAATAAGATTTATATATGCTACTTCAGTGAAGGGAACTCATGTTTGCATGCAACTATTCTTAAGGAAACCAACATATATCCAGTGAACTTATGATTCAATTAATTCATCATACACTGATCTTTAATTAGTGCATCAGTAATTTATTAAACATTAAGCTTTAACCATGTGCATTAATAACAGAATAAACCATCACACATAAGCAACACACATGAACAAACAATATTTAAGGTGGAAACCCAATGTGGGTGAAAACCACGTGCTACTATCGTCTCTGTCTTCTTTTAATAATAAGAAAATCTGTTTACAATCTTGTACTGGTGCATACTCATACTAGTATGCAGGCACCCACCTGTAGAAGGCTACAACCTTCTCTCGTTCTCCAGTATCTACTGGAAGGGAGCTACAACCCCCTAGTTCTTGTACTAGCCGATATGTTTACTAGTACATAGGCTCTGACCTACAGAAGGCTACAACCTTCACTTGTTCTCCAGCTGCTACTGGAAGGGAGCTCCAACCCCCTAATTGAGTCACCACCCACTACTGGCAGGAAGCTTTGACTTCCTCACTGAAGGCTCCAACCATCAGTATCCTCTAGGGACCACATTTCATAAATTTTCAGACTGGATACTCCTGGTACACAACAACACAATATGTAGGCCACGTTTCATCAAATTTTCATACTAGACCCATTAGTAACATTGAAGCTCAAATCAATCACCACTTCAATACATCCATCAAATACATCTGCATCAACCAATCACTGAAACTCAATCATCAATCTCTAACATAACTGAAACCCAATCATCAATCTCTAACATAACTGAAACCCAATCATCAATCTCTGAATCAGCCATAACTAAATAAATCAATCACTGAAACCTCTAACATACTAAATCAAACAATCACTGAACCTCTGACACAATTGAATCAACCATTTATTCAAACTTAATAAAATTCAACCAATCATCTAGAACAGACAGATCATTGTAACCAGTACATATATCTGAACCCAGAACACTACATCAACAACCAGAACTAACTGTAACCTCAAAAGGCATGTGTCAAAATGTATACCCTCCTTCAATGAAGCTAACTTGCATGTATATGCTACTTCCTTTATCCCAACCTGCGTAACCTCTAAAGATATTAAATCATAAAACCTCTAAACCATAAACTGTACCACTCAGTGACATTCTGAAGATCTACTATCATATTACAGAGTTCTAAATAGATAGCAACAAGGATCACCCTTCTTTCTCAATCAGTTAATTAATCAAACTCAATTTCCTTATACATTCAGTTCTACTTTCAGATATAAGAATACATCATTGACAAACAGCAAGACTGATCTAATAGATTAGTCATCTCTAAACATCAAACTTTTCTTTTGCATACGCTGCTTAGAAGAGCTGAACCAGCATGTATACGCACCTTCACCAAAGCAAACCAACGTATAGATCTGCAAATACTTACTTATAAATTCGCTGCAATTCCTGACTTCAGACATACCCATATCATCACATATAAAGGATAAAACATGTGTTAGCAATCAGATCTAGCCTATCCATTATTAGATCACATAATAGTAAGTCATTATGATCATGATCCATCATTAGATCTCATCCATCATCAAACACTCACATGCATACTTAGTCTAGATCAAGCAAATTATCAGAAACCCATAACATGCATATTTGCTTTTGATCTAGCACTTCATAAGACATTCATTACTTTTGCATTTAACCCTTTGATTTTCTCCTCCTTATATAGCTTTAGCCTTTCTCAATACCTCGGACCAAAACAACACTTAGAGCCTGTGGTATTCTTAGACGAGATCAAATAACCATTACTCAGCTCAATATTGTGGGCTAATACCATGGTATTAACCCTTGGTATTCTTTCACCTTAATTTCCTTAATTTTTCATCCCATACACACTTTTTCTTCTATGAGAGTGTGTGCATATGTATACACTCTTTTTGTACAGTGAACCTGCGTGTACATGCTCTTTTTGTATAGTGAACCCGCATATACAACTTAACATACCTGAAAATGTCCTTTTTCTTCAACTTCTTGATTTTGATCTGTAGTCCTTTGTTCCTTCATCATATACTTTTTTACCATTACTTTTCTCCCTCTGAATAGACCTATTATAATGTGATTTTCCATTGTACATTACTTCTAAACTGATTCCTTTGAACTGCCCTACATTTTGTCACATCTGTAAACACAACTGCCATGCATTCTATCACATCTGATATCTCTCTTGTAGATTCATCTAGTTACGTAGATTCATCTAGTTACCATATACAAGTGAGTTGTTCTGCTACAAGAGGGTTTCTATCAAGTACAACACATGTATCATAATGCCAACAAACTTTTCTTGGAATGTGTGCTGACCGTTCAAGAGAACGATAAGGGACTATATATTTAACTCAGGCTTAGTGTTGAAGCCATGACGATCAAAGAATCGAACAATACTTCTGGAGGAGTTAGACTCACTTTTCGTTAACAAGGTCCATACAAAGAGCTGGAGTTCTACCATTGTGTTGCCAATGCTATAACGGCTACAACCACCCTCCAAAATTTTGCCTTCGCTTCATTTTGGAACCTCCCTCCTCAAAATCACCACAGTTGTCCTACACTAATCAGGTACTTGTGTTTATTTGTTTTCATTTTGTCATTTAACAGCTTGTGTTCAACTCACTTTTCTCACCAATCAACCACAAGCATACCCATAACTTGGTTCACATCTGATCAATCAGCTGTCAAGAAAAACTAGCAAACCTAGAGGACAACTTGTCTTCCCCTCAAGAATTGTGCAGAGTAGTCGAGCAGCTGCCCTGCACTCAAAAATTATGCAGAGCAGGCCAAAATGCCTTGCTCTGGAAATTGTGCAGAGCAGGCTAGCCCGCACTGCTCTCCAAAAATGCGCAGTTCCATCCAACTGCACTGCCATACAGAAATGCGCAAAACTGGTTGAGTTGTAATGCTCTCTAGAAATGCATAGAGCAGCCCAGGCTAGCTACATTTTTCCCTGGAATTGCATAGAACTAGCCAGCTGCACTACTCTCTGGAAATGCGTAGAGCATCCCAACATCACTACTCCAGAAAATTGCACAAATCTGGCCAGACAACCAAGGCCACTGAGTTGTTGTCCATCGCATGTGCCGGAAGGTTGCCCGATTCCCTCCAGAATTGTGCAATCCTTCTTTGCATGCCAAGCAGCTTTTCCAAAAAAAGAAAAAAGAGAAAGAGCATCCCTAGATTTTAGGAATCTATTTTTAGCAACAAGAGTTAAATGCAAAACTACTTTTAGAAACTCCCCACCAAGTGTCGTTTTTCCTAGATTTGTGACATGCACGTCATAAATCCTAATTTTACCAAATATATTTAAATGATGCCTTAGAGCTCAATCTTCACACTTGATCTTGGAGTTGTGGGATTCCCAAGGTATCTAGAAACCTTCAGCATAGTCAACACAACTTTTTCTGGGTAAGTTTCGCTTTTCATGCCTTTTACTGATTTTTCTATCGCTTTTTATTTTTCATCGTGTATGAGTGTTGTTTCCTTGGTTTTATTAAACGACTACTGGAGTTTCAATGTATTTTAGCTTGTAGAAGTGTTTTTTCAATTTTTTCATTACCTTTCCTTAGTGTCACACTCATAATACTGTTTCTGCACTCACAGTCGTCGTTTCAGCGACTCGCTTCATGAGCTCCTTGGTTTTTCCGTCTAACTGATTTCTACACTTGCTTGATTGCATGCATATCTATTTCACTCATATTTGCACCAGATTCACACACACATTTAGTCCTTCATGTTTTCAGGTTTCCATTGGGAAAATCTGGGTTGTCTTGGTCTGTATCTTTTTTGTCCCAGTATGCTCTTTGCATTCCTAGTAGGCAAGGCTCTGCCTTGCTTGAAGGAATTGCCTAGAGGTTTTCCACACTATCTCCCAGCCATGATATGCACAATCTTGGGAGGCAGTACCCAATCCTTCCCACTTGAACTGCACAATGTGCAGTTCCAGCCTGACTATTTTGCACATTGCACAGTATCAGTGAGTAGTAATCCTCACTAGACAACACATTCAATAGTTCCAGCCGGCATTCAGTCTCACTGGCATCTAGGATTGCACAATGCACAGTTCCAGTTGGCAGTCTCTCGTCTTCTTGAAGTCAGTGTTGCACAATCTTTCCCAGTAGTCACCAGTTTGTTGCCTAAATGTTTCTCGAATTGTTTGATGTTTTTAGCTGACATTGTCTCGCCATGAGTGTCTTCTCTGTCTCCATGTACCATAGGCTTTTTTTAGAATTTTCTCAGTAGTACAAGTATCATGGCCTCCAAGAGAGCTGGATCAAAAGTCATAGTTGAAAGAAATATTGGAGGCTTGGTTGAATAACTATCTATGAGCTTGCCTGTGTACACAAACACACACTTGTTCATCAAGAAGTAAATCAAGATCACATAACAAGACATCAATACTACTTTCTTAGGTAGCTTTGAGGAGAATCTGGAGGATCGACAGTGTTACACAAAATATTTTCACCATGACTATTTGCAGTCAGTATGGGTCTATCATCATTCATACTATCCTCCTTAGCAAGTCTCAAACCTCAACTCTTCATGTCAAGCTTTAAAAATGAGAGAAAGACTTTGAAAATCAATAAAGCTCTGGTTCTGCACTTTCTCTCACTGTTGCCTGCAGTCCCGCACCCCTTGTTCATGTTACCTGCGGACCTACCCGCTCTGTCTCTAAAGGAGTGGGTGCGGACCCCTGTGAAAGTCAAAAAGGCGCAAGTTTATTCTTAAAAACTCACTTTGGGTTAATTCTAGATGATTCTAGAAGGAATCTTGACGTGGATGGTTCGCTCCTAGGTGGTTCATGCATCCCAAAACTAAAGGAGCTAATCCCTTGATGAGAGGAGCTTATCCCTTTGAAGGAGGGCTTTATCCCTTTGAAGGTGGACTAGTAAGTTTCCTCCATTGCACTATAAATTAAGGCATTGGGCTGGTTGCTAGGGAGGTTAGAAGCTGAACATTTTTTAGGGTAAATGCTGTTGGAATTGAGACTTCCTAGTTAAGCTTAAGAGGAGAGATTACATACCTTTTGGCTTCATTGGGAAGAGAGTGAAACTTGTCAAAGTAGAGGAGATTCTTGCTGGACCCTGGGAGGAGCTTGTACAACATCAAGGCACCAAGGTTGTAAAGTTCTTCTTTGACTAAAGTTAATACAATCAGATTCATTTTTCTCAACAATTGTCTTATGTGATTTGTTTCATGAATTCCTTGATCATCATGATAAATATGCTTTATTATATTGGTTTTTCAGGTGCTATTTAATGTGTGTGCTTGTTTGTGTTTTCAGATTCTTTACAAGGAAGCTCATTTGTATCAACAGAGCGTGGCTTCTACAAACTTGCACTGGACCCAAGGTAGGTCTAAAACACTTGTTTGCCTTTATCTATAAATTGCATATTTAGAGAAAGATAGAATTTGTTTGGTTTGCTTGTCACTAGATATCATTAGATACTAGGGAGGTTGGTCTTGTCTGCAAGAACGACTTATCCGGGCCGACAAAATGGCGACTCCACTGAGGACTTGAATTTTTTATTTTTGTTTTTCTTTTACTTTGACTTGAGAGACTGTGTTTTTGTTTCTGTTTTTGGCTTGATGTGTGTGGGATTGGGTAGGTTTAGTAGATCTTGAATTATTTTTTGTTTTTCATACTTTTGGGAGAGGACCGCACCCTCTGCTTGTAACATAGTGTGGACCTATCCACACTTTTGCTTTACACACAGAGCGGTACCATGCCTGGGTGAACTACGGGCTTGTGGACTCTGTCAAAATTTTGAAAAACTTAAGATTTTCTCTTTCATTCAGCTTAGGATTTGTTTAGGTGTTTTTAGACTCTGCCCAGATCTGCACATAACTTGTCAGGAACTTTTCTTAGTTTAATTCCATTGGCATTAGGGTTTTAGGTGAAATTCCTAGAAGTTTTGGTTGTTGGGCTTGATTTTCATTTTGGTCTTGTAGTAGCTCGGAGCTTAGAAACCTTAGAAGCCTTAGATCACCTTGGTTTTTACTGGCCTTCTTATGAGTCTGACCGTTTTCAAAATCTGCCTTTGTTGAGGAATCCATCTTGTTTTTCTCTTTACGAAACTTCGAAAGGACTTGTGTTAAAAGTTTTGGATTTCATTTTTAGAAAAGAAAACAAAAATTGGTTGTTTTTTGACTGATTTGTGATTCTGGACAAATTAGTCCTTAGTTTGCTTATAGCTAAGTAAAACATGCTTGAAAATAAATCTTGTAAGCTTTTACTTCAAATAGTTTTTAGAATTTATAGATCTCAAGATTAGAATTTTCCATCGTTTTGAGTGTTTTATAAAAATAATAAAAAATCTCTTTTGAAAAAGTTTGTTTTTGTAGTATTTGAGTGTTTGAAAGAAAAGGGAAATTTTCGTGAGCATAACTAGTTGACTCGTTTTTGAGTGTATTGGAAAAGACAAAAAGCTCTTCTTTTGATTTGTTTGTTAAGGAAAGATTTGTTTTTACAAGCATTTGCATTCTCAACTCTTTCTTAGCTAGAAATTCATTGTTGGGAAAAAGATTGCTTCTCATCTTAAGTGCATTTTTTAGTGATTTGGAGTCGAGTCTTCACACCATAAGTTTCATCTCCGCACCTTTTGACTTAAGAAAAAACCAATAAAAAATAACGCTTAAAGTAAAATATATCTAGTAATCTTTTTATTTCTAGGGCTCTATATCACCAACATAGCTTAGGCTAGTATCTTGGAGTAGGGAGTAATTAACTCTCCAAGATAGTAAAACAAACAAGTAGTTGTATCTTGCGGTAGGAGATAAATTCCAATTGTTACATCTATGCTCTGGGAAAGCTCCTCTTAAAGGAGAAGCACGAGATCATATCTAAACCAGTGTGGGAATCAATCCTTCCTCATTGGGAATGATAGAAGATATTCACGTATTAAAAACGGTAAACCTCGGATTGACCATTGTCGAGGAGCCTGGGGTCACTTGTTGGTAAACCTTGGATTATGTCAAGGAGCCTTCAAGGGGATTGAGATTGTTACTCTGCCCTTGCATGCGTATCGGATCGTAGACTGTTCCCCTAGGTATATTTGTTTCCGTTGGTAACCATAGTAACCATATTCTATAGGATTCTTTCCTAAGGTGACGGTGGAGGGAAGATCCCACTGTACTTAGAGCAGACGTCGGCTATACTCACTTGGATTTTCTGGGGGGTTCTCTTCACTCGAGATGGTTTAGTGGAGAAACTTGTGCCAGTCTATTCATTAAGCAGGTTGCCAGGGTAACTGTTCCAACCGCCATTTCTGTATTGAATTTTGCAACGTTGGATTTCATCACCAACTAGTGTTTTCGGTATGGAAAGTTACTGTTTGGGTGTGGTTTGATCTCCTAGATTCTTTAGGCATGTGATTCAAAATTGTTTGGTTCTTTAGAGGCTTTAGGTGGTTTTCATTGAGATTTTTCTTTGTTTGCGTGTGAAGTAGTTAAAATATTTAATCGTGGTTGAATTACCGACGAAGTCCCGTAGACTTCGGGGCCAACCTCCTGAGTTTTCACCGAGCCACCTTGAAGGGCTTCGAGTCCTTGTAACTACTAGTGATAGTAAAGTTGGGTCACCTAAAGAAGGAGAGTCTTCTTTAGTGGTAAATCCTGATTATCAAGCTCTAGTAACAGATTATAATCCACAATCTATTTCATTTTCCGAAGTTACTGGTAGTTTTTCATCTACTAGTGATTTAGCTGAGGAACCTAAAATATCTAAACCTGAAACTGAATTTGCTGCTACTCCAACATCAGGATTTGCCTCTCCAACTTCCAGTGGTCCTGGTTCACTCAGGGTAGAAAGAGTCATTACCCAAAATCTTCCTTCTGGACTTATCACTATTGAAGAACTTGTTACTCCGGAAGAAAGTATCCCTATCCATGAAAATCAACCAGCTATAGAACTTAGGGAGCGTGAATCGATCTTTTACAGTCCACCTAGGAGGGACGCTTGGTATCTTTCATTGACCAATTTTTTGGAAAACACGGGACTCAGTTTTTCACCACCTCGCATTCCTTTTCACCCAACACCTAGGGGTTATTATCCTCTGTTAAATATGTCAAGAAAGTCATCCATGTTTTCTCAATCTCCAGAAACCTTTTTATACGGCGGTCCTTCTGTTCCCTCTGGGTATCAGTCACTTACTGGTACTTTTTCGGGAGAATCTCCTTAACCTATTGAACAAGGGTTATTAACTGGTAATAACGGAACTAAGCCGTTGAGTGTAGAAGATATTCTTATGATGTCAGGTACTATTCCTAATCCGCAACCTCAAGGTGGCTAGTTACCACCTGGGGGCAGCCTCAAAGTCCTCAATTATCGCCTGTGGGGCAACCTAAAGGTACCCAATTTCCGCCTGGGGGGCAACCTCAAGGACAGTACATACCTACGGGACAGTACATTCCTCAAGGTCAACCCCAGACTTAGTATGTACCTCAAGGTCAACCACAATATCAATATGTACCTCAAGGTCTACCCCAGTATCAGTACGTGCCTCAAGGTTATCAACCTCAAAGTCAGTACCCAACCCAAGGTTTCCAACCACCTTCCGGTCAATCATTTGTCCAAGGAGATGGAAATGTACCTTTGAATTATCAACCCTACCCTCAACTCGGTTATGGTCCTCAATATTCTCAACCTGTTATGGGTCCATACCCCTGAATGAACTTAGTGTGGGATCCATCTCAATCTCAACAGATCTTGCAATCGAATGTGCGGTTGTCATCTCAAACTGGACAACCTTTGGTTTCTGTTTCACCCCAGCAACCTGTCCAGTCTACTATTCAAACTTCTGCACCTTCTGTAGTTTCTCAGCCTGGGCCTAGTACGCCTCGTACTCCGCCTCAAACAACTGTTGCAACTGTTGCAACATCTGTTCAATCTACCCCACCTACTTCTGGAGTATCGACAGCTTCGGTTTCTACTATTCCTATATCAACTCCTCAAGAATATTTACCTCAGTCTGGATCCACAATTCAGACTTTGGTTCAAATGCCGATAGGACAACCTAGTCCAAGTACGGTTGTCACAAGTCAACCTCAATTTACTTATCAATCGACAGTACCAATTTGGTCCTGCTGTGCAGCAGCCAGTCTATCAGTATCAACCATACCCTGGATATACATATCAACAACCTCAACAACCCCAGTACGGTCCGGTTAATCCTGGTTTTTCGGGAGGATGTAATATCCCAAATGTAATTCCAATTCCTAGTTATCCTGGATATCCTCCTCCTGGGGCTGGTCTCATGACCCAGGGTTTCAGGGACCCTAATCATCAGTTACCATTCATTGCAACTTTGGACTTGCCTGACTTGTCGCGCCTTACGAACGATCTAATTAACTATCTTCCTTTTTGGCCGCCAATGCCGAATAAGTTGCCTAGTGATATTCCTAAGTTTGAAGGCAAATCACGAGAGGACCTGTCGAACCTTGTGTTGACTTATCACCTCTGGTGTGCGTCTAATTCCATTTCAGATGATTCAATCCGTTTAAGGCTTTTTCAATGCACTCTAATTGGTCTTGCGGCCAAGTGGTACATTGAATTACCGCGAGCCACTTTTTATAACTTTAGTCAGTTAGCTACTTCGTTTTTAACTCATTTTCAGTTGCCAGTCAGATATGACAATGGCATGAAATTATTAACTTCATTAAAATAGTCAACGTCCACTTACATTTCAGATCACATTCATGAATGGAGACGCCGACAACGTTTAGTGAAAGTTTTTATTCCGGATTATATCTTAGCTGAATGGTTTGTAAAATCTTTATTACCGAAGATCACTGAGGATGTAGCTAAGGCAGAAGTCGTTACTTAAGAGCAAGTAATTGCTCAAGCTCAGTACCTTGACTTAGCTTATACACAGTCAGGTATGTTACACGAGAAAATCCCTGACCTTCCTAAACAAAATCAAATAACTGCTCCTCCTTCAGGGTCTCATGCTGCTGATGTTATGATTGGTACGGTTAATACCAAAAGTAAGAATAAATCTTCCAAGAATTCTTCTCCTATCATAACTTTACCAGATTCCCCGACAGGAGATTCTTCCGCGGAAATTTCTGCCGACATTCATGTTGTAGAGTCATTTACAGCAAAATCAAAATCCAACGGTAAAAAGAAAGGGAAGAAGAAAAATAAAGCAGATAAAAATTCGAAAGAGAAACTAGAAAAAATGGAATCTACTGATGAGAAACACAAACCTCGTTATCCTTGTCTCATTTGTGACGAAGAGCATTTTACAAGAGACTGCCCTCATCGCGCTCAGGTTACGAAAATCGTCAAAGGTTCCCAAACACATGCTGTTTTGAAGGATCCTTTTCCTAGTCAAGACAGTAAGATGATAGGTTCTCCCTCAAATGCCTCCGAAGAACCCATAATGATGATGTCCCATGTTAGGATTGCGTCTCGATCGCAAGATTATGGAAGTAAAAGTCCTGTTGGTGGTAAGGAAGCAGAATCTTCTAATTCGAACCCATCAACTTCAACTCCCGGTTCTGATCCACTACAGATCGAGAAACCTAACCCGGACTTAATAATCAAACCGCCCGCCAAGGGTATACTTCGAAAGTCAGCTTTCAATCCACATGTGAGAGTGTCTCAGAACTATAACATTGTTGAAGATTTGGCTATTTCCCCTTCAACAATGTCGGCTTTGGAAGTGCTGCATTCATGTACAACACAACATAAGTTGCTATTTTCGGCTATAGGAGCTGTTAACATTCAGGACTTTAACCTTATAATTTTCAATCTAGAAAATAGTACACCTCACTTACCTCATCAAATGGCTTTCCAAATTCTAGTGTTAGTAAAAAACAGACCTTGTTATAGGACTGTGATTGATGAGGGAGCCTCAACGTGTATTATGTCGATCCAGTGTTGGAGATCCCTTGGTTCTCCCACGCTTAATCAATCCCCGACGATTCTAAAGGCCTCTGATGCCCATGGTTTCCATCCTTTTGGCATTCTACAAGATTTACCTATAGGGGTTGAAGGCAAAACTGTTAATCTAGATGTGGAGGTGGTTGATGCCCCTTTAGATTACAACCTTATCTTGGGTCGTAGTTGGTCTTATGCTATGACAGCTGTTGTTTCATCAGTCTTTCGGCTTATAAAGTTCCCTCATAATGGAAATATCGTAACTATAGACCAGCTAACTTACTTTTCATCCAACCCAGCCTCTTCTGAAAGTATTCAGCATGTCGACAAAACAACTATCCCATATAAGGATGTTGGAGTAGGACTAGTTAAAGATTCTGGTTTACTAGGAACTTTTCCTTTTCCTCCTATTAACGCATCGTCTTCTACTGCAACCATTCATATGATTTCGTCAGACACTATTGTTTATGTTGATCCTTGGATCGTACCTTCCGAATCTGAGATAGATTCATTTGGTGATGTTATGCCTTTGAGTCCATATGAAATTGTGTATCAGGCCGTGCAATCGTTTTCCGACACTTATTCAACTGAAATTGAATTAATGAATGTGGTCCATCAAGAATCACTTTCAACGTCAAACTCAGATTCAATAACATTTTCCGAACTTGTTCACACTGATGAGAAAATTTGTGAAATCCTGCGTGTTGATGATTTACCATGGGAAGATCTTCATCATAGATCTTCATTTTTACCTGAGATTGATCGCTTTGAAAATGATTTTTCATCTATTTTTACGACTGAATATGTCAAGGAACCTCAGAATCCAATGAAAAATCCTGATTATGAGTTAAATTTGGGAAATATTTCTCGAACTATTCCTATTGATATTTCGATTAAGCCTGGAATTGTTGAAAACATTCATATAGGTGCCTGTTGTACGAAAAATGAAATTCAAACATATAAGGCCCTATTTCAAGAATTTCGCGACGTGTTTGCCTGGTCATATGAGGAAATGCCAGGAATTGACCCAACAATTGTTGTTCACGAAATCAAAACTTCCCGGATGCTAAACCCGTCCGGCAACGTTTGCGTCAGATCCACCCGCGAAAAGTTGTTGCCATTAAAGCAGAAGTTGAAAAATTACTTAAAGCATGTTTCATTTATCCAATTCCGTTAACGGATTGGGTATCTAATATTGTTCTTGTTAACAAAAAGTAAGGAACAATAAGAATATGTATCGGTTATAGGGATATTAATCGAGCCTGTCCAAAAGATAATTACCCAACTCCCTATATCGATCAAATCATTGATGATTGTGCCGGCAGTGAAATATTCTCCTTCATGGATGGTTTTTCCGGATACAATCAAATAAACATTCTACCTGCTGATCAACAAAAAACGGCTTTCATTTGTCCATGGGGGACATTTGCTTATTGCAAATTACCTTTTGGGCTCAAGAACACTGGGGAAACTTTTCAAAGAGCCATGACTTACGCGTTTCATGACATCAAGCACATTGTGCAACCCTATTTCGATGATTTACCTGCTCATTCATTACATCGAGTTGATCATCTCATCCATTTACGAGCAATCTTTATGAGGTGTAGGCATTATCGAATTAGGTTGAATCCATAAAAGTGCGTTTTCTGTATAGAAACAGGTCGGTTACTGGGGTTTGTTGTTTCGAAAGCCGGCATTCGCGTCGATCCCTCAAAGGTTGAAGCTATTGTCAAATTGCCTCCTCCTTCGAGTCTTCACCAACTCCAAAGTTTGCAGGGGAAAGCAAACTTTTTACGTCGATTCATTCCTAACTATGCCGAGATCACAAAGGGTTTTACCCTGTTGTTGAAACAAAATACTCCATTCTTTTGGGATGAGATAGCTGACAAATCTTTTGATGCACTAAAACATGCGTTGACCCATGCACCGTTATTGCATCCTCCCAACTACAACCAAGACTACTTCTTATATCTCACAACCTCGCATTCCACCATTGGAATGGTGTTAGTTCAGGAAGATGAATTCGGTACTGAACATGTGATATATTGCCTTAGTCGCACTTTAAATCCAACTGAGCTAAAATATTCACATGTGGAGAAATTGGCATTGGCAGCTGTTCAAGCTGTCCAACATTTTCGTCATTACATTTTACTACGCAAAACTACAATAATTTCCGATTGCAACCCTATGATCTATATTTTGACCAAACAATTGCTAGGGGGCAAGTACTCCAAATGGATTGTGATCCTATAGGAGTTCGACTTGGAATTTGAAAAGTCTAAGTCAAATAAATCTTTAGTTTTTGCAGAGTTGATGTGTGACTTCCCGCGTGCTGACACGGAAACTGTGGCGGAGGAACCCATTGCGGACGAATCCTTGTTTCTAATCAGCACTTTAGATCGATGGTATGGAGATATCATCGTTTATCTCCAGACCCAATCCTTTCAGCTAGAAATTTCAAGATCAGAACGTCGGAAAATACGATTCCAGTCCCAACAATTCAAAATTATTGGAGACACACTTTATCGTTGAGGGGCGGACTCTGTTTTCTGACATTTTTTAACTCATGTGGAAGCTGAAAGGGTTCTAAATGACTGCCACTCTAGAGCGTGTGGCGGTCATATGTCTGGGTTTGCCACAGCCCAAAAGATATTGCGCGCCGGCTATTTCTGGTCGTCTTTGTTTAAATATTGTATTAACGAGTCCAAAAATGCCACAAATGCCAAATTTTTGATCAAAACATGTGCGCTCCACCTGCTCCTCTCCACCCTATAATTGTCGTCAATCCTTTTGCGAAATGGGGTATCGATTTTATTACATGTAACCCTCACTTGGCCAAGGGGCATGCGTATATCATCCTTGCGGTAGATTATTTTACCAAGTGGGCCGAGGCAATGCCTACATTTGAGGCAGATAGCAAAACTGCTATGATTTTTATGTTCAATCATATAATTGCTAGGTTTGGTGTTCCGCAAGCGATTATCATTGATCATGGGCATCATTTTCGAAATATTATGATGACTGAACTTACAGACCAACTTGGCTTGCGTCATGATAGTTCAACTCCATATTATCTACAGGCTAATGGTTTGGTTGAAGCCATCAACAAAGTTCTAGTCATCATGATCCGACGAATCATTGGGATTCATAGGTTGAATTTGCATAACATGCTATTTTTAGCACTTTGGGCGTATCGAACCTCAGTAAAAACGTTAATCGGTTTCACTCCTTTCCAACTAGTTTATGGTCTGGAAGTTGTGTTACCCATTGAATGCGAAATCTCATCATTACAAATGGCCATCGAATTACTTCTAGCCACTTCCGAAGAGGAAAAAAGTTTGTTATACTTGGCTCAGCTAGATGAGAATCGATGTGATGTTGCATTAGCAATCAAAAATCATGCCAAACGTATTAAAGCTCAGTATGATCGAAATGTTACCCCTCGTAATTTTTCGGAAGGAGACCTAGTCTTATTGTACGATCAAGCAAATGATAAATTAGGCACTAGAAAATTCGTACCCATGTGGCATGGTCCTTATGTTGTTAAGCGAAAACTGGCAAAAGGGGCCTATGAATTGGTAGACTTTGATGGGGTCTCTTTAGGTAAACCCAGAAATGGTCTTTACCTGAAGAGGTATTATGCTTAAATCTGGGTGTGGAGATTTTTAGTTAGGTTAGTTTTCTTTCTAGTTGGCATGTTTTAGGTTAAAAAGTGGGCTTAGATTAGAAAGTGTTTTTTGTCATTATTCCTGCTTATCTTGATTTTACTCTTGATATTGCAGATGTCGACGCCTCTCCAAACATACATTGGTTTTGCTGAAGGTGCTTGTCATAATACACAGAACATTTCTTCTACAGGTTGGGTTATCTATTCGCCCTCTGACGAGTTGGTATCTATGCATGGGGTAAGCCTCGGTCAAACAACAAACAACATTGCCGAGTATAGTGCAGTGATTGAGTTATTATCTAAATCTATCTCATTTGGGATTCGGAGTTTGATAGTGAGGTTAGATTCTGAACTCATTGTATTACAGCTTAATAGAGTATATGCCATTAGAAATCCAGTGTTATTGAGATTATTTTTGAGATTTCGTCTCTTGGAACGTGAATTTGACTATATTGAATATCAACATATTCCAAGATATTTAAATACATTAGCAGATGCAATTGCTTCTCGAATGTTTAGTAGACATTTGCAATAATCATACAAGTAAATTTAAAAACATTCCATAATATGTTTTATAAGATAAGTCGGTAATAGTGATATAGTATAGCATAGAATTGTGTCAACTATACATCGTCTTCGATCATAGGTTGAAAAACACCTTATGATCGACTAAATGATAGTACAAAAAGCAAAAAATGTCATATGTTTCTACAATAGGCGATCATCCTATCACTGGTGATGATCACGATAAGAAACCACTGTACGGGCCACCCTACAAAGGAACCTCCTGAAAGGTCCTGGGACCCCAATCACATAGCGCTGTAGCCTAAGAGGAATGTCATCTATGCTGGTCTCCAAAATGTCTGTTGTCAAATGCTCTAGATGACTCTCCAATTTGGCCAAGGTCCCTGTAGATTCGTCCGGTGGGGCTGGTGCTGCTGCAGCTGGTTGTTTCCTCTCATAGGGTCAGAGAGTGGCTGGTCACCGTGGGCCTACATCTGCATTTGAAACTTTTACTATCAATTTTGGGATGAGATAAAAACCAAAAAAAAAAAATTAAATTAGAAAATGTTGAAAATGATTTTACCTGAGTCATCCCATTTCTCTCTTGGTGGAAGAGCCATGTCTGGGTCACCACGATAATCTACCCCAGCATAAGGAAAGTCCTGAATAGCAAAAAATTGGTTCTCCAACCAATGAAAATACTCAGGAGTGAATCAAACGACTTATGTTCCCTCCTCAGGGTGACGGGCCATAACTGCAACCCAACGCATCAGTTTGGGCTCTCGGGGAAGTCCAGCTCCAACGGTAAGATGCTGTGGGACCAACATTGGGACCCTCTCCAGACCAAAGCTCACAACTAAAGCACCATATCCAAAGGTCTTCAATTGTTCGTTCTTTTCTCTAGTCAGTTGGCCTTTTATATTAGCCAACACAGCATCGCACCAGTTGAATATGGTGCCTCGAAAGCAGTCTACTGCCATCCGCATTTGGGATCCAGTGGCTATATGTAGTGCTGCACTTCCGCAGAGCCTGGTAATAGTAAACGAAATCACTTTGAGCTCAGGAAGGGATATGGTTTTGATATCTATCCCTTTGTCTCTAGTTTGGTCGTTACAGAACTCTAGTCGGAGGCTATCGACAGACTGGCCACCTGGCCTAGTCCCGAATAGAGTCAAATGTTCACCTCTCTTAGGCAAACCAGTCAAAAAGTAAATGTCTTCCGGCTCCATTTAAAGCTGGTGACCACCAATAAAGAAGCACTGGTCATGTATATTCCATCTGTCTACCAGCCACTGCAAAAAGTCCACTTGGGCCCTCATGCCAGGTGTGGCCCAGAATTTGTATAAACTGCATGCCTTCAATGCATCAATCGAAGGTTGATGATTTATCATGGCGAGATATACATCCTCGTGCTCCTATTCCCGCCAATCAAGCATGATGTATACCCTGCATTCAATAAAAAGGCGGATTAGAATATCTAAAATCAAAATTTTTGGGTGGAATTTGAAAAATTTAGGTTTAAAAACCTTTGCTGCAGGGACTGCACCCTCTCTATTAGAGACAGTGTGTGGGTCCGCACTTTGCCTTCATGGCAGGTGCAGACCCCTGACCTTTTTCCTTTTACAAAAAAGTCGGGGTCCACAGGTTTCCTGTGCTATGCCTGCGGACCCCCGCGCGCGGGTTTTAACCTAAAAAATTTCCTAAAAACGAAATAAAGCCCTAAAAACAATTTTTAAACGGATGAAATGAAAGAGTAGGATGATGTGGATTACCTGGAGGAGACAACATTCGATTCCAACAGACGGATTTTCTGCAATCTTCACGGGAAGTTTCTGACCAGAAGCTCTCTTTTCTCACTCTGAAGTCAAATGGTAAAAATGAATTTACAAAAGCCCTTTTTATAAGCTTTTTTGAATAAATGAGTTTTTAATTTGTTTATTTTTCACTTTAAAGAGGTAACTTCTGAAGCATTTTTATCTATTTTAAACAGGTATGAGTAATGTTTGAGTTTTTGTGTAGGATAACGGATTTTTCAGGCAAAATTGGTCATTTTCGACAAAAAACATTAGAGTCACCTTTAAGCTCTTTTCTGACTCCTAAAAAATGAAAAGCTTGTCGAGTTTTTCTTTTTAAGCTTGTTAAAACGGAACTAAAAAGACGGTCCACTTACAGCCCTTTTCTGACAGTAAAAACATGAAAAGATTGCCGGATTTTTGTCGTTTCAAATTCGATATTAGTTATAAAACGACGTGTCATTGATTGCTTTTTTAATTTTCGGATCAGAGGCAGTAATTATGAAAAGTAATCCTTGGTCATAATGATCAAGCGGTTCTCTCAAGTATTATTTTATACTTTTTCGGGCTTGGGAGACACAAATTTACAAAAAAGGACAACCATGGAGTCTTCTTAAGTTTTTTCAGACTCTCTAAAATTGAAAAACGCCGAGTTTCTCCTATACTGGACTCGTTAAAATTTAACAGTAAAGGACCTGTTCAATTACAAACAGGAAAGGACCACTCCTTCTTAGGGTTCGAATTTAAACTAAGTTGGACTCATCTGAAGGATGAGCTTATAATCAAGCAAATGTTATCCTCCTCAAGCTTGTGAAAAATAAAGAGGTACTTGCCAGAAATGGTGGGGGAAAAGAGAGAAAAATGAGCCTGTTTGTCATACTTTATAACCACTCTTGAACACGACTTTTGTTATTCACCTGTGTTGGGAAATCCTTTGCCTAACAGTTGATCGAACCATATTGAATGTCTTCAGCCGGTTTCTGGGTATTAACTTTGGGTCAATTGTCACCAAACCATTTGCTGTGTCGTTATGTGTTCAAGAGGTCAGTGCAAATAAACCATTCATCTGCAAAATATCTGTCATCCATCTTGACCATCCCTGAGTCAGTCCTTGCAACTAAATTTCTTCAAACTTGATCTATGATTTCGTGTTGTGGGCTTGCCTACGACGGATCGCTTTCTATCGACTTCAGCTCATTATCTAGAAAGATGATCTAGAAATCGTCAGTACCTTGGGATCTTCATACCTCAATGGCATGTTTCTCAACTTCGACAATAGGTTGCATCATTGACCTTCGATCAAAGGATTTCGTGACATGTTCGACATCAACACATCTCATGGATTGTACTGAGTACTTTGAGAGCCATTGACATTATTGGTGGTTTCTCTCACACTTGTTAACAATTTACATCATTGACTGGTAATCAAGTGGTTTCTACCATGTTCGACTTTGACACATTCATTCACATGGTTAGAATCGTACGATTTCGGGAAGTAGAAATCAAGACCCTGGATCTAGTTTCCACCATCCAGGCTGCAAGGAATTTTGTATTCATTATACAGTGGACTATTCATAAACAGATGGCTGCATCCATACTGTGTCTACATGTGTCTATACTTGTGATGTATTACAAGATCATTCCTATATTAGAGCAGCAGTTAGTTTTCTAGTCAGTTTTGATCTGAGTATGGGAATGCCTACCTCAGCGATGATATGATCTCATATATATATTTTGTATTGAATGTTTTTACAGGTTCCAACCGGGCTCTCCACAAGATGATCCTCGAAACGATAAAGTACTTCACTCTTCTTAGATGATAAATGAAATCCTCATCTACTACAGACTTTTCACTTTAGGGGGCAATCTGTTACACAAAATATTGTCACCATGACTATTTGCAGTCAGTATGGGTCTATCATCATTCATACTGTCCTCCTTAGCAAGTCTCAAACCTCAGCTCTTCATGTCAAGTTTTAAAAATGAGAGAAAGACTTTGAAAATCAATAAAGCTCTGGTTCCGCACTTTCTCTCACTGTTGCCTGCGGTCCCGCACCCCTTGTTCATTTTACCTGCAGACCTGCCCGCTCTGTCTCTAAAGGAGTGGGTGCGGACCCCTGTGAAAGTAAAAAAGGCACAAGTTTATTCTTAAAAACTCACTTTGGGTTAATTCTAGATGATTCTAGAAGGAATCTTGACGTGGATGGTTCACTCCTAGGTGGTTCATGCATCCCAAAACTAAAGGAGCTAATCCCTTGATGAGAGGAGCTTATCCCTTTGAAGGAGGGCTTTATCCCTTTGAAGGTGGACCTAGTAACTTCCCTCCATTGCACTATAAATTAAGGCATTGGGCTGGTTGCTAGGGAGGTTAGAAGCTAAACATTTTTGAGGGTAAATGCTGTTGGAATTGAGACTTCCTAGTTAAGCTTGAGAGGAGAGATTACATACCTTTTGGCTTCATTGGGAAGTGAGTGAAACTTTTCAAAGTAGAGGAGATTCTTGCTAGACCCTGGGAGGAGCTTGTACAGCATCAAGGCACCAAGGTTGTAAAGTTCTTCTTTGATTAAAGTTAATACAATTAGATTCATTTTTCTCAACAAATTGTCTTATGTGATTTGTTTCATGAATTCCTTGATCATCATGATAAATATGCTTTATTATATTGGTTTTTTAGGTGTTATTTAATGTGTGTGCTTTCTTGTGTTTGTAGATTCTTTACAAGGAAGCTCATTTGGAGCAACGGAGCGTGGCTTCTACAAACTTGCACTGGACCCAAGGTAGGCCTAAAACACTTGTTTGCCTTTATCTATAGATTGCATATTTAGAGAAAGATAGAATTTGTTTGGTTTGCTTGTCGCTAGATATCATTAGATACTTGGGAGGTCGGTCTTGTCCGCAAGAACAACTTATCCAGGCCAACAGACAGGTCTATGTGAACATCCATAAGTCAGGATTATACAAGGTTGCATGCAAGTTCCTCGTTTTCCCTTGCGCAGATGTGATCCACTGGATTGTCTCACACACTAATCCTGAGACAATGATACTGAGCAGTGTCAATGGAGCAAGGATTTCTTCCTTTAGGATGGAGGATGACCAGTAAATATATCATTTTCCATTTCCACTGAGTAGGATGGATGCACTGTTCTACACTCCCAACGGCAACACGAACATAAGAGACATCTTGAAGCATTAGGTAAAGGAGCCAACAAAGTTCAAGATGACACCCAACCAGATATATAGGACGAAGACACTCAGGAAGGCATATAATTTCTTGGTCATCTTTTCCTACCGCTTATATGGCCAAGGGAGTACAAAGACCTTCCCACAGAGTTGGGTTGATGTGCTGGATTAGATAGAAAGTGAAGGAAAACCATTCAACTGGTCCGACATGTTGGCTCTTCAGTTGAAAGTGCATCTATCCAATGCTCAGATTCCATCCAAGGATCAGCAAGCAACATTATTCATGTCTTCCTACTTTCTCGATGCAATCTCTGCCCATCAATAGTTTCCTGGCATGGGTTGGGCATGGACACCTTTAGAGAGTGTTGTGAACATATATTGCAAGTTTCTCTTAGATTGCATCTACTGAGGAGTCATGGCTAGAATATTTGACCATTTCATCGCCCCTCTATACACGATGATTTTTGAACAAGATCCACCCTACATGTCCCAGGCAGCAATGGAGGCATTGTTGAACATTTCAGATTGGTATGCCTCACCCCAGGGCACCTTCATCAGGATGTACAACACGAAGAAATATCTGCATGCTTTTCCAAGGTTTGCCACGAACAAGTTGGTCTTGTAGGAGGTTGCATACCACATCTCGACAGGGTTATCAGCTGGATTTCATAAGAAGAGGAAGGCACCATGGCCCACGCTTCCTCTGCAAATTGGGTTGTATGCACTCAGAGTTTGAAAGAAGCAGATGCAGAGTTGGTAGAATTCAAGAAGTTTAAGTTCGGCACCAGGAGTTTCAACTCGTACGAACCACATGGTTTATGCAGGGACCACTGTGTGAGAGTGTACTATCCTTGGATCCACGGGGCATGTCATTGGCTAGAGGAAGACCCATGGAGATATTGTTATAACTGTTATAGGCTCAATGAACCGGTTAGCAATGCAGTGGAGTGGCTAGAAGCTCTCAAGGCAGCAACAACAACAGCAAAAAGCAAAAAGCCTGTGCAAGACAAAGGTAAGAGGAAGATTTTTGAAAGCATAGAGATGGAGCAAAGCTATAAGTTTAAGGAAGACCCACTTGTGGAAAAGGTAGCTTTGGAGATAGACGTGAATAGGTGATAGCGTGATAGGAGGATAGCGCAAAGAAATAGAGAGAAGGAAAGACTGGAAGATGCAGAGAGGATGTTGCAAGAAGTCCAACAGAAGCTCAAAGAAGAAAAAGAGTTATGCAGAAGAGAAAGTAAATGTACCATGAGCAAGAACATGAACAGGAACAAGAACAGGAGGAAGTTCAAGGTGCACAAACTGAATAAACTACACCGATATAGGTTGAAGACTCTAAACCAGTAGTTGATGATGAACAGGGTGAGCAGCCACAGAACAAGAACTTTCTCTGTGGGAGGAAAAAATAGTAGAATAGATGTACATGGAGATGGAGCAGCCAAAACAGGATTAGAATACCGACCTCATGCCAAAAGCAATCGAGGTTACTCCATAGGCTTCACCAACTCAAACAACAAAGAAAGTCTTGAGTGAAAAAGGGGATACCATTCTCCTTGAGGACCATCCAGGAACAGAGGTGTACAACATATCCTTTGATGAGTCACAGCACAGAGTTGTACGAGCACGTAGAGCACACACCCCGGTGAACATGCATCACCTGCGCACTTGTAATAATGAGTGATTGTGTCAGATGTATGGACATATCCAACCACCTTGGTCAATGCTACAAAGGTTTATGCCAAATCCATGAGCTCGAGCGTTAAGTTCTTGATAGCACAAAACAAGCATATGGCTAAGGAGTTGCAAGCAACCCGATAGAGAGAGGAACAATCAATAAGATCTACCAGAGTAGAGATGAATATGGCCATACTTGTTGAATAATCGTCTCCTGAAACAGTCATGTGAAGACTATGACAAGTTCGTTACTGTGCACAACGTAGATGTCCATCTACATGGTCATCAGCAACGTTGCACCAAGATAGCGTGAACACTCATAGATATACATGTCATAGTTAATCATGTACAAACATGGACAATGCAGTACAAGGGAGACCCGCTTCACTTGCACAAGATGATGAAGCTGCAGGTAGAGTTGGACAAAGCACGCATCTAGAGTCTAATTTGAAACTATGAGTAACTCTTGCCTCTCATCACCAATGTGGAGGCTTCGTATGCATGGTTATACAGAAGTTCGGATGTCGTGGTGAGAAAGTACGACACCTTGTCGATTCATATGCTCACCGAGGCCAAAGAGAAGAACTAATCCAGACGAGAGCTTGATGCGCACTTCGATTGATTGATGCCCATGGCCACCAATGCATATTTTCAAGTCAGCACAAATAACATGCAGATGTACATTGTTGGTCTAGCCTTGCTCAGGACTAAGCTGTGCATGTTACAAGATGATTTGGACCGAGGTTCCAAATCAGTAAACCCGGAAGCAATGGAGGTAAGAGTTCGTTTCTAGAGGGACATCATCAAAGAGTACACAGACACTATTGCACACTACCAAGCATGGGATCAATTCGTCACCGAGGATCATGGAGAGGAGGTTGATGAGCTGGTCTTTCCACAATTGTTTGAGTCTCAGTGTTGTCTTGTCTGACTAACTCAAGCCAATTTTGTCCCACATGGGTATATATGGAAATGTACCATTTTTGTAAACATGATGTAAACTGGAATTCCAAGTGTCATTAGTGGAATACAAACAGTCATATGTAATGTAAAGAGTTATGTAATGAAGTTGAAGAGTCATGAGGGTAGTCTAAGAGTCGCAAAGGGGAATGTCAAGGGTCACCCCATGCTTTGTTATAAATAGAACCTCATAAATCACATAACATTCTTTTGGGAGCCAAGCTTTTTCTAAGAATTGATTAGAGAGGGCTTGGAGAGTATTGTGTCGAGCCTTGGATTCTCCACAATGCAGAGCAAGCACATCTCTTTGGAGGAGCAGGCGGTGTTGACTGTAACGTTCCACTATTGGGGCTAGTGGTTGTCATGGTTGTATGTATGTATGAAACTTTCACTTTATATAATATAACAGAGCCGACATGTTTCATGCATATGTTATTACTGTAGTTCGACTATTCTGATTACTTTAGCAATGTTTGTATTTTTACTTATGCATTCATGTATGGAGTATTTCGTATGCGATTGTATGAATCTTATTGAAGTGTGTTGTTGGTTTAAATCATCACTTTGGATCATCGACTATTCTATTTTCTAGTCTATGGTGTCATTCATCTCATGTGTTCCTTTCAGGCTACGTACTATTACAGGCTTCTAAGGGATACACTTATTTTCCCTCCGTGTGTTATAACCTCCCCATGCATCTCTCTTGACTCACTACAAGGTCACACACTTGCTTCCGACAAGCATATCTTTCTTACATCTACACGTTATTTAAGTCCAAGCATAACTTTACTACCCACTGTTGGGACTCCTACTCCAAATGGTTTGAGGTCTAGTTAGGACTTCTTTCTAGAGAGATCCCTTGACATGTTGGCAGGTCCAACACCATCAAATGGTGGCTAAATCCATGTTTCAAGGGTGATGATTGCAATTTTGAACTTCAATCATGAATGTGTAGCAACTATTAGAAGTGCAATGCATCTCCTAACCATTGTACAAGTGTGATGTCATGGAAAAATGTGACTTGACACTCAAACTAACCATATTGACCCTACAAATCCATGCCAATGATAATAAGACAAGACACTTATGATCTCACTCATGACTTTTTTGTGAGACATGACCTTAAACTCTCCTAACTCAACTTCTCAGGGAATTAATAACTACTTACATGATATTTCACATATTCTAACATATTTACATGAATGATGAAACCTTTATTCTGCATTAAGACCAATAGCTTGATCTCTAAGAGATCATATCCCAACCTTTACACATTTTCCAAAACAAATTGAAAAGATAAAACTTGTTTTTTGACTACTATAATAGGACACACTAGCATATTCAAATGAAATCAAGCAACGTTAACCTAAGATAATTGTGAAAAAGAAACGTTGGTTATTTCACTGTTAACAAGCTAAAGAAATACTAAGGAATTATAATTTGTATTTTCATTTAGAAATTAGAATTAAAAGAAGTATAATATAGTAACTGTTGTTAGAAAATAAAAAAAAGATACAACATATACAATTTATATTACAACAAATAAAGAAGGTTGGAACATTGTGTATCTGGCTCAAAACTAATGCATTTATGAAAGAATTCTAGAAAACTATGTTTATAAAACGAAATGAAATAACACTCCTAAATATAATTACAAACTAAACTAAACGAAAATCATTCCTTAATGCAATAAATCATAGAATATGTGACTGTTAACCTACAATTTCCTCATCCTGAAAGCAAACACGGGTCACTATGTCTACTACTAAGATCTTGCATTATAGATGCAGAGGCTGACAAATATACTATCCTAATAATTACTTGGCCAAGTGTATCAAAATGGAAGAAAAATAGAAAATGATATTCCTTCTATAATATTAACTTACTTTGATTTATAGTTAATGAATACAATCAATCAACCATAGACAAAAGCAAGGACCGGAAATGAGAATATCATCTACAGCGGCAGCACTATCATCAACTTTCATGCAAAAATTAACATTTTCTATTTATTTGAAAACTTGGAAAACATTCACAAAGATCCAAATTAGAATAATGTGTAACCAATAACTCTTCTTAGGACATGGGTCACTGAACAAGACTATTGATCTAAAGTAGTTGCAAATTGAATCAATGCTAAAATGGAAAAAGAAACATAATAATATACTTGTTTGCTAAAGGAACAAAACCAATAAAAAAGTAATATTTATGCCCCATATTTCAAGAAATAATTACAAGAAAATAAAGAGGACAATTATGTGACTATGCAACATCAAAAGTAATGAACCATATTGAACATGGTCAAATCTATGTACTTATATTAAAATATATCCACAGTCAAAATATAATAGTAGTTCCTTGTCCAAAATCTCCCCTATAGTACCACAGATATCTTCCCTTTTACAATTAAATCGAGGGGTATGTATAACTAAATTCCCTTAGTCTTAGAATCCCAAAGCAATACTTAAAAATAGTTTTTAAATCATTTAGTTACAACAATAAAGAGAATTGTTTAATGTTTAATCCTTCTTGATCAAATAAAATAAGACATGGTAGACACAATTCCGATACAGGGTTAGTCACAAGCACAAGGCATTTGAAAATGTCCTGAGTCATGATATCCAAGAGAGTTGTCTCCCCAAGGTGGGAAACATGTTAAAGAAACAAACTAAGATTAGGCAATATAATATAAAATATTCAAATGGGGGTTGCTAAAGAATATACGATTATGTATAGGCCATTTTATTCCAAATTAGAAAACTAAATAAAACAAATATTACCTGTAATATTTTCCCACACATAAGTAAAATAAATTGACTATTTTCCTGCATCAAATCCCTCCATTTCCAAGGAAAATGTAACCTTAAGATTCAGAGAAGTTATTACAATGTGAGTATCCTTGGATCTAGTTTTACCTTTAATACTAGTTGATTTTTGGTCATTGGATTTATCCTTTCTTTGGAGCGAATCCCTTAACTGATTGTTTTCATAAACTAGTTGTCTAATTCGATGTTCCAGATGAGTAACATTGAGAAAACACTACCATTTCCAATATATATTAGCAATTAAATCATGTGAGTGAGGGTTTCCCGAGGAAGAATCAACACAATCAAGAGTATCGCCATGACCTGGGGAAACATCCTAGGAATGACTTATTTATTTTCAAAGATGTCTCGAAATTAAATTCTAAGTCCAATAAGGAAACAGTCTCAGGAGGACCCTTATGCCTGGTCCTTTGGGCTTTGGCAATTGGTGCAAAAAAGTCCCACCATCCTACTTGGCTGGACATAACCAATCATTGCTCGTTTCCCTCAACAAGTTCTATGCTAATAAATTTGGTTTGGACTAGCATTGACATATTACCAAAAAAAAAGGTGACAAGTGAAAAAAAATAGGATTCAAAGAGCCAAAGACCATGAAACCCTAATTTTCAGATTCCTAGGGCAGAAAATGAGAAAGGTTGAAATGGTAAGTTTAAATGGATCCCTCTTGAGAAAACCTTGAAGATATAATCAACAAGTGTCAGGTAAAGACTCAAGATAAAAAAAGGACGTTCTTGGGATATGGACATTGAGTTATACTTGAATCATATAACAACTAGTGTCACCACAGATTGACACTTAAGAGATAAGCCTCTAGGTCATCGGATGACTGGGCATATAACATGATAGCGCGATTAAATCCCATTACTAACCATAACTACAAATATGTTAAACAATTCATGAGAATAATATATTAAAATTAAAATCAATAGACGATCAATCAATACATATCAGGAAGGGATATGTCATGATTGAATTATATCAATGAAATATTAAACACACTGCATCATCAATCATAGATTGTATACATTATATTAGGACCATCGACCAAATAAAACATTTGAAAGTGCGAGGATCATTGACACAAAGGATCAACATAGTAAATAATATGATAACATATACAAATTTTCCCCATTAACATTATAAATTGAATCTAGGGCTACTACAAAATCTATGATTATGTAGTGGCCCTTTAAACTAACAAAAATTTTGTAGTTAGGAGCAAATAGTAATCAATATTGATCATAACAATTAAGAAAGACAATCCTTGTGTTTCAATGAATGGAAGAACTCAATATTTTAGTAAACCTTCATGGCATAAAAGTCAGAATGACAAGTAAAAGAATGAACGTAGGAATTAAGCCAATACAAAGCAAACACAAGAAAAATTGTAAAATTTTAGGAGGGGCCCTTTACTTTTTGATAAAAATGAAGGGGGTAGGTTGGCCTACCAATAGTTAGACATGGGGAGTGGTGGAAATTCATCTTGGTATGGTTCAGGGAATAGTTGTAGCTTCGCACATATGAGCACAACTCATCAAGGTGAGCTAGTTGGAGATTCCCTAAAGCTGGATGTCGAAGAACAAGGATATATAAGGGGTTATTGTTGATGATCAAGTGTTATGTTATATTTGTTGTTTAATGCTATTATGGTTTTGGTTTTTGTTATAGTTTTGTATTATTGTTATAGTTCCATACTGTCTTTGTTCTATTGCCTAGTTCATAGGTTGATGGTTTCAAGGCTCTGATAGTGTGTCAATTTTCTGTAGATATGCACTTTGGTTATTGTAAAGGTGTTGGCTAGTTATTGTAAACAAATGATCATAGTCTACGTTCTTTCCGATGGACATATGGAGTTGTTGTATACTTTCATTTTTGATTTTTAATATAAATATGAGCTATCTATAGGTTTTTTTGCAGCATGGTTTTGTTGCTTGTATGTTTTGGGTCAATGTGGAATCAATGAATGAACTATAGATTCTGCACACAGTTTAAGGTGAAATTCTAGGTGGATAATTTATGCATTTTAAATAATTGTGTCACTACATAAATGAGCAAACCATGTTCCTTTTACTATTTTTTGCTGGAGTTAGTCTTGCACACACACGATGAAGACCTCCCAAATTTTTACTTTTCTGGATAAACCATATATTGTGTGCAATCAATAGTTGTTGTAGATGTTGGGAATATGTTAGTATATATAGTAAGGGCTTCTAAATGTACCGCTATTTAATTTATTTTATGTGACATATGGAAACTACACTTTTCTAGGTTGGGTTACCTTGAGCTAAAGTTATCTCCATTTCCAATGTTACCTTTCATAACCTTCAAAGGTTCTAACAACCCATTAGTATACCTCGGGTGAGACCTCACTTGATCGTGGGTGTTGAAAAAGATGGTACATGAAGGGGATTTGTTGTCGTATCCTTGAACCCTGGGTCACTTTCCCTATGCACCAACAAATGGCTCTATTGTTGGGACCTAAAGGTTTGTATTAGAGAGGAGATGTGGAGGTTGACTAGATAAGACATTGAATGGAGGTTGGACCAGAAATGGTACGAGTTCATGTTAGAACAAACCAAGAATATGCCCATTACTCCGTAAGAATGGTTGAAAAGATACCTATTTTCTGATATCCACGAGATTTTCTTTTGCAGAGTTCCATGTCATCCTATGGGAGTAGCCCAAATTCCAAGTAGAGAAAATAGGACTATGGACTCAATCAAAGCCTTACATCTAGATGCTGAAGTTGCTGCAAAGAGTAAATATAGTAAGTAACTCAGTATCTAGAGTCATTGATTTTTGGTTACCTAAAGTGCCAAAAGGCTACATATCCACCCATTCCTTCAATGCATCCAGATGAGACTTCTTCAAGAAACTGGGAGAGGTATTTGAGGATATTATCAACTTGGATTAAAATGTTGTTATGTGACAAGGAAGTAATGTTGTTGGAGTCCAAAACCATGAGAAGCTAAAGCTTTGTGCGACACACGGAACTAAGGGTTTTAGTAGGGGATGACTTGAACCAGAGAAGGGACAAGGGGTATGAAAAGTGGTGGAGAAATATAGAAGTGTGTAGAAAAAGAGTTGAGGGTTTAGAGGAAAAGTAGGGAAGGATGTCGAGAAGGATATTAGTGATGGGAGATGCAATTGATTCAATGCTAAAAGAGGAAATGCAGAGAGGGTGGAGATCTCCCAAAATGTAAAGAAGTGATAGTAGAATGGTCAGTTTAGAATAGTGGAGACGTACACATCATCACAAAGAGAATGTGAGGTGAGAAACGCAGTTCAAACTATGAGTAGTGGGATAAGGTATGTTTGCAGTTTAGACAAAGGTAAGTGAATTGTGATGGAGCCAATCTCTAATAGAAGATAAAAAAGGAGGCCTGTCAGAAAAAATCAAATCATGCAAGTTAAATAATATTGAGATCTCCCTGAAAACTGAGAGGAAGAGAGAGCATAGAATGGTGTAGTGGAGGTGTTCCTGCACCAGGAGTGGAGCGTTGTGCCATGGAGAGGACCATCCACCCAAGACAAAGGAGAAGGTTACTACGATGGAATAGATGGAAGGTAAGTGCATTGTTCGAGTATCAATAAAGAAGTAAAAGAGGAGGAAGAATAAAAACTCAACATAGAAGATCCACTACATCCCATTGTCCAAGCAATGACCATCCCCTAGATCGAACCAATGACCTTGCGTGAACCTTCATAATCTGAGGAAAATTCTTGATTGTTTGCTAAATTTTCTCAGTTATCAATGTCAATTATCATAGACATTTGGGTAGTGAAAGTGATAGAAGGGAATTAGAGGTATAAGTTGAAGAAGGAGAATAGGGAATATAAGTGGGAGAATCAACTAAAATTATTCCACCCACAACAGAGATAGTGAATTCTAAATAGGGAATCACTAGAAGATAGACTATGGTTGGTGTTGATTCTACATTAGGGTTACTAGTGTTTCGTAGGACTGGGACTAGAGCTATCAAACAAAATTCATTCATCTATGAGATAGTACGGACTATCAAACATATTCTTGATGAGGGGATGAAGATCGTCCAATTAGAAATGACCTTCCAATACTACGCGTGGGTGTGGTACATGAAGTACACGGTTACCACACCCCGGGGACAACCTTGAACATTGGCGGACATCAAACAAGAATTATTGAACGAATTTTGAAAACCAAAGTCAGAATCACATTGCATAATAGAAATCAAGGGGATCAAGAAGAATGCTAGTGAGATAGAATGAGATTATGATCAATGTTTTAAAGTTTTGATGGATAGGCTGATATTTCAAATCAATGACACACAACATTAGGAGTGGTTCATAGCAGGATTGTTACCACATATTTGAATCCTGCTGATTTTTGGGTCCTTCATTTTTTATTGATCAATTTTGATCGAAAATCAGTGGCAAAAAGAAGATATAAAAAAATAGAAAAACAATAGTTGGATTGAGCCATTATAGTTTAGAAATTGTTAAGTGAGTGTGGACGCTGAATTAATAGCGTCAAGTGAGTGGGAGTTAGATTGATTTTTCCAAAGCGAGGCAGAAAATTTTGACAATATCAAAGGAATAGGTTGATTGATGATGTCAATAGGTCAAATCTATAACAGAAGTTAAAAGGCGAGTTGTGGGACAGTGAGAAGCTAGAGGAGAGGACCGACATCTAGTCAGAAATTATATTCATGTTTTTTTGTATCTTTAATTGTGGATATGATAAGATTTGATATATCAATAATAACTATAAATCTATGGATCAATGGAAATAAAGTTGTAAGTTATGTTATGTCCTTATATTAATGAAATGAGATAGTTTGTAGGGAAATCTCTGGTGTAATGTGTATGATCCATTCTCTGTTTATTTTTATTAAGTTTATGATTAAGTTCATATGTAATGGTTGATAAATTATGCAAATGGTAAATGAAATCACTCACATTCAAAAAACCCCACCAAAATTCTCAAAATCCTAGAAGTGCTTCGGGCGATACCTTCTTCCCTTGCGGAAGATTGAAAATGTTAGCATAGCCTAAACTACAACGAAACCCCTTTGTTGGCCCTTGAAGCAGAACCCTAGTCTCTACTCTATTTTTTGTCAACAAATGGTTATGTTGTCGAGACCCTAAATTTTAAGAGTGGTTTTTCTGATAATGGTGATTAGGATCTTAGAGAGTGTTGTTCAGACATGGTGGGAGGAAAATTTTGACACTTTCGTTCATTAGCAAGCAGAGTTATGATGGAAGAGAATGGCTTCACAAAGAGATATGTTACTATGAGCCTAGCAGCAACTAGTATGAAATATTTTTGGTTGAATTCCCCAAAACGCTATATCAATGATTGTGACGGTTGCAGGAGTCTTGAAGAGATCAAGGTTCTAGTCGGATCTATTGGAACTAGATTTCATCAAATTTGGTTGCACTACACCACTTAGATTAAGAATGTACTAGGGTTGTTGATTTATAGGTGAAAACTACATTGGAAGGGTATTGTTGTGGTATTCAACAACCCCCCATTTGTTAACAATAGTAGTTAATGTTACATTAACTATATGGGGACCCTTTAAAAATTTTCATTCAAAAAACAAAAATTACCATTTAGTCATTTCTTTTATTTTTTGAATAAAGTAAAGATAACAATCAAAACCTTTTTGGGAACTACTAAAGGCTTACCTTTTCATATATAGCAGGTCTAAAACCCACCAAAGGACCTTTCTAAAAACCTCCAAAATCAAGCAAAATGATTAAATAAGGACTCCATGTTCTAAATTATCATAAAATCCAACAAAAATGAAAGTCCTTAAGCTTTTTAGGCTTAAGTCTCACATCACATATCACGACCCATAAATAGCTCTCTCTTAAATACGATATAGCAAGATTTTCAAATTGAAAAACCATGATTGCACTTCTACTTTTATCGCATTGCATTTCAGGTATTCAAGCAAACACTTTACACTTACCATAAGTTGATATTGCGAAATGCGATTTGCGCTCGGACCCACACCTTAGAGTATTAAAAGAAAATATTTCGAGTCCATCAAGTCTATTGCATAGGATGAACCTAGCGATTAACCATACGAGAAACAGCTAATGGATAGCTCGCATCTCGCATCTCGCAAACACACAGCAGGAGGTAAGAATGCTAAAAGGCACATCTTGCGACATTGTGATCTGCGATATTGCTTCACAAATCGTAATCGCTATCATCTCAGTATAATGGCTCGCCACCCTAGAAGCTTTCATGCCATTTTTCAACACAAACATTTATGAGAAATAAAGCTAAGAGATAATGAATCATTAGTGGGCATTAGTGGGAAATAATTGCACTTATGTGTGAAAATCCATTTAGCTTGATACGATATCTTGTTACGTGCATTCAAATAATGCTTCTTTTACCACCTTTACAAGCTATCTACATTATTTCATTTTTACGTTCATCTTTGAGTGTCTGATAGTTATTGTTCTTCATTTCAGGAAAAACCCACATAGCAGAGCATTGAGAAAAATGGGGAAGAAATGCAAGGTTGTAGCCTCTAAGAAGACAGAGATGACTCCCATGTTCACAGACACCACATGTAGCAGAGAGGGAGGAGCCTCTACATGGGAGACTATGTACAACATACTAGAGGAGGAACAGTCGAGGATTATGGAAACAAATGTTACAGTTGACGGATGAGATTCCTCAGACGCTTCCATGTTAGAGACGACTTGCTCCTTTTTACACCGCATAGCCACTTGGCCGAAGATAATCCCTTATACCGACATGGTAAAATGAGTTATCGATGAAGCAGATATTTCAGACAGAGAATTCAATATGAGAAGCCAAGGGGTCATCGGATCTTTTACCCCGGACAATTTATGACTTATGTACCACTTACCAGAGCCACAGGTAATCTACAACAGGCAATTTGTAGAAAAGTTTGTTAAAGAAAATAGTGACCCAGCGGATTGCACTCGTGCCTAGTTGAATAATAAAGAGAAAATCAAGAAAGATAAAAATGGTATGTACATACTGCATCTATTTCCACCCCTTATAGTTTTGTTGTGGCTATGTTGTCTAGACTGTTTGGCAGACCTGATAGCACCAAGTTCTCCCCAGAGTGGTTGTCGTTAATAGATGCAGTTGTTAACACAACTATTATGAATTGGGCCCAAATCTTGTTAGACAGTTTAGCAAAAACAATTATCGAGTATAGAAGGAGAAGAAGTATTGCTTCGAGGGTTAACCTCCATTCTTTATGAGCGCCTGTGTTATGGATGCTATTTGTTTTAGTTCAAAGTTCCCCATTATGGGATGGAAATGGACTGTTCGGAATCCACTTCCCATTCACGTGTACCACAAGGTCATGTGGGAATCGAATTTTCAACCACATTTTTTCAAGATTTGCCATGGAGTTATGCTCCCTATTTACAAGCAGCTGTATAATTGAGATGCCCCCAGGTTTTCCTAAGAAGCTGAATTTGACATCCTCCCAGTGGCCAGATGGTTTGGGGAGGAAACATTTACATATATTAGGGTTTTTGGCAGCATCACCTCCCCCCACATCTTCCCATACTATGTTCTAGATAAATTGATGATTAGTGAGATAGCCTATCAGATAGCTAGTGAGGAAGGAATGCGCCATACACTAAAAGAGTCAAAGAAGGCCATTTGGCCTGCATTCCATATACAGTGCGGAGCATTTGCACTACACGACCTGGGACATGCATTCAAAGAAGAGAACATGTTATCTCTGCAATTCCTCAAATTCCCTGGACGACAGTATGACTGGTTTGGCACTGTCAATAATTTCACCACTATGGTGAAAATAAAAGTATTCACCAATGAGGAGGATGTTTTTGATGATATCTTTTTGCAGAAAAACACCTTTGCAGAGGTGAAGCATATGGCACAACTACTTTTGACCAAGAAGATCTGGAAAATTTTTATAGTTACAGAGAAAGAAAGCTGGAATTGGTCCCATTGGACCAATTGTTAATTGAACCAATAGGGGAGCCTACTCCCAGTGTGACTATAGAAGGTGACTCCAAAGAAAACTCCAAACCTGACTCTAGAGAAAAGTCTTAAGAAAAATCTATTGGGAATCACGACATTCATCATAGAATGGAAAAAGTAGGAGCATCGAGGATACGACCCAATCTACACAAAAGATAGTTGAACAAGCTTCAGATAGCAAGCAAGTCAAAATCCCTACTACCTATGCACAACCAATAAAACCCACGGTAATTGATTTAGAGGAAGAGTTGGATAATTTTAATAAAAGTCTTAATATAGAGGAACAGGTGCCAAAGTCGCAAACTCCTTAAAAGGAAAAAGCTCTGGAAATTACAGTGGAAGAAACTGCAATTGAACCAGAAGTAGAGCATATCCCTGTTAACCCCACCTCCGAGGTAATTCTGGATATTGAAGAAATACCCCATCTTGATGTATTCTATGGCCCACAACATAAGGTCATGGTGAAAAGGCAAAGAAAGAAAAGAAAATTGGACTCTATAGCTGCTACTACCCCTGAAAATGAATTAATGGATGTTCTATGGAAGGACTCGCTTGTCGATCCATCCGCCAACTTAACTAGACTCTCACAGTTTGCAGGTGCTTATGCTACAACAACCATAGACAAAGAAACAGAAGTCCAAATGTTTCTTAGAGAAAAGGAAAATAAAATAACGTCACTTGAACAACAATTACAGCAAGTCAAATTCGACCGACAGGCAGAGATACAGTTGGCCAAGCTTCAACAGGAATTTGAATAGATGCAAATAGAACATCAAATCAGCTTAGCTGAGAAGGAAGCACAGGTGCAGGAAATAACTGGTCTTCATAAAGACGATCCAAAGATTGATCAGTTTATTCCCGAAGCACTCAGACTTAATTCCCAGTTGACACATCAGAAAGAGTTACTGTGCCAGAAGATTTCACACTAGAAATCTTATTGTGAAACAAGTGATAAATTGACAAGTCAAGTCATAGAGATGTAACTTGAATAGGGTGAGATCTTTAAAAAGGTCTCCGATCACATCGCCTGGAAAAATACAAAGGGGAGAAAAGCCGACCTGCCTAAGCTAGAAGAATCACATAAGGAAATTATGTTTGCAAGTTAGGATTCTCAGCTAAAAGAAGCAGAAAAGGCAACAATGGACGCGGTGGCAGTAGTAAACATTATCATAGAAAATATCAATGAGAATTTGCATGGTGCCAATCTAGTAGCAGAGTCCATTCCAGGTTCCTTCCAGATGTGAAACAACTCGAACATCAATGGAAACAGGCAGTGGAGGAAAAAGCGAAAGTGATAAGGAAAATGACCACGCTAGACTGGGAGCCATTTTGGCAACATTTGGTCAAGCCTCACAACCAATGGATGACCCTACGATGCCTAACCACTTTGTTATAGACATTTTTGTGCCTTACAGCATTGAGCATGAAATTTCCATAATCTAAGGGATCCAAAGTCCCTAAACATGTTGTTTCTACCCCTAGAGGAACAAGGCTAACAAACCACAGCAATTCACAGAAGTTCTCCACCGGAAACTGCTCAAAAACAAGTCAATTCAGGATCAATTCAGTGGCTCCACTAGCTGTTTGCGCTGAATGTCAAAGCCAACACTGGCTACCTGCGCTGAATGTCAAAGGCAACACTGGCTACCTGCACTGAACGAGAGTTGACATGTGGCAAGTTCATTCCACGAGGTGTCAAATCCCAGGAAGCTTCCAAAATCTTCCTCAATGACACTTGCCTCAGGGAATTCGACTGGTTATGAGTAAGAGGTTCCAAATCTCCAAGTGGAAGAAAGAACCTCCAAGTGGAATCAAGAATTGACAGAGGGAGAGGACACTAGTCAGATCTCAAGCTGACTCATCCTCTCTCCAAACATCTATATATGGATCTCTCCTCCATGAGATCTAGAGGCTGAAATTTTGTTATTGCAAAGAATTGTTGTTGGTTTGAGATTGGAATCATTGGGTGCTTAATGCTTTGAAAGGGGTGAAGATAGGAATTCCATTTGCTGGGAAGGAGATGCTGGATTGGAGCCCTCTGGGTTGTATCTCTTCCTGAACCTTGTTATTCATCAATAAAGCTATCTTGGTTTCTCCTATATACTGATGTATTTTTGATGTATGATTGCATTAGTATGTTTAGTTTATTTCTAATCCTGAACTAGTTATGAATATGAATCCATGTCTTGTGTAGTGTTCTCTTCTTGTGATCTTGCAGAAACCTCTTGAAGCTGGGCAAGTGAGAAGGCAAGTAGCTGGGAACTCTCCAAGGGAAGAGAAACCGGATCGAGGGACAAACGGAAGACACCGGTTAGTCCATCCATCTCTCTTCATTCTCAATTCATAAAGGAAGAATACTAGAATAGCTGTCTCTGTTTGTTGCTAAGGCACTGTCACACCTTAGGTGGATAGGATCGTCCTGCATAGGCATTTTTCCCCACAACAAATTGGTGACTCCGCTGGGGAGATCTATTTAGTCATTTTATTTGTGTCTCTATCATTGTTTGTTTCATAGACTCGACAGCAACAATCGAACTGCATCTGCTATTCCCAGATGCAAAGTAGACAGTTGCTGCTTTGATCCAATCACTGGACTTGTCTATGATCTGAACAATGGACTCACAAATGATTTGATGATCCTTTGTGATAGATCTTAGTACTCCCTCAAACCATCCCTTTGATTGTACCTTGCTTGTTGCTTTTATTTGGCCTGAAACAGTAGATTAAATAGCAATCTGTGACCCAGAACCCAGTGAGAAACTCTCGTTTCTCCTTCAGCGCGACAGCTGTGAAGAGGTTCTGCATTTCAATGCAGGTCCCGTGAAGGCTACCTGCGCTGAATGCCAAAACCCCTGCGTTGAGGTTGCGCTGAACCAGTTTGGCCTTGTGCAGCTGGGGTTCTCTGCTCTGTTTTGCCTTGTTTTGATCTCTGATTTTTGCAGCCTGTAACCAGCATAGGTACTAGTCTGATAACTCCTTTTCTCTACTTAAATTCCGCCTCCTTTTGTACAAAAATACTGTGAGTGTTTTTATGTGTTTGTGGCGTCATTTACAGTTTTCCTTTGCATGAGTGAAATAATCATCCTGTAGCCCTTGATTTAGATCTGTTGATTGTGATCTTAGAAGAGAGTTCATTGGCTGTTTGCAGTTGATTATAAATTTACTCTTGCTTATTGGTTTGAGTTTGTCTCTTTTAAGTGTCGAAACAAGTATTCATCTCGAAAATCGTTAAGTTTTGTAATCTCTTCTACCCTCTCTGATTTCGAAAAAGTAAACTTGTTTGTACTTGTCATTTAAAAGCAAATTCAAAGTTGTACAAAAAGCTTTCTGTGTAGGCATCAATACTAAGAAAGCGGAAAACAAACACCTGCATTGTGCATTTGCATCTTGATAGTTTGCATGTCTGATTTAGGAAAAGTGCATTAGAGTGTGCTGATTGCTCTTTGAGAAAAGATGGTGTCTTTCTCTTCCCTTAGTAGCTAGGATTTTCAAAGTTGAAAAGATATAAAGCTTGCTTATCATCTTTAGACTGCATTTAGGAATTGTATCATACATCTCGTGGTGAACCTTGAAAGGCAAACTTCTAAAAAGATCAACCTAAAATAAATTGAATGAACTTAACAACGCTTTGCAACATAACGCACAACATAGAGGTCTAGGCTAGAGAAATGTTTCGGCGTCGTAAAGCCTGGTGACTGTCGATCTCGTTGATGGTGGGTGATTCCTCCTGAGGGACGATAGCGCCAGTACAGATTGTGCTCCCACGTACCGTCGCGTATATATTGGGAGACCCCTATAGGCATAAAACCTTTATCCTTAGGAAGCCGTGTCGGCCGCCCTACTGATCGCAATGCACTGAACACAGCATTCAGGAAGATCGACCGCCCGTACCCTAAAAAGTATTCTGCGGTTTTGCGAAAAGTTTGGCACACCCTCTGCCTAGAACTCCAGAGTAGTTCCTTTTTTGCCTTTTTCAGACTCTATAACGGAAAAAGTCCATCCGAGCATTTGTCACTTCGGGCTCGTTAAAACATCGAAGGAGACTAGAGTCATCTTTAGCTTTTTCTCGACTCTTTAAAATTTAAAAAGCAAGTTGTGTCTAAAAGCGTCTAAAAAATTCATTTAATTCGGAAATACACTTTCCCCTTTTGTATTTTGGTTGATCGAGTAATCTGCAATCGTGGAAGAAAGTCAATTGAAACCCCGTCGTTCGCGAAGGCTTACGAGTCAACCGTCTTTGTCTCTGGAATCGAAAACAGTACGGACAAAGCGAACTCATTTAACCGGTTCGAAATCTCCTATCAAAGTTAGAACAAGTGTTCCAACAACATCTGAGATTCCGGTTACTCTAAACATTTCTGGAAACCCTGCCTCTATAGAAGAAGTTCAACAACCGCAGAGGGACATTAATACTGATCCTAGTCTGAGAGCAAATACTTGGGTTACTGAACCAGTTCCATCTGTGACCGGTTCGGAGAGTCTTGCTCCTCAAACAACTGTCGCTGTCGATTCAACCCCTTCTTCGGCACCAGAAATATTTTACGGACCTGACGGTCTTCCCCTTCCACCTGGTTTGATTGCGATAGAGGAAATTGTAGAAGATCCGCAAGCAAGCACTCCAACTCATTTTGGGGTCGGGGTCACTCTATTTCCTTCGACATCAGAAGTTAGTCCATGACCAGTGGAAGTTCCTGTAGAATCGCTAGGCAATCTATTGGATAGACTCAAAATGTCTGAACAACCGTCAACATCTAGGACTGTGTCGAATGACACAGCGACAGCAGAAGCCCCTGTCGTCACTCCGACAATGTTTGTCGGCGTACCATCTGTCCCAACTAGCTCACAACCGCTGGAAGGAGTCCACCCAGGGACTATTTCGACAGTGTGGTCTGTTCCAGTTTGTTCCTCCAGAATAATATCCGGCAACTCTTATGTTGAAACTCGCCAGATTGATCCATTTGGAGGTCAATTTGGGCAATCCAGTCCCCAAGGACAAACAATCCCCTTGAGTTCCGGATTGCTACCGTATGGGGGGCAATATGCCCTTTCATTACCCCCTCCGGGAGGGTATCCATACGGGAGTTCACAACATTATTCAGGTTATTCTGGAATTACATCAAGTGGTTGGGTACCTATGCTACCTCAACAACCAAGGGTTGTGTATTCTATGCAACAATGCGTACCTATGTCGAACATCCCGACCACACCAGCTATTGTAACAGTGTCACAAGTTCAAGCGATGCCTGTTGTATGTCAGCCTCAGATTTCTCAGGTTGTAATGCAACAGCCCCTTGACCCTGTGACACAACCACAATCGCCAACTGGTGGGGCGACACAGGTCCAAACGGGTACAATTACCCCACACCTTGGTCCAACGGCTAGTATAGCATAGCAGAACATGGCTTCACAACCGTGGCTGGTGCAATACCAACAACCACAACTCCAGCAAGTGTACCAAGGTTCTGAGCAGCAGATCTTTGCGAACAGTGGACAACCGTACATTCAAAACGGTCAAAACCAACCGCTTTACAGTGGTCAAGTCCACCAACCGTATCAGTCGTACCAACATCAATTACATTATGCTGGTATGCAAAGGCCCACTGCTCAGGCAATTCCATCGTACCCTGGGTATGCTTCACCTAACCTGAATCAACAGTTACCCTTCGTGGCAACTTTAGAGTTACCCGATTTACACCGGTTAACAAACGATCCGATTTCTTACGCCCCATGGTGGTCAGCGATTCCTCACAAACTTCCATCAGACTTTCCTAAATTTAATGGAAATCTAGGTGAAGACCCATCGAATCACGTGATGACTTTTCATCTGTGGTGTTCATCAAACACCCTGAACGATGATTCGATAAGGCTTCGCCTTTTCCAGAGGACGTTAACAGGTCCAACGGAAAAATGGTATATTTAATTACCTAGAGCCTCGTTCGACAATTTCAGCTCCCTAGCCATGACTTTCTTAACCCATTTTCAATTACCGATAAGGTATGAAACGGGAATAGAAATCTTAACCAACTTCAAGCAGACAACGGCCACTCATATATCCGATCATATACATGAGTGGCATTGTCGTCGTAGAATGGTGAAAACATACATTCCCGATCAGCTATTAGCTGACTGGTTTATCAAGTCGTTACTTCCTGCCATAACAGAAGATGTGGCCAAGGGGGGAGTCGTAACGAAGGAGCAAGTTATTGCTCGTGCACAATATCTAGACTTAGTCTATACTCAGTCTGGCACGCTCTACAACAAAATACCTGACGCCCCTAGACCGAAATTCTCAATTCCTCCTCCTCCTAAATCAAACAGTGACTCTCATGCCGACGATGGTGTGATTGGCACGACAAACATGAAATCGACAAAGGCTTCGTCTAAGAAAGCCCGTAAGACTTCAGATCAAAATGCAAAAGAAGAAATTCTTGCTTCGGAAGTAAATGCCGTATCAGCAGATAAAGGCAAAGAAACCAATCAACCAGGAAGCAAGAAGAAGCAAAACAAAGGGAAGAAGAAGAAACAGGGTGAGTCATCTCCCGGAAAAACTTCTGCAAACCCTCCTGGGAAAGGGAAACCAAAAAGTCCATGTCAAATATGTGATGAGGATCATTGGACAGGCAATTGTCCATACAAAGCTGAGCTTAAACGGTTCTTCAAAAGTTCGCAAACCTCAGCTGTGTTAACTGATCCATTCCCAAATCCAGGTCAAAATTTGGTTGATAGTGGAAATGCTTCCCCATCACAAGTGCTTATGTTGTCGGTTTCAAAACAGCAGAATGATGCTTTGATTTCGACAAGGAACAAAGATTACGGGAATCCACAGCTGTCGAACGACAAAGGTAAAGATCAACCAAGTAGTTCGACAACAACTTCGACAGAAGTTGTACCGCCCATCATTCCTGAATTAACAATAAAACCGCCAAAGGGAGTAGTACACAAGTCGACATTTAATCCTCGCGCCAGAGCGGCACAACATTATAACATAGTGGAAGATTTGGCCCAATCACCATCCACTATGTCGACTCTTGAAGTACTACAAAATTTCCCATCCCAAAGGTAGGCTTTGTTATCGGCTATTGGTGGGGTTGATCCTAAGGATTCCAATCTTGTATCCTTCGACCACAAAGGATACGATCCTCAGTTACCAGCTCAACTAGCTTTCCTTATTCAAGTGAAAGCCCTCAACAAAACTGTTCACCGAACAATTATTGATGAGGGGGCATCTACATGTATTATGTCGATGAGTTGCTGGAAAACTTTAGGGTCTCCGACCTTGTCGCGATCTTCGATGACATTGAAAGCATTCGACGGAAGGACCTATACCCCGTGCGGTATCCTTAATAACTTGAAGGTTGAACTGGGGGGAAAAACAGTAGAAATAGATGTTGAAGTCATCGATGGGAATCTTGACTACAACATCCTACTAGGAAGACCGTGGATCTATGCCATGGCAGCTGTTGTGTCGACTTATTTTAGGAAGATCGCATTCCCTTTTCAAGGAGGGATTACGATCGTCGACCAACAAGACTTCCTCCCTAATGGTTCACAAGTTACAGGAAGCATTCCCATGATCCATGGAAGCAACCAATCGCTTCAAGACATCGGAGTAGGCCTACTGAAAGACCCCACATTAATGGGAACTTTCGCACTTCCACCTCCAATCTATATAGGAGAAGTAGCATTAGTAGGAGCCTGCAACATGATATCTTCCACGAAGATCTCAGAAGAGGATATCGACATGGATCATGAAATGGTTATGCCCCCAAGCCCTATAGAAATATTGTAGCAATCAATGTTTCGGGCATGGGAGGTGAACCCAAATCAACGCTCGTCAAGCGTTTGGGTAGATAGGTCTAGAGAATATGGTACCCCATTAGATCCTTGGTCGAAAGTACATGGGACTGACGAAGGAATCCTACAATCAATGTTGATTGAGGGGGCACCATGGAGTGATTGCCACCATCGTTCCCTTCTTCCAGAATATGAAGAAGATACTCAACGTGACCTTTATCACCCTTCAGTTTTTGAATTCCTATCAAACACTGTAAACACGGTGGATTCCGAGCGAAACTTATCCAATATTGAAGAGACTATAGCCATAAATATCTCGACTAAAACAAATATTGTAGAGAATATTTATGTCGGCAAAGGTTTTTCTCCTTCAGAACTGGAAATATATAACGCTCTTTTTCGCGAGTTCAGAGATGTCTTTGCTTGGTCATATGATGAAATGCCAGGCATTGACTCGAGTATTGTTGAACACGAAATTAAGATGTATCCTGATGTCAAACCAGTAAGACAACGGCTTCGGCAGGTGCACCCCAAGAAAGCCACTGCCATTAAAGCAGAAGTTGAAAAGCTCCTCCATGCTGGTTTCATCTACCCGGTTCCTCTAACCGATTGGGTATCAATAATTGTCCCTGTTATGAAGAAACAAGGGACAATTAGAGTGTGTGTCGATTATAGGGATGTAAACCGAGCTTGTCCGAAAGACAACTACCCTACACCCTTCATCGACCAGATAATTGATGAATGCGCCGGATGTGAAATATTTTCATTCATGGATGGATTTTCCGGGTATAATCAAATAAATATCCGCCCACAGGACCAGTCAAAGACTGCATTCATCTGTTCGTGGGGCACATTCGCTTATCAAAAATTACCCTTTGGTCTAAAGAACGCAGGGGCGATGTTTCAAAGGGCAATGAATTATGCCTTCCATGACATCAAGAACATCGTTCAACCATATCTCGACGACCTTCCAGCTCATTCGCGAAAGCGGACTGATCATCCGCAGCATTTAAGAGCGATATTTCTACGTTGCCGACACTACAAGATAAGACTCAATCCACACAAATGTGTGTTTTTGCGTCGGTTCTGGTCGTTTACTTGGCTTTGTAGTCTCTAAGGATGGAATTCGTCTCGACCCTTGCAAGGTTCAGGCAATCATTAATTTGCCTCCACCTTCAAATTTGCTTCAGATTCAGAAACTCCAAGGGAAAGCAAACTTTCTGAGGAGGTTCATTCCAAATTACGCAGAACTTGCTAAAGGTTATACTCGTCTTTTGAAAAAGGATGTACCTTTTGTCTGGGATCAAGTGGCGCAAGCTTCTTTTGACGCTCTGAAAGATTCTCTAGTAAAAGCATCATTAATGTATGCCCCGGACTATCAAAGAGATTTTAACCTGTATCTGGCTGCAGCGGATACGACCATTGCGATGGTTTTAGTTCAAGAAGTCGATGGAATTGAACATCCTATATATTATTTAAGTAAAAACTTGAATGATACAGAAAGCAAATATTCTTACGTTGAAAAGCTAGCACTCGCTGCTGTTCAAGCGATACAAAGATTTCGACATTATGTCCTCTTTCGGAAAACTACCATTTTATCAGATTGCAACCCCATGACTTATATATTGTCGCGACAGTTGCTGGGGGGAAAATATTCAAAATGGATAGTGCTCCTTCAAGAGTTTAATCTAGAATTTGTAAAATCCAAATCAAAGAAAGCTTTAGTTTTCGCAGAATTATTATGCGATCTCCCATCGTCGTCCAACGATGAAACATCCGAAGAATCAATCGTGGACGAGCATTTGTTTCTGATATCTGCAAGCAATGAGTGGTATGGAGATATAATAATTTATCTCCAAACCCAAAAATTTAGGCCTAACACCTCTCACTCAGAACAAAAACGTATACGATACCAAGCAAAAGACTACATGATCGTCGGTGATACGCTTTACCGTCGTGGTATCGATACAGTTCTGAGGAGGTGCCTTACCCATGAAGAGACCGAAAAAGCCCTGAATGAGTGTCATTTAGGTGCGTGTGGGGGGCATCAATCTGGATATGCTATAGCACAAAAAATCTTATGAGCAGGATACTTCTGGCCAACCATGTTCAAAGATTGCATAACCGCAGTCAGAAGTTGCCATGCTTGTCAAATTTTTGATAGCAAAACCAGAAGACCACCCGCACCTTTACAACCAATAGTTGCTGTTGGGCCTTTCGCCAAATGGGGCATCGATTTCATGACATGTAACCCCACCTCGACCGGGGGGCATGGGTATATTATAGTCGCCGTTGACTATTTTACCAAATGGGCCGAGGCGATGCCTACATTAGATAACACTGGTGAAACAACTGCCCTTTTCTTTTTCAATCATGTAGTCGCCAGGTTCGGCGTACCACAGGCTATAGTTACAGATCATGGATCGCATTTTCGCAATCACATGATGGTTGAATTAGCTGCCAAGCTAGGGCTATCTCACGACAGCTCTACCCCAATGGACAAGTTGAAGCGATCAACAAGGTCCTGAAGCGTATGTTGCAAAGGATGATCAGAGTTCACAAAAGAAGGTGGCACCTAATCCTGTACTCAGCCTTGTGGGCTTACCGAACATCAGTAAGGAATGCGACCGGGTTCACACCTTTCCAACTAGTGTATGGCCTGGAAGCAGTCTTGCCAATCCAGTGTGAAATCTCGTCTCTTAAACTCGCAATTGATCTCCTCCCCGGGACTTCAGAAGAAGAGGCTCGTTTCTTGGAATTAATCCAATTGGATGAAACCCGTTGTGATGCCGCTTTGGCTAACGAAGCCCATAAGAAACGAGTCAAGGCGCAGTTCGACAAAAATGTCAAACCCCGTGTCTTCTCAGAAGGTGACTTGGTCTTGCTTTATGACCAAGAATCCGATAAATTGGGAGCAGGTAAATTTAATTCTTTATGGATGGGCCCCTATATTGTTAAACGAGTGTTAGCAAAAGGAGCCTACGAGTTAATGGATTATGACGGAATTCCACTGGCACAACCTCGTAATGGGTTGTACCTCAAGCGTTACTATGCTTAAATAGTGACCAATATGCATGCACCTCGATTTGCATTATTATGCTGGGGGCATGCAAACTTATCTTCGAGCAGTTTTAGCACACAGTTCATGCTCGTTAAAAAATAAACGCAAGATCCGAGCAGTTTTAGCGCATAGTTCATGCTCGTTAAAAAATAAACATAAGATCGAGCAAATGTTTCCACCTGCGTTTAAGCTCGTTAAAAAATGAACTATCCCGGTAAATAACCGCTGTGAATGTAATATCATCAGCCATCAAAGTCTTGGTCGTGTTTGCACCGTCACCTCCACTTTTCATTTGGCCGATCGTTCACCTCCATATGATTGTTTACCCATTTTGAGGAACAGCTGCGAAGAGTGATTTCACCTAGCCATCCTTGTGACACTGCCGTGATTGGATAATTCCAACCTGTACCTGGAATCAGTTGCTAACCTGTTTTATCACTCATTCCTCAAAAGACGAGTCTTCTTTAAGCTCTTTTCAACTGACTCGTAAAATATGAAAAGATTGCCGAGTCCTTAGCCTTCCATCTCGTTAAAGGGACAGGAAGTGCTATCCCTCCTCTAGATTTTAATATTTTTGGACCTGAGGGATTATTGCACAAAAAGATCGAGCGCTTGTTTTATTCGGCTTGTTAAAACTATCGAAAACTCATCCCTTCTGTATTGTTTTATACTTTTTCGGACTTAAGGGATTAGATGACGAAAAAGGACTTTTGGAGTTAACTTTATGTACCTTTTCAGACTCTCTAAAAATGAAAAGGACCGAGTTATCCTTGTCGTTAGACTCGTTAAAATCATTAAATAGCGACAAACTTGTCTTTAGACGAGAACGAGTTTCACTATCGCTAGGCTCGTTAAAACATAGAGATGGGCTTGCCCGAAGGGCAGGTTATAGAACAAGCATATGTTATCCTCCTCAAGCTTGAAAAAAATAAAGAGGTATTGGTCAGCAATGACTGGGGAAAAATTGGGAGAAACTCAAGAAAACTTTGATGGTAGCAAGTCGCTCTTGAACATGACACTTTTCCTCCGTACCACAATCGGGTTGGGTTGTTTCATTCACTGGTCACATCCATGGTCTCGCCATACCATCCATATTTGGGGTAATGCTACCAATCCATCACATCAGTGTCGCCATATGTTCAAGAGAAGTCGTTCAGAAAAGTCAACCGTGTCCCATCCACTGCCATACATTATCCTTCATCCTTTCATGACCGCCACCCTGAATCATATGTCTCAGATCGTTTTCACCTCCATTAAAATCATTAGCTCCATTCCGTGTCATTGATGTGGGATTCATTAAGGCCCTCCTTTGACGGATCGCTTCTTGTCGACATCAGCTCATTATCCAAGAAGTCAATCTAGGAACAACCCCTTCAGTACTTTGAAGCTTGCATGCCTCAATGACAAGTTTCTCACTTCCGGCGACAGGTATACATCAATGACCTTCGACCGAAAGATTTTGTGTGGTGTTCGACGCCAAGTCCTTTATTCACACCACGTGAATTGTACTGCAGTACCTTGAGGGTCATTATCATTATCGGTGATTCCTCTCGCGCTTGTTAACGGTTTACCTCATTGACCGGTAATCAAGCGATGTCTTTCCATGTTCGACTTCAGAACATTTCTCACATGGATCGACTTATACTTAGAGTGAAGATCGAACGAGTTTGAAGACCCCGGATCTAGTTTCATCCATCCGGGCTACGATATATATTCAGGAAAGATAAAGACATTGACATGTACATCATTGCAACAGATAATCATCCTACCCAAAGGATGATAGTTTCATCAAAATTATCAGTCTACCACCAGACGATTGTCTGTTCTATGTACAGAAAAATGAATTTATAAAGCTGAGCATGGGAATGCCCGCCTCAGCTAGATCATGAAAGCAATATGAAAAATAATGTATTGTATTGTATCTTATTACAGGTCTCCTCCCAGCATTGGATGAACTTCGGATCCCCTGATAAAGCATTTCACCCGATAAACGGCCTCATACTTTAGGGGGCAACTGTTATAGACATTTTTGTGCCTTACAGCATTGAGCATGAAATGTCCATAATCTAAGGGATCCAAAGTCCCTAAACATGTTGTTCCTACCCCTAGAGGAACAAGTCTAACAAACCACAGCAATTCACAAAAGTTCTCCACCGGAAACTTCTCAAAAACAAGTCAATTCAGGATCAATTCAGTGGCTCCACTAGCTGTTTGAGCTGAATGTCAAAGCCAACACTGGCTACCTGCGCTGAACGAGAGTTGACATGTGGCAAGTTCATTCCATGAGGTGTCAAATCCCAGGAAGCTTCCAAAATCTTCCTCAATGACACTTGCCTTAGGGAATTTCACTGGTGATGAGTAAGAGGTTCCAAATCTCCAAGTGGAAGCAAGAACCTCCAAGTGGAATCAAGAACTGACAGAGGGAGAGGACACTAGTCAGATCTCAAGCTGACTCATCCTCTCTCCAAACATCTATATATGGATCTCTCCTCCATGAGATCTAGAGGCTGGAATTTTGTTATTGCAAAGAATTGCTGTTGGTTTGAGATTGGAATCATTGGGTGCTTAATGCTTTGAAAGGGGTGAAGATAGGAATTCCATTTGCTGGGAAGGAGATGCTAGATTGGATCCCTCTGGGTTGTATCTCTTCTTGAACCTTGTTATTCATCAATAAAGCTATCTTGGTTTCTCCTATATACTGATGTATTTTTGATGTATGATTGCATTAGTATGTTTAGTTTATTTCTAATCCTGAACTAGTTATGAATATGAATCCATGTCTTGTGTAGTGTTCTCTTCTTGTGATCTTGCAGAAACCTCTTGAAGCTGGGCGAGCGAGAAGGCAAGTAGCTGGGAAGTCTCCAAGGGAAGAGAAACTGGATCGAGGGACAAACGGAAGACACCGGTTAGTCCATCCATCTCTCTTCATTCTCAATTCATAAAGGAAGAATACTAGAATAGTTGTCTCTGTTTGTTGCTAAGGCACTGTCACACCTTAGGTGGATAGGATCGTCCTGCATAGGCATTTTTCCCCACAACACACTTCTACCAAGAAAATGGCACCAACACTAACCCATGTCGTATTCGATGGATAGTTGAAAGCTGAAGTCGGTTGGCCTACACAGTTGAAGCCTATGGTGGATATCTGTGATCTAAAGGATCGAATGCAACATAGTTAGTCACCATGTTTACTTTAATTTTGATTTTATTTTTTCATAAATTGAGTTAGGTCATTTAAACCTCCTCAACTATTTTTGTAATACTCTATTTTTAGTTTTATAGTTTTAGTATTTAAACCCCTCTCATGCATTTAGAGAGGGGTCTAGAATTTTATCAGAAACTCTCTAAAAAAACATGCACTTCTATCCCTTTGAGGAAGTTCTGGTGAAATACATGGAACATGATTTATTTTTATTTGACTTAGCATCTTCTAATGAAATTGCACTTTTGTACTCTTAGATGATGTTGAATGGATTGAAGATAGATCAATATTTATGAAACACATGAGTAGGACGTATTATAAATGGTACTTTTATGTCATAATCCTTTTTAGTTGTGTATTAAGCAATCATTTATTTTTTGAATTATTTATGTATGAAAGTCTGAATTTCGATTATCATTATTGCACTTCTGTATGATGATGATATTTATTTTATTCTGAATATATGAATATCTCTTTACGCGATATATTTCTCACAATCATTTCAACTAAATTTTTATATGAAACGATTATTGTTAAAATGGATTCACTTCTAATCATAATTGAATGATCTTTATTACCAATTGCTTTTAGAAATTATTGTAAATCGCATACATCAAGTTTATCTCAGGTATATTATGATTAGATAGCTTTTAGAAATTAGAAGTTAAATGCATTTGTGATTGATTAGTTTAGAATAGATTACCGTTAGCTTAAAACGTTACCCCAAACACATCACACATCACCCCATTTAGCACAAGCATTAAACAGATTGGGAAATTGGTCCCATTATCCCCAATATTAGCCAATACTCCAAACAAAAAAGGAACTACCAATCAAGGTCCAGACCGGGTGGTTTTCCCCCATGTTGAGGCAACGATTTTCGAGGCTTCAACATTTTGGCGCTAGAAGGAGGGCATGAACTATGAATGGAAAGTAAATCCAAATTAATAGGCCATTCTAATAGTAAAAATCCCTCACCCTCACCTTCAACTTCTCGAAAGTCTTCTAAATCCCCTAATCTCAAGAAATAAGTTGCACAGGATATTATACAACGCGTTGCTGAAAACCCAATCAATCTAGAGCTTTCTTCTCTTACCAAAATCCCTGAAGTTCAATCTCTGATTAACAAATTACAAGGGATTTCACTATCACAAGAAGGATTTGAGATATCTTAGGATAGTGTTACTTCTTAGTTCACTCCATCTCGACCGTTAACTAGAGCACAGAGCGAAAAGTTCGGAATACCTTTGTTCAAATTTCCTCTTCCAAGCCCGAAAAAAGCTAAGAAGGCACCATCCAAATCTCACAGTGACGTTTTATCATCATATTCATCCATCCCATCTATACCCTCCCAAGATCAATCATCCATCTCACCACTCCAGATCATGATTCACACAAGTATAGGAGTTTTATCTTCCTCTACCCAATCACCTTAAAACCCTACTGCAACACCTTCCCCTACCCACATACCAGCAATGGCACATAATCCCCCACAAAATCCTTCAAGGCCATGGACAAATCCAAGGGCTGTTAGGATGGCTGCTCCTTTACACCAATGCGCATCTAGAAAAATGGCTGCCCAAATTCAATCCTAATAATGGCCTATTGGCTGAGGAACATATAAATAATTTTATGTTGTCCATTAACTTGAATCAAGTAGAGGAGGAAGACGTAGTTGTAGGACTATTCCCATATACTTTGTAGGGAGCAGCAGGATCATGGTACTTTTCGTTACCATTAGGTTCTATTAACAATTGGGATGCTTTTCAAGAGCAATTTTTAACAAAGTTTCGAGATGATAGATCTACAACTACGTTAATTAATGATCTCTCCAATTTGAAAGTTGAGCCAGGAGAACCTATCAAAGACTTCAACTCTCGCTTCAATAAACTATTGAATAAAATACCAATGAAATCTAAGCCTAGCGATGAAGTCCAAAATGAGTGGTACATCTTTGCTCTGCCCTCAAACATAGGTATCTTTGTTAATAGAGTTGCCAAACCAACCTTGGCTAAAAATATGAAAGAGGCAATAGCTGTAGAAAAACACATCTTAACTGTCAAAAAAAGAAACGCATTAGAAGAACAGAAATATAAGAAAGTAACCTTCAGAGATGACTCTAAGAAGAAACCACCGAAAGATCCTTTTGATCTTGAAGGATTACAGAAAGTCTTCAAAACCATGTCTAATGAAATGGTTGCTATAAAGAAACAGGTAGCAGAGACTTCCTCTAAAATTTTTTTCAGAACATTCAAAATGAATTCTCTTGCTGATCCTAAGCCTCCAAATTCCATATCAAATGCCGAGTCAGATGAGGATGAAATTTCAACTAGAAAAGAACAAACGGACAAGGAGGAAGTAGAAGAGTTACAAGGGATGTGGGATTTTATACTTCTCGATGAAGAAACTCAAGAAGCCTTACCTGTCGCTACTCGAAGTAAAAATCTTGTTGAATTGTCACAAACAAATCTGAAATAGAAGGCTTCAATGCCACCCCTAGGGATAAAGAAATATGTGAGAGATCTGTACCAAAATCCACTCAGACAGCACCTACTCAATTGGATCCTTCTCCTTCATATAAAACTTTGATAGTTTCTGATGAAATGGAATATAATATTATCAATGATATGAAGAAAACTGGGGCAAACATTACATTTCATGAGCTTAGCAAATTGAAACATTAGCAGAAGTTACTTCTGAGAGAAATTAAAGTAGTACCTACCACACCACTTCCTGTTGTCATAATCTCGCAAGCTACCCAAAAAATGGGAAGACCCCCTAGTGTTTCTTTGAATAAAATAGATCCAACTGATATAACTTTAATTAGAGGAAGATCAAAATCACACACTCTACCTTTTCTTATTACTTTTGAAGTCTTTAACAAAAATGTACACAACTGTTTGGTTGATTTCGGAGCTTCATCTAACATATTTCCCAAAACAGTTTGTGAGAAGTTGAATGTTTAGCCTCAGAAATCTACTTTATGAATAGTTCAGTTAGATCGCTCTCAACTCGAAGTCATCAGGGAACTTAATCAAGTAACCATCAGACTTTCATCAAGCCCCAAAGTTTTCCAAGTCATCGACATACTTGTAGCTAACATTCCTGAGTTCTATGGTTTAATCCTTAGTAGAGACTGGTCAGAAAAACTTTATGGTTATTTTGCAACTGACTGGTCTCACCTATGGCTTCCCTATAATGGTAAACCAAATCAAACAAGGTTTGATTGCGAGAAACATCAGAAGTTCATAGTGACAAAATTAGAAGGAGAAAACGAACGAGTTGCATATAGCAACAATATCATCGGAAATTATTTTGTAGAATCATTTCTAGGGAATTTCAATGCTTATACTTCGCCTTTCTTAGAAAACTATGTTGTCTCTCAAATTGAAATTTTTTTCCCAAATAGACGCTTCTAAATGTGTAAATTTTGTAGATAAACCTGTAGTTAAATCTTTATTTTGGAAATTATTTTTTGATGGATCTAAATCCAATGATGGATCAGGAGAAGGTTGCATCTTAGTTAGCCCAAAGGGGGAGAAAACTATGCTAGCATATAGACTTGAATTTGATTGCACCAACAATACTGTTGAATATGAGACACTAGTTCAAGGTATGTATAAGGCAATTGTCCTTAACATAAAATGCCTCCAAGTGTTTTGGGATTCAAAAATTGTCATAAAACAGGTAAGAAACACTATACATTGTTTATCAGAACACTTGAAACATTATCAGTCATTAGTTCAAGATTTGACTCTCCACTTTACTGCATTTAATATTTCCCCTATCCGAAGGCTCCAGAATGCTAGTTCCAATCTTCTAGCTAATGTTGCTTCCAAGATTATCCCTCCAGAAGATTATAGCCTAGATCGATTCTCCATCGAATTAATCTTTAGGCCTTCCATCCCTTATAATATCACCAACTGGAGAGTCTTTAATAACGATCCGGATATCATAAGCTTCCTGACCTCAGAAGGCTCATACAATGACCAGATAGTTGATGAAGACCATGATGATAACCAACTTAAACAAGAAACAATCATTAATGTTATACCAAAGTCCATAGTTAAGTTGGAATATTTATATGATCTCAAAGACAGATTTAAACATTCTACTAATTCAAAACTTCAGAGTTAGCCTCTGAGCTTTGAATTGATCAATCTTAGGACTGATTTAAAACCTCAAAACATTAACTTAGGTCTAGGTCTTACATCAGATGAAAAAGTAGCTTTTATAAGTTTGCTGAAAAGATATAAGAGTATCTTTGCATGGAACTATGAAGATCTCAAAACATACGACACCTCTATTATCCAACACACTATTCCTATGATATCTGACAAAAGACTTATTCAGCAGAAATTGAGGAAAATCCATCCTAATTTTGAAAGTCAAATTAAATCCGAGTTGAATAAACTATTGAAAGCCAAAATTATTTTTCCTGTCAGACACTCTCGATGGGTTTCCAATCTTGTCCCAGTCAAGAAGAAGAACGGCGATATTCAACTATGTATAGATTTCCGCAACCTCAATAAAGCTTGCCAAAAGGACAATTTCCCATTACCTCCAATGGAACATATTTTGCAATCAATAGCAGGCTTTGAACTAATGTCTTTCCTGGATGGATTCTCAGGTTATAACCAAATTTTAGTACATCCAGATGACCAGCTGAAAACTACATTTAAGACAAAATGGGGCACTTATGCTTATCAGAATATGCCATTTGGACTGATCAACGCTGGTGCTACTTTCCAGAGAGCTATGGATATAGCCTTCGAAGGTTTGGTAAATAAATCAGTTGTGATCTACTTAGATGATATAACAGTATATTCCAAAAAACACAGTAATCATCTAAGAGACTTGAAACAAATATTTGAACGTTCCCAAAGGTATGAAATTTCTATGAACCCCAAAAGGTCTTTTTTCATGTTAAGTGAAGGAAAGCTCCTTGGATTCATTTTTTCCAAAGCAGGAATTCATATCGACCCCGATAGAATTAAAGAAATTTCTGAAATACCTTTACCACGTCACAAGAAATCAATGCAATCTTTCTTAGGTCAAATAAATTTTGTTAAAATATTTGTCCTTGACTTCTCAAGAATTGTTTTACCTCTTCAATCCATGATAAAGAAAAATTATTTGTTTAAATGGGGACATTCGGAACATGAATCTTTTGGCTTGATAAAACAAGCAATTATTAATGTCCCATCTCTAGCAACCCTGAATTTTTCCAATCATTTCATTTTATATAATCTCGCTTCCAAGAAATCATATGTGGCCATATTGACACAAGCAAATCAAGATAAGGCTAAAGCTCCAATCTCTTTCTTTAGCTCCAATTTGCAAGGAGATGAATTAAATTTACTCAGATGTTGAAAAATAGACTTTTGCTGTTTTCATATCTATAAAACACTTCAGACCTTTTCTCCTCAAGACCCACACTAAAGTCATAGTACCCTTCTCAGCAGTAAGAAATATTTTAATACAAAGGGACATAGGAGAAAAGAGAGAAAACTGGGTCACTACCCTGCAAGAATATGACATAGAAATTAAACCAGCTAAAATTGTAAAAGGTCAAGGTTTTTGCAGGATGTTGGCGGGCGCTTCAAATCTATCAGAGTTGCAACATTCAGATGACAATGTACAAATATATGAGGTAAGCCTCAACGACACAGAATCAAGGTATGTTGATATCGTATTTTACTTGAAAAATGGATATGCACCAGCCCAATTGAATTACCCAAAGAAAAGAGCCCCGAGACTAAAAGCAAGGCAATATCAGATTGTCAACGATGTACTTTTCAGAAGAAATTATGATTCTATTTTAGTTAGATGTATTGAAAAACCTGAGGCAGAGAAGGTGTTGTAGGAACTTCATGATGGACCAGCTGGTGGTCACTTTGGCGGTGACACTACGACATATAAAATCTTGCATGTTGGCTATTACTGGCCAAATCTATTCAAAGATGCACACAATTATGTAAGAAGATGTAAGGTTTGTCAAACAGCTACTGAAAGACAAAAATACCATTACAACCCGTCAACATCGACTAACCATTTGAACAATGGGGATTGGATGTAATAGGTGAGATCGTTCCTCATTCTTCTAAAAATCATAGATACATTCTTACAACCACTGATTATTTCACAAAATGGGTAGAGGAAATCCCACTGAAGGTAGCCAATTCAAAAAATATTATTGAATTTATAGATCAATTTATCATCACCAGATTTGGCTTACCGTCTTCTTTAACGTTTGATAATGCATCTTATTTTTCAGGCAATGCTATGACAGAATTTGCTCTTAAAAGAGGTTTTAAGCTTAAATATTCTGCTAATTATTATCTGCAAGGAAATGGACTAGCTGAATCCACAAATAAAAATCTCATCAGGATTATTAAATGTATTGTTGACCAAGGCCAAAAGAACTGGCATAAGTCTTTAGTGTTTGCTCTATGGGCAGATCGAATAACTCACAAAGCCTCCATCAGCACTTCTCCTTTTAATTTGGTTTATGGGAAAGAAGCAGTCTTACCAACCAACGTAGCCATTCCATCTTTAGTCTTAGTTCAATTCATTGGAGAAAACCCTTCCTCATCTATGTAGGTTAGACAATTACAAATTCATTTAAGAGGAAAGGGAAAAAGCCAGGACCACGCATGCACATCATCAACAATTAGTCAAAGCCTCCTTTGATTCAAATTTTGTAGCTTCAAAATCTTTCCAACTCGGAGGCCTAGTATTAAAATGGGATAAATTCCATGAAAAGAAAGGTAAGCATACCAAGTTCCAACAAATGTGTCTCGACCCATTTCCAATTGTGGAACAGTTAGGCCCATCAACTTTTCTGCTACAACATGTATCAGGTAAGAGAGAATCTCTACCTATTAATGGACAGGTCCTAAAGAAATACTTTCCATAGAAGATGATCGCTTTTGTCCACTATGTATTATTGCCCATAGTTAAAAATTTTCCTTAGAAGTAATAATACCAATTCAAAAGCATTCACTTTTGGTTCTACAAAGGATAATCTCTTTTCAATTTTGACTTTTCGCTTGTATAAGTAAAGATTTTTATGAAAGTAATCTTCACATATGAAATGATAGTTAAGTTTGATTGCTTTTAAATTGACTATCTTCCTCCTTAATTATATGATTTTGATGAAGCTTAACTTTAAAAGAGAAACTACTCCTTTATATCAGTTTAGAAAAGTATATATTCAAAGCAAAGTCTCTCTCCAAAAAGGAATCTCTAAAAACTCTACAATTGTCACCCAGAAGCTCTTAAGGGGCCAATGATCCTCCCCACTTAGTTAGTTTTCATTTTTAGAGTGTAATTCTAAAATATACCTAAACTTAAAGGAATAGAGGTCTCATTAAGAGACGAGTTACCATGATCATAAGATTATAATTGAACTGACATTACCAAAACTGCATATCAAAACAGGGTAATGGCTTATGATTATAATAATCAAAAGATAAGGGTCTCATCACGAGCCAGCTTGTTCAGTTAAGTTATGAATCAAGTGAATTTCATTGTCAATGTTGGTCACCAAACCAAGACATTGTCCTTTAGGAAATACAGGTGAAAAGTTGAAGCCACTAATGAATTACTTCAGAAAATAAAGAAAGCAATAAGTATACTCACGAACTTATCTTTAAAATTATGTTCTGATTTAAGTGGATTATTGGGTCATTGTTGGTTAAAAGGTAACACTGTCGAGGCTATGAATGCCTGCTGGCAGCAATGGCTCTATCTACAACAACGGAGTAAACAAAAAACCAATCTAGGGAGAGACTCATGGATTTTATCTTTAAAAAACCAAGTAAAGACTGATGTAGAAAATGTTACTTTTTATAAGGAAAGAATAGTCAAAAGAATGGTAGTTAGGAAAATGATTGCTTATTACGAAAGCAATAATTCTTACCTTATATTCCATATAATTTGTTTTATTTTCAAAACTATCTTTATTTTGGAAGTTTCAGAAATTTCAAAAAACTCTCAGAGATAACTAGTTCTTCCAAGTGAATCGCCAATTGTTGTGGTATTCAAAAACCCCCCATTTTTTAATAATAGTAGTTAACATTACATTAACTAAATGGGGACCCTTTAAAAATTTTCATTCAAAAAACAAAACTTAACATTTAGTCATTTCTTTTATTTTTTGAGTAAAGCAAAGATAACAATCAACACCTTTTTGGGAACTGCTAAAGGCTTACCTTTTCATATATAACATGTCTAAAACCCACCAAAGGACCTTTCTAAAAACCTCCAAAATCAAGAAAAATGATTAAATAAGGTCTCCATGGTCCAAATTATCATAAAATCCAATGAAAATGGAAGTCCTTAAGCTTTTTAGGCTTAAGTCTCGCATTGCATATCATGACCCATAAAGAGCTCTCTCTTAAATACGATATAGCAAGATTTGTGAGTTTCAAAACCACGATGGCGCTTTGAATTTTATCACATCGCATTTCGGGTATTCAAGCAAACACTTTGCACTTACCATAAGCTGATATTGTGAAATGCAATTTGCGCCCGGACCCACACCTTAGAGTATTAAAAGCAAATATTTTGAGTCTGTCAAGTCTATTGCATAGGATGAACCAAGCGATTAACCATATGAGAAACAGCTAATGGACGACTCGCATCTCACATCTCGCAGACACACAACAGGAGGTAATAATGCTAAAAGGCACTTCTTGAGATATTGCAATCTGCGATATTGCTTCGAAAATTACACAATCGCTATCATTGTAGTATAATGGCTCGTCGCCCTAGAAGCTTTCATCCCATTTTTTGATGCAAACATCTATGAGCAATAAAGCTAAGGGATAACAAATCATTAGTGGGCATTAGTGGGAAATAACTACATTTATGTGTGAAAAGCCATTTATCTTGATATGATATCTTGTTATGTGCATTCAAATAATGCTTCTTTTACCACCTTTACAAGCTATCTACATTATTTCATTTTTGCATTCATCTTTGAGTGTCTAATAGCTGTTATTCTTCTTTTCAGGAAAAATCCATAGAGCAGAGCATTGAGAACAATGGGGAAGAAAGGCAAGGTTGTAGCCTCTGAGAAGATAGAGATGACTCCCCTGTTCATAGACACCACATGCAGGAGAGAGGAAGGAACCTCTACATGGGAGACTATGTACAACATACTGGAGGAGGAACAACCGAGGATTATGGAAACAAATGTTACAGTTGACGAATGAGATTCCTTAGATGCTTCCATGTTAGAGATGGCTTGCTCGTTTTTACACTACATAGCTGCTCGGCCAAAGATAATCCCTTATACCAACATGGTAAAATGGGTTATCGATGAAGCAGATATTTTAGATAGAGAATTCAGGATGAGAAGCCAAGGGGTCATCAGATCATTTACCCGGACAATTTACAGCTTATGTACCACTTACCAAAGCCACAGGTCATCTACAATAGGAAATTCATAGAAATGTTTGCTAAAGAGAATAGCGACCCAGTGGATTGCACCCGCGCCTGGTCAAATAATGAAGAGAAAATCAAGAAAGACAAAAATGGTATGTACACTACTGCATCTATTTGTCCCCTTTATAGTTTTGTTGCGGCTATGTTGTGTACACTGTTTGGTAGACCTGATAGTACCAAGTTCTCCCCGGATTTCTTGTCGTTAATAGATGGAGTTGTTAACACAACTATTATGAATTGGGCCCAAATCTTATCAGACAATTTAGCAAAAACAATTATCAAGTATAGAAGGAGAAGAAGTATTTCTTCAAGGGTTTACCCTCCATTTTTTATGAGCACCTATGTTATGGACGCTATTTGTTTTAGTTCAAATTTCCCCATTATGGGATGGAAATGGACTGTTCGAAATCCACTTCCCATTCACGTGTACCACAAGGTCATGTGGGAATCCAATTTTCAACAACATTTTTTCAATATTTGCCATGGAGTTATGCTCCCTATTTACAAGTGGCTGTATAATCGAGACGCCCCCAGGTTTTCCCAAGAAGCTGAAGCTGACATCCTCCTAGTGGCCAGATGGTTCAGGGAGGATACATTTACATATATTAGAGTTTTTTGGAGCATCACCTCCCCCCACATCCTCCCATACTATGTTCCAGATAAATTGATGACTAGGGAGATATCCTATTAGACCTCTACTAAGAGAGGAATGAGCCATACACTAAAAGAGTCAAAGAAGGCCATTTGGCCTGCATTCCTTGTACAGTGTGGAGCATTTGTAATACACAACCTGGGACACACATTGAAAGAAGCAGAGAACATGCTATCTCTGTAATTACCCAAATTCCCTGGACGACAATATGACTGGTTTGGAACTATCAATAATTTCACCACTATGGTGAAAATAAAAGTATTCACCAATGAGGAGGATGTTTTTGATGATATATTTTTGCAGAAAAACACCTTTGTAGAGGTGAAGCATATGGCACAACTACTTTTTGACCAAGAAGATCTGGAAAAGTTTTACAGTTACAGAGAAAGAAGGCTGGAAATGGTCCCATTGGACCAATTGTTAATTGAACCAATAAGGGAGCCTACTCCCAGTGTGACTATAGAAGGTGACTCCAAAGAAAACTCCAAATCTGATTCTGGAGCAGAGTCTCAAGAAAAATCTATCGGGGAATCATGACATTCATCACAGAATGGAAAAAGCAAGAGCATCGAGGATACGACCCAATCTACACAAAAGATAGTTGAAGAAGCTTCAGCTAGAAAGCAGGTCGAAATCCCTACTACCTCTGCATAACTAATAAAACCCATGGTAATTGATTTAGAGGAAGTGTGGGATATTTTAATAAAATTCTTAATATAGAGGAACAGGTGCCAGAGTCACAAACTCCTCAAAGGGAAAAATCTCTAGAAATTACAGTGGAAGAAACTGCAACTGTACCAGAAGTAGAGAATATCCCTATTACACCCACCTCCGAGCTAATTCTGAAGATTTAAGAAATACCCCCTCTTGATGTATTCTATAGCCCACAGCATAAGGTTGTGGTGAAAAGGCAAAGAAAGAAAAGAAAATTGGACTCTAGAGCTGCTACTACCCCTGAAAATGAACTAATGGATGTTCTATGGAAAGACTCACTTGTTGATCCATCCGCCAACTTAACTAGACTCTCGCAATTTGTAGGTGCTTATGCTACAACGACCATAGACAAAGAAATAGAAGTCCAAATGTTGCTTAGAGAAAAGGAAAATAAAATAACGTCGCTTGAGCAACAATTACAACAAGTCAAATCCGACCAATAGGCAGAGATACAGTTGGCCAAGCTTCAACAGGAATTTGAACAGATGTAGATAGAACATCAAATTAGCTTAGCCGAGAAGGAAGCACAAGTGTAGGCAATAACTGATCTTCATAAAGATGATCCAAAGATTGATCACTTTATTACAAAGCACTTGGACTTAATTCCTAGTTGACACATCAAAAAGAATTATTGTGCCAGAAGATTTCACACTTGAAATCTTATTGCGAAACAAGTGATAAACTGACAAGTCAAGTTGTAGAGATGCAACTTTAATATGATGAGATCTTTAAAAATGTCTCTGATCACATCGTCTGGAAAAATACAAAGGAGGGGAGAAAAGCAAACCTGCCTAAGCTAGAAGAATCACATAAGGAAATTATGTTTGCGAGTTGGGATTCTCGGCTAAAAGAAGCATAAAAGGCAACAGTGGACGTGGCGGTAGCAGCAAACATTATCATAGAAAATATCAATATAATTTGCATGGTGCCAATCTAGTAGCAGAGTCCATTCTAGGTTTTCTTCCAAATGCGAAAAAACTCAAACAACAATGGAAATAGGTAGCTGAGGAAAAGGTGAAAGTGATAAGGCAAATGACTAGGCTAGACTGGTATGCATATTAGCAACATTTGGTCAAGCCTCATAGCCAATGGATGACCCTGCGATGCCTAACCACTTTTGTCGAGAAAATGGCACCAACACTGACCCATGCCGTATTCGATGGACAGTTGAAATCTGAAGTTGGCCAACCTACACAGCTAAAGCCTATGGTGCATATCTGTGATCTGAAGGATCAAATGCAACATAGTTAGTCACCCTGTTTACTTTAATTTTGATTTTATTTTTGTATAAATTGAGGCAGGTCATTTAAACCTCCTCAACTATTTTTGTAATAATCTATTTTTAGTTTTATAGTTTTAGTATTTAAACCCCTCTCATGCATTTAGAAAGGGGTCCAGAATTTTATCGGAAACTCTCTTCAAAACATGCACATCTGTCCCTTTGAGGAAGTTCTGGTGAAATACATGGAACATGATTTATTTTTATCTAACTTAGCGTCTTCTACTAAAATTTCACTTTTGTACTTGTTGACACCTAATCTTCATGATTGGGGAATTTGTAAATAAATAAATCAGGAATGTGAACAGTCATCAGAAGATGAACTGAACAATCACTCCTAATGTATATAATAATAACCTACCTATGGAATAATCAGATGAATCAGTTTTTCTGCCTTTGGAGAGTTACTGCTTGGCCTGACATGGTATCAGAGCCAACCCTTTTTTTAGCTATTGTAACTCCCTGTCTGCTCTCCATATAGCTGAGCAGCTCCTCCATAAAATTAGCTGCTCCTGACATGGTAGCTGCCCCACTGCCCTCCACTATTCAGCGTTGTCCTGACAAGCACTGTCCTGTGCGTTAAGTTTTTTTTGAAATACCCTGAAATGCCTTGACTTGCGCCTACTGCCTCCATTGCATGAATTGATTCCCTATTCTGATACCTGGAGCAGCGTTAACCTTAGGTCCTGCGCTGGAGGTTTGTCAGGCCCGTTTTGCTTTGCAATTCAGAGCTGTAAACCTGACGTGACACACATGGGCAGCGAGAAGACTATCTTGTCGGTGTTTGCTAGACGCTGTCACATGAATTGCTTCACCTGATTACTCTGTCCTCCATTACTGGTTCACATCTTGCTTTCGGCGTCCACACTTTCAGCCTTCTATCCAACCCTGTGTCGATTTTTTTCTTCAGTGTGCTCCAAGGCGACTGGATCTTCCTTTATCTGTTGAGTCGGTTGGATTTCCAGGTTCTGTTGATAGAACCTACAACGAGCGGGACATTTCTTGTTCTTGCAGACCCTAGTGACCGCTTCGAAGCTAAATATCTACATAGTTACAGAAAACACTAGTGAAAATGAAGTCTGAGCAAGCCTGCAGCTTGGGTGATATCGGCCTCCAACGCCTGTTGTAATGTTGTGTTAACTATGGACTCCAAGTATGGGAACGTCGTGTAAAATATCCACGAGATCCCATCCACAGGCGTTGGTAGACCGTCTGTATCTATAGCATATCCGCTAGTAGAGATAATTTTGGCACCGTTGGATTTAGATAAGGGGCGAAAGTTTTTACGGAGATCCAAAAGCGGCTTGTCCTCGGAGACCATTGGTAGCAGCAAGTTGAAACTCCACTCAAAATGCCCCGAGTTTGATTCACCGCAAGGCAGAGGCACATAGCAATTCAGTCCATCAGAGGTTACAGCGATTCGAAGGCCTGAAAGCTCCTGTCAGAGAACTATTGGCACCGACCAGACGAGTGGTATACGTTTCCATAACATTTGGTATTAAACCGCTTGTATATGCCTTGTTGATGTTTGACACAGCGTTTGAGTTTTGAATGCATTTGAATTATTGGACGTTGTCCCATTGAACTGTGGCTTGAATGACCAGCATATATATATTGACCAGCATATATATATTGAATAGTTTGTAGATATTTGAATGTGTTTTTGTAGAATGGAATATGGTGGATATATTATATGAGGATCCTTGGAGGGATTTGAAGAAACAACACATAAAAGTATTTGAAATATTTTTTCCCTTTTGAGTACAATGTCACTGTATATCAGCAGAAGTTTTTTTTCTATCAGCAGAAGTTTTTTTTACAGAATGCATTCAATCATCTCTATGGTAGGAATAGTTCTCACTGGCAAGGAGAACTATCCTGAATGGTCCCAGATGATAAAACACACCCTCATCTTCAATGAGTTGTGGAAAGGAGTGTGTGTCGAAGAAGGAGACAATGACCCAGTGCAACCTACCTCAGAGAAAGAACTCGTCATTTGGGAAAACAAGAACAGCAAAGCTTATGCATTAGTCGTAGCGTCTGTAAATGAAGAGGTTAGTCACCATATTTCATCATATTCAACTGCCTTTGAAGCTTTACAAAAGCTGAAAGAACTCTATGACTCACATTCTGCACTTGAAGTAGTCCAACTCATGATTAAACTATTCACTCTTGAACTGCAAAATAATGATCCTCTTGCTCTTGCATCTGAAGTAAAGTCTATAATGCATGATATCAAATCCACTAAGGTTGAATTGGATATTCGTCTTATTTCTTTCCTCAAGGCACTTTATCCTACTTACTCCAACTATCTTGAGTCATTGCAAGCAAATGGAAATCTTAAAGATATAACCTTTGACTCTCTTGTGAAAAAGTTTGCAGAAAGAGAGAACGATTTCGGAAAGAAGACAACCCCTGAATCTTCTGAAGAGACTATGTGCCTTGCTCATAAAGAAAAGCGTCCTACTCAAGACTCTACAAGAGGAAGAGGTGGACGAAGAGGAAGAGGAAGATATTTCATAGGCAGGGGGGGCAGACATTCTCAAGGAGAAAAGGCAGATCTGCATTGCATTCGCTGCAAACGAAATGGATCACATGATGCTTCTACATGCAAGCTACCATGAGACAAAATTGAGCAGAAAAGAAACTAGCAGAAAGGTAAAACTGATGATACAGACAAAGTTAAAGCACCTGAATCCGCTCACTATATTGAGGCACAATGTAACATTGGAGTAAATGAAGATTTGTTTAATGCTTCACTTGCTTCTTCGAAAAATTATTGGTTGCTTGATTCAGGAGCAACCTGTCATATGGCTCATAGAAAATATTTTTTTGAAGATTTCACTGACAATGTTGATGGAGCAGTATACTTTGCAGATCAGTCAAAAATCAAGCCATCAGGGCTTGGCATAATCAGGCTTAAACTGCCTGGTCTTCCAGACTTTCTTCTGGATCATGTTCTATATCTCCCACAGCTCAAGAGAAACTTGATGTCCTTGGTCCACATCCTCCAGTAAGGTCACTCCATTCATATGTTTGATGGCAAGCTTGAGGTAAGAAAAGCATCTGACCACTCACTTGTCATGAGGGGAATAGAAGAAGAAAGGCTTCTCAAACTGCAAGGAACCTCTGCTCATGCACAACATTTCTCATATATTTCTCATCATGAAGAAGGTACACTTCCATCAAGTTTATTATGGCATGCTAGATTTGGACATTTAAACTATGATAGTCTCCGCTTATTGAAGAAAAATGGTGTTGTTGGTTTGCCTACAATTCCTAGGAAACATAAGCAATGTGATGCTTGCATTCTAGGAAATCATAGCAAACAGTCTTTTCATGATTCACATTCAAGAGCACATAGGAAGCTTGAACTCATTCATTCAGATTTATGTGTTCCAATGCCTGTTCCTTCTGCAAATGGAAATAAATATATCATGACATTTATTGATGATTACACCAGAATGTGTTGGGTTTATTTATTGAAGAACAAATCTGATGCTTTTCAAACATTCAAGAATTTTCATAAATGGATTGAAAATGATGCACAATCTCATATTGGGTCTATTCGCACTGATAATGGAAAAGAATATACATCAAATGAATTTGAAAACTATCTTCACCAACATGGGATCAAACATCAAACAACTGTGCCTTATAATCCCCAACAGAATGGTGTAGCTGAAAGAATGAATAGAACAATCTTGAATATGGTACGATCCATGCTTTTCTTCAAAAATGTAAAGATAATGTTTTGGGCTGATGTTGTTCTATGTGTTGCATATATAAAGAATAGATGTCCATCTAATGCTATAAGAAACAAGACTCCTTATGAATTGTGGTATGGACATGTTCCTTCAGTAAAACATTTCAGGATCTTTGGTTCCACCTATTATGCTTTGATACCAAAGGTACATAGAAACAAAATTGGTGCTAGAAGTCGTAAGTGTATCTTCCTAGGGTATTCAAACACCTCTAAAGCATACCGCCTCTATGATGAAGTAAATAAAAAGTTTGTTGTATCTAGAGATGTAATTTTTCTTGAATCATCCAAATCTGACAATGTTGTTGAGCGGGAACTTGATCGCTTGGATAGATTCGCAAAAACGAAATCATTTCAAGAATTTGATAATCAGATTCCACATCTTGAAGGGGGGATTCCTATACTAGATCAACATGTGGAATCTTCTTCTGAAGAACAATCTCCTCTGCATGAAACTCCAACAACGGATGATGCGTTAAGTGATGTAATTGATAGAATTGGGAGACTCAATCTTGATTCAGTCCCAACTCAATCAACAGAGCAGCCTAGACCATCTCAGAAAGGTCCCCCAAAGTGGCTGACAAAGACACTTGAAAGTGTTCATCCTGATGAAATTGGAAAAACAGGAACCAGAAATTCAAACCGACAAAATGGAGGTGATGTAGATGACTCTAATTCACCTGTTGATATGGATGTTACTTATGATTGTGAATTGAACTTGTCTACAGATTTTGAACCAACTTCCTTCAAAGAAGCTGCTTCTCATGATGAATGGAAAGAAGCGATGCAAAAGGAGTATGATGCCCTCATAAAGAATGGCACTTGGAAGATGGTTGATCCTCCATTTGGAACCAAACCAATTGGCTGCAAGTGGGTCTACAAGAACAAGTACAAAGCTGATGGCTCACTTGACAAGCACAAAGCTAGGCTTGTGGCAAAAGGTTTTGCACAGAAGGAAGGGGTCGATTATGAGGAAAAATTTTCCCCCACAGCAAAATGGGCCACCATCCGGACACTCTTTGCACCAGCAACTCAGAACGGTTGGAAACTCCATCAAATGGATGTAAAAACTGCATTCTTGAATGGAGATCTAAAAGAGAATGTTTTTATGTCCCAGCCTGAAGGATTTGTTATGAAAGGACATGAACTTAAAGTATGCAAACTTGTGAAGTCCTTGTATGGCCTCAAACAAGCACCGCAAGCCTGGTATGAAAAACTAATTGAGCATCTTCTGAAACTCAACTTCAATCATTTTGATCTTGATGATGCAACTTTATTTGTCAAGAAAGTTGGCAAAATAGTTGTGTATCTTTTGGTATATGTAGATGATCTTTTAATGACAGGGAACAATGAAAGCTACATTGCATCCATAAAGAAGGAATTGGGGAAAAGTTTTGAAATGACTGATTTGGGCTATGTTCATTACTATCTTGGCATTGAAGTAACCCAACATCCAAAATCCATATTTCTTTCTCAAAAGAAATACATTGGAGATTTGTTAAACAGATTTGGAATGACAGAGTGCAATCCTCTTTCTACTCCAATGGAACAAAACTTAAAACTCACATCTATTGAAGGAAAGGAATTTGAGGATGCAACAAAGTATAGATAGCTTGTAGGAAGTCTCATCTACCTCGCTACTACCAGACCAGACATTTCATTTACTATTGGAATCCTCTCTAGGTTCATGCAAAAGCCTTGTGAGGGACATTGGTCTGCTGCAAAAAGAGTTCTAAGGTACTTGAAGGGAACTCAAGACCTTGGAATCAAGTATACACAGGTGGACGACTTCAGCTTGATTGGATACTCTAATTCAGACTTCGATGGAGACAAAGAAACTAGGGTATCTACTTCAGGATATGCTATGAGTCTTGGATCAGGAGTTGTCTCCTAGAGATCACACAAACAATCAATTTCAGCAGATTCCACAACAAAAGAAAAATACGTGGCAGTAGCTAAAGCAACGAAAGAAATTGTGTGGCTCAGGAAAATTCTTGAAGATTTGCAGGTAAAACAAGTACAATCAACTCCACTCATGATTGATAACACCTCTACAATAAAGTTGGCCAAGAATCCAAAGTTCCATGATCGAACAAAGCATATCAATACGAAATATCATCTGATTCGACATCATGTTGAGGCCAAAACAATCCATCTCCGTCATTGTTCCACAAATGAGAAAATTGCAGACATTTTCACCAAAGCAATTGGAAAGGAAAAGCTTGAACAATTCAGAATGATGCTTGGACTCACCAACATCCCTTCAGATTAAGGGGGGGAATGTTGACACCTAATCTTCATGATTGGGGAATTTGTAAATAAATAAATCAGGAATGTGAACAGTCATCGGAAGATGAACTGAACAATCACTCCTAATGTATATAATAATAACCTACCTATGGAATAATCAGACGAATCAGTTTTTCTGCCTTTGGAGAGTTACTGCCTGGCCTGACAGTACTCTTAGATGATGTTGAATGGATTGAAGATAGATCAATATTTTTGAAACACATGAGGAGGATGTATTATAAATGGTACTTTTATCTCATAATCCTTTTTACTTGTGTATTAAGCAATCATTTCTTTTTTGAATTATTTATGTATGAAAGTCTGGATTTCGATTATCGTTATTGCACTTATGTATGATGATGATCTTTATTTTATGATGAATATATGAATAACTCTTTATGTGATATATTTTTTTACAATCGTTTCGGCTAAATTTTTATATAAAATGATTATTGTTAAAACGAATTCACTTCCAATCGTACTTGAGTGATCTTTATTACCAATTTCTTTTAGAAATTATTGTAGACGCATACATCAAGTTTATCCCAGGTATATTATACTTAGATAGCTTTTAGAAATTAGAAGATAAATGCATTTGTGATTGATTAGTTTAGAATAGATCACTGTTAGCTTAAAAAATTACTGAAAAGACATCACACATCACCCCATTTAGCACAAGCATTAAACAGATTGGGAAATTGGTCCCATTATCCCCAGTCGAAACCACTACTCCAAATGGAAAAGGAGTTGTCAATCAAGGTCCGGACCAGGTGCTTTTCCCCCATGTTGAGGCACTGATTTTCGAGGCTTCAACAGGTATATTATTGAATTTGCTGTAGAAAATTATCAATCTTTCTTGAAATACAAAGTAGTTTTTAGCTAAGGAAGATTGTTGAAAGAAATACCTTTATGGATCAAGATCATATTGGTTGAGGAAATGTTTCTACCCTTCCCTTTAACTAACATGGCAACTTAAAACCCTCACGTTGGGGTTAGGATCTTAGGGGAGAAGATGACATGTTGTGTAATATACGAAATAGTTGCAATGGAAGGAGAAGAAATATGGGGTGCTAGAGATTTTAGGGAAGCAAAAAGGGCTCGTATATATGAAGAATGGAGGGAGAGAAATATGAGGGAGATTTGAAGGAGAGGATAAAATTTTAAGTAAATAGAGAAAGTGATAGCAAGCCTGGGGTTGTCGAAGAAAGGGTTGAGAGGAGGTGAGTGTTCTAGTGGAGGATAGGAAGCTAGAGAAAGTGATTTAGGAGAACATAGTCATGATGCCCGTGAAGAATTAGGTAAATCACAAACACCGGACTAGAGGACCATGGTGACCGACCCCAGTACCATGTTGATGTTCTGGAATAATTGCATCAACATTGGGGGAAACTACTCGGTCAGGACCCTAGGATAGATCTTTTTTCGTTTGGGATGATGGCTCTGACTGGAACTATGGGACAAGTTTCCCTTTATATAGAAATATATGGAATAGATTGAATAGAAAATATAATTCTCTAATATAGTTATAAGCTAAAATAAATATTAATATACTATTATATATCACGGGTATGTTGTTGGTATGTGATTATAAATATTTTGTAATTGTCACAACAATGTAGATCATCTTGCAACTATGAAGTTAATGCAGATAAAGATAACTAATTTAATTAAATAGTTCATTAAATTGCCACATATACTGAGATCTCTTTGTTCATACATATAATTTATAATCTCAATCAAACACATCAATAGTGATAATGAATGATTACTTCAACACATATATTATGAACAAAATCAAAAATCCATTCTACTATAATCAAAAGAACAACAAAAGGATAATATTACGTGATATATCATTGATCTACTCATGATAGAAAGGTGATGGTCTATCTTTATATTAATAAAAACTTTAGCTACAATAGTGCAACTTAAGCTTTATTATTCAAAAAGTAAGAACCCATTCTCTTATCTTAGAGAGGGGATTTATAGTCACATAATAAAAGACAAAGATAGAAAATACAATAACAACCTCAAGAGGTTTCAAACAAAGTAACTAAAAGGAACCAAAAGGAACATATTTAGAATTAGTTACAATATATAATATAAGCTTGGGAGGAATATTTTCCTCCCAATCACTATTGAAGCTCATAGATATCAATTTTATTCTACAGTTTAGGTGGAGACTTGGGTTGTATCCACATTTGGCTAGTGAATATTGCATCCCTCAGTGCTGGCAGCATCCATGAGGTGGTGTTTGATAATCATCAGAGCACAAGCCACTAACTGTGTGGTTTCACTAAAAATTACCAATGACTCTCCAAGTTGGTTTTGGTCAGTTGATCAATAATCTCAAACTATTTCTTGGAGGATTCTTGCCACATTTTCGTCAACAGTTTGATATCCGGTAATTCTCCCTCAGGACAACTCGATATGAGATTAGCTTGAAACAAATTATCCTTAACTGCTTCAATAATATTATTTGAAATATCCCTTGCATGATAAATTGTTTCTTATGCCTACTTAATGAGAATTTCCCACTCTATGAACATAATCTCCTTATGAGATTCTTCAATATTGGGAACATTGGCTAATCTTCCCTCTGCACTTTCCTTCCATGTCAAGAAACCAACAATTTTCTCCTCTATATCTTCAAAATAATTTTTAATATCAAATAGTTGGTTTACCAAGGAGCTAGATGTCATGCACTAATCATGAATAATGGCCAACTTTTGAAAAAATAAAATTTGTTGTTGGGCTAGAAGAGTATTCAACTCTTTAGCCTCCTTAAATTCAACCAATTCTAGATTGACACTCAGATGTTCAATCCTTCTCTGTATCTCTTGAATTTGTGAGTCTCAGGCCTGAGTATCAGCATCATACTAAACTCTAAGAGAGTAAAACCTATTATGAAGCTCTGTGACCTACCCCTACCAATGTTCTGTGATCTTTTTCTTTTCAGTTTCAATGCTTTGTTCTAACAGAGAAATTATTTCTTCCTTCTCCTTAAGAAACTGTTGCACCTCTATGGCTTTGTCAATAGTAGTTGAAGCATAGGCACATATAAATTGGGTAAGCCTACCCAATTCCTCTGTATGAGTTGCTAAATATCCTTTCCATAAAACTTTAAAAGATGCATTTATAGGAACTAGTGCCTGTGACTGGTCAAGTTTTCTTTTCTTTCTCTCCCTCTTTACCACAACTTTGTGTTGAGGGCTATAAAATATGTCCATTGGAGGAATCTCCTCGATTTTTAAAACAACCTCGGAAGAAGGGAATGCCAGTATGATATTTATATCTTTATCATCCAAAGGCTTCTCAAGAACCTTTGTTGCTATCAGAGTCTATTCAGGGTTCTTGAAAGTGTCATGAACCTTCATTTGTGGAGGATTCTTCACAACCTAAGATTCATCAACCTTAGAGTTAAGAGCTTGATTATATTCTTCCCATATTTCTTCTAACTTAGCATTAGGCACAAAAACCTATACCTGAGAATAATAAGAGGCAATTGTTTCTCTTGGCTGAGAAGTATCAACAGATTGTGTAAAACCAATAATCACAACATCATTAAGAATAGTCCTCTCCTAAGGAATTTGTAATGAATCCATTGGAATCCTTTCTAGCCTAGAGGCCCTATATTGAGTGAACTGATTCATTTCCTCTGGAGCTAATTGTTACTCTTATTTGTGTGCAACCATTGAATAAGAAGATTCTACCTCAAACAAATCATAAAATTTATCGGGTTCATGTATAAATTATATGATACTTGATGCAGTTGTAATCTTTATAACCACTTCGTTAGGATCATATTGTCTATTGGGTATAGTAGGAAAACCAAGATATTGAATGGCCTTTATTTCAATCATTGCATGGTTATATTTATCTAAGTCATAAATACCAAATTGGGCTGGAAAGACAAGCCACATATTTTTATTAGATTCCTTCAAAACTTTAGAAATATCATTTCCCACAGTCTGATAGGCTATCTCTCTAGTAAGAAGTTTATCGGGAATGAATAGAGGTAACACCTGAGGATTGGCCAGACTCCCATAAACTTTGATATAAGTGAATGACTCTTAAACAAACCAATTTCCTACTTGGAGCAGGTTAGTTCCAGCCTTTGGAGACATCTAGGGAGCCCTTTTATCAAAGAAAATTTGATATGTTGGTAACATGACCCCATGACAACTTTTATAGAAATGTGGTTGATATTGGAATCCAAAATAATATCATGATAGATATGAATAGGGGTTGGGTCTTCAAAAGTCCACTTCCAACCCACAGATGAAAATTCCATGGATAAATACAAGGCATCCATGATATAAGCACTCATATAGAAAGGTGGGAATATGTTCACAGAAAATTTGTGTTTACTCCTAAAAGACAAGATATGGGCAGCTAAATTATCTAAGAGTATATTAGCCCAATCAAAAATATAACCCTTTGAAGCCCCATCTATAAGCAGTGCCCATTGGTCAAAAAATTTGTGTGCATTAAGCTGTGCATAAAGCCTACACATCATAGAAACTATCTAATAATAGGTACCAACAATGGAATCTACATCATACTTACTGCATTCCTCCCACTTGTGTTCCTTTTTATCCCTTCTCCATCCTTTAATCAACTCTGATGCATGTTCATGTTCTTTAAGAAATGCCTCAATGTATTTCTTATCATATTTGCATTGTGCCTTAGGAAGATGGTACATCCTCCTCAAGTCCTCACTGGAAAATGATCTGATGACTGCTAGATTATTTGTAACAATTCTCCTATTGGCAATACTCATATTATCTATGGCCCACCAAACCATATCTGTATAGGGAATAATGTTAGGTCTGGCTGCAATTCTATGTAAGAAATAATCTGCCACATCGTTGTAGGTCATATTTGAAACTAGAGTAAAGTCATTAGCAATTACTTTCCTTTGGGTAACCTTGGGTCCTTCATCTTTAAAGATTTTGTATATCACTTCCCATGAATATTGCCCGGAGTCTTTAGAACAAACTGTATCGGAGAACAACCCTATTGTAGCATTCTTTTCTTTAATTCTTTCAATTGGAGGGGTGGCAAATTGTTGTTGCACTGCGTTTTTCCTTTCCCTACTTTCGACATTTCTTCAATCTTATGGTGATTAGAGCTAGCATGTAGTAGAAAACACGGGGATAAGCAAAAAACTTTTATTCCGAGCGGACTTAGCGCAAATAATGAAACTTTACAAAAATATTTTTTTCTTTAAAGAGAATCTTCATAAAATTGAAGTGAAATGAATTAAAGTGTTTATAATTTTGAAAACAATAACTCTCCACTCTCAAACATTAAGTATGCGAGTGTGAAATCACGTGTGATTTCTAAATTATAATATCATAGGAACAATATCAGAGGACTGCATTAGAAATTTATGATAGTCTGAACTTCCGATATGTAAGTTTACTGATATAATAATAGTCATAACATATATCGGATAAAAAGCTCTAACAAAAGAGGCACTAAGCATATCTGGGAATTCATATCAGTTGTGGGAGAAGTTGAAGGACATAGTTAGAGATGACTAGCTCTCTAAATGACCTATCTCTACAAACCTACTAGAATACCATAGTCGAAGGGTCAGGCGTAATAAATGGAGAACTAGGAAATAATTCAAAATAGATGCACAGGTTGCAAGTTATTAGATTAAGGAAACCATGTTGGACCTTGAATCTAATGTCATTATTTTTCCTAATGAAACCTAAGAGGAATTAGGATAACCTAAGTTAATATTTTCTCCAATTCCATTGCGAATGGCAAATCAATGTTGCATTTTTCCTATCAGTCAATTGGAGTATGTAGAGGTGGATGTTGCAAGTGTCAACATGTTAAAATTAGAAACTAGGTCCAAACTCCATGTGGGTCACCTTATATATGGCAATTGATATTTTTATTGGATTCCTCTCATCGAGAGGTGTAGGATTGATCTAACAATCATTCGATTCCAACATGTATTCATGGAGATATGAATTTATTTTATTCTTGACAATTTATCAAGGTTGGCCAGCAAGAAAAACAGTGTTTTACACCCCCAATTTATCCTCAACGTGGCATATAAAAGGACCTTGTGGCATAAACACACTCATATCATCACTCATTCTTCTCTCTCTCCTACGCATTAGAGGAGCAAATCTCTCACACGTGTGGCTGGAGGAAGGAGGATGCAAAATTAGGGTAGCGTTGACTTGGGTTGACCGTGGTGTAGAAAGGCTGATTCTTGGCAGCATTGACCAGCGTGGAGGATACTTTGACTATGGTTTGGGTTGGGCAGCCTCTCCTAGGCTAGCCGCATTTCTTATCAGCATTTCAGAACCCTTTTTGACCAGCATTGACTGTCAAGGGTTGACCATAGACCTGTCCCTGTGTTGACTGTAGTTTGACCATCATTTCAGACTCTTTTGGGTTGTACATTCTTATTGTTGGAGGTTGAGTTGACTGAGGTTGACTTGAGGTCAATTCTAACATGTTTGGCCATCTTTGACTTTTCTAGTTATGATTTTGTTGTTGTTTTCATAAAATTACAGATTTGTGTAATTGTATTATCTCTCTCTCTCTCTCTGTGTTGAATTATTGAAGAATATAAGAAGAATTGATCAAGGATTTCCCCGCATTGGGGTTTGTCCCTGGATAGTGCCACATCTTGTGTCCTATTGTCTTGGCTTGTCTTCTACTATTCACTTTTATGTTCTATCTGCATTTTACTATCATGCTAATGTGATTTCTATTCTGGAAATTGATATTGGGTTAATAAGAAAATTTGAAGTAAATTTCTCTTAAGCATAAAGCATACCAAAATTAACATGGTATCAGAGCTGAGGTGAAGAAAAAGCTCAAGCAAGAGTGAAAGCGAAATCACTGAAGACAAAAGGAAAGGACAAAAGGCTCAATGGGTTCCTCATCCCACTTCCTGGCCGAAGACAACTTCGTGAGAAGTCTAACTATCATGGATGGAAGATGTCTCTTGATCTGACTTTGGAAGAGCAAGAAGTGTTGGACTATGTGAGGGGTAAAATTCTGTAGCCTCCATCAAATGCACTGGCTGCTACAAATAACAAGTACACTAAGGGTGAATTCAAAGCGAAGAAGATTATCTGAGATTCAATTGACAAGCGTTTCGTGGCCTACATTTCCGAGTTGAACACCTCCAAGGAGATCTACGATAGATTGGTAAGCTTGTTTAAAGTTAGTGATGGAAATCAAGTTTTGTTCCTCAAAAATAAGTTGAAGGATATTAAGAAGGGAAAGGATGAGGATATTCAATCCTACTTCTTAGGGATCACTGAGATCAAGAATGATCTTCTATCAATTGGAGAAGTCATTCCTGACAGGAAACTAACTATCACTACCCTTGGAGGGCTCCCATCCGAATAGTATATATTTAGAACCACTCTTCTCAACAATGATCGAATTTCGGGATTTGAAGAATTGATGTCGAGATGCATTCAAGAAGAGGCAAGATTGGTGGAGCAATAAATGCCTTTAAACAGAGGAAACCCCACTACTTTCTCCTCTCATGCCAAAAGGAGAAATAATTTTGGGTCTAAGGTCATTTCAAAGGAAAGCTCAGATCGAAGGGTGGAAGGAAGGGAAGATGCTTTGTTTGAAATAAATTTAGCCATTATGCGAGGGAGTGTCCAAATAGAAAGGACACATCACATGATGATGATCAAAATCACTCCAAGGGAAACTTCAACAACAATCAAAGGAATGGCAAAGGAAAGAGGAATGCGGGAAATCAAGGAAATGGTCAACCCTCCAAGAAAGAGAGGAACTAAAGGTATGAATCAAATGTTGTAAATAATAAGAAAGATGAGTATTATCTAATATTCACTTTCTTTACTACCTCTCCTCCGGACTCGTTGGGAAATTGGCTTATTGATAGTGGTGCCGCAAGGCACTTCACTGGTTACAAGGAAGCTCTCTCTAATCTGATAGAGAAGGAGACAAACTTGGAGATTATTCTTGGAGACAATTTTACCTATCCTGTAAAGGGCGTAAGGAATGTTACTCTTCAATTAACTCAGGTTTACACGATCCATTTGCAAGAAGTCTTATATGTACTTGATCTCAAGAAGAACCTGGTGTCCATTTCGGGAATGGAAGACAATGTTAGAAAATTATATGTTACAGAAATATAAACATAGAAAACACATAAAAAAAGAGAGACATAGATATAGATGGTTCACCCAATTTGGGCTACGTCCAAGGAGAAACAATAAATCCTTCCTTTTATATTATCCATCAAACTGAAGAGATACAACCTACAACAGATTCATTGTAATACCCTCTTCGCTCTCACACAATCTCCTCTCTCTTTCTCACTCAGAATATAGATCTACATAAACGCAATACAATTCCCTCATATATAGCAAGGGGTTTCCTTCTAAGGCAAAAAACCATAAATTAAACATAACTTCTACTGTTAGATCTCTGCCTAATGAATGGCCTAGATTGACTACGAAATTACAACATTTTACAAGGCAATTTTACATCTATTTTTAGCTTTAGGAGTGCTACCCCCAATCCCCCACCCGGGGGGTGGGGGGGGGCTCCTAAAGATCACAACTGCCCCCCCTGGACCCCCCTTGAAGTGCAAATATTACGAGTGTCATTACTGCCACATTGCAAACTAGGGTCCAATGTGGTGATACCTTTGAATAAAGAACATAATCAGGCTCAACACCCAACAATCTCCCACTTGGAGACTTATTATTGCAACTCCAACGCTACTTCATTTGTCGGAAAATGACTCCACTTTGGACCTGGCTGTTTCTCATCTTCTTCATCATACTTGAAGACCAATTGAAACTAAGCAAAATCTCAGTTTCTCCCTGGTTACAACTTTTTTTAACATATTTGCAGGATTTTTGCTAGTGTGTATCTTTTCCAGCTTCAACTTTCCATCTTCCAATGCTGACTGTATGAAATGGTAATTGAGTTGTATATGTTTAGTCTTGGAATGAAATGCATAGTTCTTTGCAAGATGTATGGCACTCTGGCTATCACTGTATAACCTTCCCAACTCCTGCTTCTTACCCAATTCATCCAGAAACCTTTGTAACCAAATCATTACTTTACTAGCCTCTATAGCAGCAACATACCCTGCTTCCGTTGTTCAAAGTGCAACAAAACTTTGCAGTTTTGAAACCCAACTTAACAGTTGTTCCACCTACAGTAAACACATACCCTATTGTGCTCCTCTTGTTATCTCTATCACCCGCCATGTCTGCATCAACATATCCCTTTAGAGATATGTTTGAACCATCAAAGCATAATGCTTGATTTGTGGTACCTCTCAAATACCTGAGAATCCACTTCACCGCCATCCAATGTTCTTTTCCTGGATTCTTCATGTACCCGCTTACAACTCCCACTGCATGTGCAATATCAGGCCTTGTGCAGACCATTTCATACATTAAGCTTCCAATTGTTGATGCATATGGAACTTTAGACATATAAGCCATTTCTTCCTGAGTCTTGGGACACCTCCTTACTTAGTTTGAAATGGGTAGTCAAAGGTATACTAACTGATTTTTCATTTTGCATATTAAATCTTTTCAACACCTTTTCTATGTACTCACTCTGAGACAATGTTAATTTTCGATTCTTCCTGTCTCTAGTTATTCTTATACCAAGGATTTGTTTTGCAGTGCCTAAATACTTCATTGAAAATGAGTTCACCAATTTTATTTTTAGCAATTTTATTTCCTGGATGTTAGAAGCTGCAACAAGAATGTCATCTACATACAATAACAATAGTAATATAGTTGCCATCATTTTGCCTTTTGAGATAAACACAATGACCAAAGTGGCATCTAGTATAACCTTGTTCAAACATAAACCTGTCAAATTTTAGATACCACTGCCTTGGAGCCTGTTTTAAGCCATATAAGCTCTTCTTCAACCTGCACACTAGTTTCTCCTTACCTTTTACCTCATATCCTTGTGGCTGCTGCATATATATCTCTTCCTCCAACTCCCCATGGAGAAAGGTTGTCTTTACATATAACTGCTCAGGATGCAAATCTTCAGCTACTACTAGACTTAAAATAGTTTTGATTGAAGTAATTTTAACAACAGGAGAAAATATCTCATCAAGATCTATACCCTTTTTCTCTGCAAACCCCTTCACCACAAGTCTAGATTTATACCTTTTTCTACCTCCATCTTCTTCCTTCAACCTGTAAACCCATTTATTCTGCAATGTTGTTTTACCTGCAGGAAACCTAACTAAGTCCCAAGTCTGGTTATGTGCCAAGGAGTCCACCTCTTCTTTCATGGCTTGCTTCCACTTCTTCCTGGTTTCTAGCTGCACTGCTTCTTCATAACATTCCGGTTCACTAGAATCAGTCAACAATACATAATAAAATGAAGGAGAGTATTGTTCAGGGGATCTACTTATCCTAGTAGATCTTCTAACACCACTTTCAGGTGTTTGAGGTTCTTGTTGTTGTTGTGGTTGTTGTTGTTGTTTTGGCCGTTGATCATTATGATTTTCAGGCACCTTCACTTTTTCAGTGATGTCATCAAGGATTGTGTATTCTCTCTTTTCTTTTTCTTGTTTCTTTTCCGGCATCTCATCCTTATACAAAACCTTTTCATTGAATATGACATGTCTGCTCCTAATGATTTTTTGTTTTTCATAATCATAAAAGCGATAACCAAAATCATTAACAACATATCTAATAAAGATATATTTCTTTGATTTTGCCTCAAGCTTGGTTCTATTTTCTTTATTAATGTGGACAAAGGCTTCACAACCAAAGTCTTTAAAAATGAGTAGTTTACCTTTTTACCTATCCATGCCTCCTCTGGAATACCACCATCCAAGGAACTTGAAGGCCCTCTATTTTTTGATGATGATGGTGGTGGTTAACATCCACTGAGACCAAATTATTCTATCAGACCTATAATTTTCTTAGTTTTTAATTATCTGGCTCCTCGTCTTTCTTGGCGAGATTGGTGATGTAGCTTTATTTTTTTTCTCTATGGTATTCCAACTTCCTTTATCTTGCATCTCCGTCATCTCTTCTAGTTCTTGGGACATTGGTGTCTTAGCTTCATGATCTATTGTGTTCCTGCTTTTGAAGATAGTCGAAGAAGAAGTTTGGTCTAGGGGATCTTCTTTGTTGGTAAACGAAGATTTATTTTCTGCGGTATTCGAATCCTCATAATTGTTGATGCTTGAGGGGTTGTTGAGTTCACTTTCCCCCTTCTTGTCTTGAGAGTTGTTTCTTTCATGCCTAATTTCTTGTGATTTAGAGTTTTCACGAGAGTATTCTTCTTTGATTATAGTGTAGTGTTCTTTTTGTGCTCCTTCCCACCATGTAGATCTGTGGTGATTTATTAGATAAACAATAGTATCTACAACATCTGCCCAAAATTGTAAAGGAAATCCTACATGCAATCTCATGCACCTTGCACGCTCCATGATTGTCATGTTCATCTTTTCTAACACACCATTTCCTTGTGGCGTTCCTGGAACTGTCTTCTCTCTGCGAATTCCATTCTCTGAACAGTACCTATCAAACTCTTTGCTACAATATTCACATCCATTGTCTGATTTGAGACACGCCAACCATTTTCCTTTCTCATTTTCAACCAAAGCTTTCCATTTCTTGAAAGTATCAAATATATCAGATTTATTTCGAATACAATAAATCCATGTTTTTTTGGTTTTATCATTAATAAAAGTAACATACTAGCAAGAGCCACTGGGAGGTAATACCTGAGAAGGTCCCCATACATATGTATTCACAAGCTCTAATTTTTCGCACTTCTTTTCTTTCCCAACTCTGAGGAATCTGACTCTCTTTTGTTTTCCATAAACACAATTCTCACAAAATTTTAAATCAACATGCTTCAAAACTGGCAACAGATTTCTTGACAGAATAATTTACATCCCCTTCTCACTCATGTGCCCAATTCTATGATGCCACAATGTCATGTCTTCTCCTATAGAGGTTAAAGAATTAACATAATTAGAAATACCATTGCATAAATACAATGTACCAACCTTTTCTCTTTTTGTTATTACCAAGGATCCTTTAGTGACCTTCCAGGTTTTATCTGTAAAAGTAGTCACACAACCTTCACCTCCCAACTGCCCTGTTGAAATTAGATTTTTCTTCAGATCTGGAACATGCCTTACCTCCTTCAATAGCCATTGATTTCCATTCCATTGTTTTATAAAAATTGTACCCATTCCAATAATTTTATAAGGTTTATCATCATCCAATCGAACCTGTCCAAAATCTCCTTGAGCATAATCATGAAAATGTTTCCTATCAGGTGTTACATGGAATGAGGCCCCTGAATCTACCACCTAGGAATCAATAATATTTTCTAAGGAAAGAATCAAAGCATCTTGCAACAAATCACCTGTCACATTCGCTTCATGATTGTTTTCTTACTGTGCGTCTCCTTCTTTTCCCTTCCAAGACTTGCAGTCTTTCTTCAGGTGTCCTTTCTTCCCACATTTCCAGCACACTATCCCCAATCTGGACTTGGATCTACCTTTCCTTGACTTACTGTGATATCTTGGGTTCTTTCCTCTTTCCATTTTTCTTCCCCTAGTCTTTGCATTCAAAGCATTACTTGATGTCTCACAGGAGCTTTTCCGTTGCATTTCCTTACTAAGGATTGCACCAACAACATCATCAAACTTTAAAGTAATAGATCCAGAGACAGAGTTACTAATGGCCATAACTAAACCATTCCAACTTTCTGGCAATGAGCACAGAAATAACAGAGCCCTAACTTCATCATCAAAAGTTACCCCTACAGAACTTACCTGATTGGTAATTGTATTAAATTCGTTTAAATGATCAACAACAAATCCACCTTCTGACATCTTCATATTAAATAAATGCTTCATAAGAAATACCTTATTTGAGGCTGAGGGTTTTTCATATAGTTTGGCCAATGCCGACATTAAACCCTATGTTTTCATTTCCTTTGAAATATTAAAGGCTACCGACGTAGCTAGGCACAGTTGTATTGTTCCAAGTGCCTTTCTATCAAGAATATCCCATTCTCTGTCTATCATACTTGTCAGATTCTTTGTATTTCCGCTCAATGGTTGGTATAGATCTTTCTGGTACAAATAATCTTCCATCTGCATCTTCCATAGCTGGTAGTTTTGATCATTAAATTTTTCTACCCTAAACCTACCATCTTCCGCCATTGCTCCCACTCGAGCTAGGAACCCTTTTCTCGTGCGAGTTTATCAACCAAATAACCTTCAGCTCTGATACCAGTCGTTAGACAATTATATATTATAGAAATATAAACAAAAAAAACACATCAAACAAGAGAGACACAGATATACGTGGTTTACCCAATTTGGGCTACATCCACAGAGAAATAGCTAGTCCTTCCTTTTATATTATCCAACAAACTGAAGAGATACAACCTACAGTAGATCCATTGTAATACCCTCTTTGCTCTCACACAATCTCCTCTCTCTTTCTCACTCAGAATATAGATCTACATAGATGCAATATAATTCCCTCATATATAGTGAGGGGTTGCCTTATAGGGAAAAAAACCCTAAATTAAACATAACTTCTACCATCAGATCTTCGCCTAATGAACGACCCAGATTGACTACGAAATTATAAAATTTTACAAGGAAATTTTACATCTATTTTTAGCTTCGAGGGCGCTCCCCCGATCCCCCACCAGGGGGGGCTCCCAAAGATCGCAGTCACCCACCCCTGGACCCCCCTTGCAGCACAAATATTACGTGCGACGTTTCCGCCACATTACAAACTGGGGTCCAATGAGGTGATACCTCTAAAAAGAGAACATAATCAGCAGGGAAAATTTTAAGGATGAGGTGTTCACTTGGTTCTGTCACTTGAAAGCCTTGATTGAAAATCAAACCGAGAAGAGAATCAAGATATTAAGGATTGATAATGGGACCGAGTATGAATCCAATGATTTCCATGGCCTTTGAAAAGAATTTGGAATTAAGAGGGAGACTACAACACCATACAATAATCAACAGAATGGTGTGGTTGAAAGGAAGAATCATACGATTGTGGAAGTTGTTCATGCCATGCTCCATGATCAAAGGCTTCCGAAGTTTTTGTGGGCCAAAGCTACAGATGCCACCGTATATGTTCAAAACCAATGCCCTCATCAAGCATTGGACTCCAAGACTCCTGAAGAAATGTTCACTGGTAAGAAACCTGATGTCTCTCATTTTAGAATTTTTGGAAGTCTCGTATACTTTCATGTGGCGAAAGAGAAAAAAAGCAAATTGGGTGCATCTGGAAAGAAAGGAATCCTTGTGGGCTATAACAAAAATTCTAAGGGCTATAGAATTTATGTGGCTAGTCAAAGGGAAGTTGAGATAACTCATGATGTCACCTTTGATGAATATATGGCTCTTATAAAAGTTGACAATCTTCCTATTCCAAGGAAGGATAAAGAAGTTGACACCAGGAAGTCGAATGAAAAAGAAGATGAAACGATGTCGGATATTGAAGAACCTATGGATCCTATTGATCCTCCTCCTCAAGATCCCTCCTCCTTTAGGAAGAGGCCCTCATGTCTTAGGGGGACTCTTGAAGATGCCGAGAAACATACTACACCCAGAGGGACTTTTCGTGAAAGCAAGAAGTCGATTAGGTATTAGGGATACTTGACCATTATGAGCACCATCGTGAAGCATAAAGTATGGAAGGATTCTATGAATGAAGAATACGATTCCATCATGAAGAATGATGTCTGGGATGTGGTCCCCAAACCCCAAGACAAATTAGTTGTCACCTTGAAATGGCTTTTCAAAATCAAGCATGGAGGTGATGGGAGTGCTGAAAAGTACAAGGATCACTTTGTTGCTCAAGGCTTCTCTCAAATGGAATGTTTGGATTATGATGAGATATTTTCACCTGTTTCTCGATACACCACCATCCACTCACTCATATTCCTTGCTAGTTCACAAGGATGGAACCTACATCAGATGGATGTCAATACCACATTCTTGCATGGTTCAATTAAAGAGGAAGTCTATGTGGAACAACCGAGGGGTTTGATATTCATAATCAGGAATCTCATGTATGCAAGTTGAAGAAAGCTCTCTATGGGCTGAAGAAAGCACCCCGAGCTTGGTATGAGAGGATCGATAGCTATTTGATGAAGTTGGGATTCACTAGGAGTGAAGTCGATATGAACCTTTACTTTAAGGTTGAAGATGATAAGCCTCTCATACTGATGTTGTATGTTGACGCCATCTTTCTGATAGGTGCATACCCTCTCATTCACAAATGTAAGAGGGAGTTGGCTTCCGACTTTGAGATGAAGGACCTAGGACTAATGCACTATTTCCTAGGACTGGAGGTCTAGCAAAAGCTAGGAGAAATTTTCCTATCTCAAGGAAAATACGTGGTGAAGATATTCGAGAGATTTGGAATGGTGGACTGCAAGCCCGTGACTACCCCAATGGAGCTTAACTTCAAGAATTTATGGGGTAGTATTTTCAAACATGTATTAGGAAATCCTTCTAAGTATCGTCAACTCATAGGAGCACTGATTTTCTTGGTGAACTTCCATCCGGATATATGTTTTATAGTCAACACGTTGAGCCAATATATGGTTGAGCCTCATTGCTCACATTGGATTGTTGCAAAGAATGTTTTGAGATATCTTTGGGGTACAATCACTCATGGACTAAGATACACTACTGGAGATGTAAGGTTGCATGGTTATTCCGATTTTGATTGGGCAAGTAGTGTGGCAGACCAAAAGAGAACTTTCGGGTGTTGTTTCTCTTTAGGTTTTTCTTTGATATCCTGGATGAGTAGGAAGCGGAATTCGGTGGCGTTGAGCACCACTTAGGCCGAATACATTGTTCCAAGTATGGCTTCCTATGAAGCTATATGGTTGAGGAAGCACTGGATACTACAATGATCCTCTTCAACAACCATAGTGGGATTTGTCTATCATAGAATCAATTCATGATCGCTCCAAGCACATCAATATCAGGTACAATTTTATCTGGGATATGGTACAACGAGGAGAAATAAGGCTCCATTATATTGGGACTGATGAGAAGGTCGGTGACATTATGACAAAGCCCCTGGGAAAGGTCAAATTCTTGGCAAATGACTAGGAGTCGTGGAGAGACCCTCTTATGATGGTACTGTATGATATATACATTGAGCTCTGGGAGCTCTGGGGGGCTTGGGGTACTTGGAGCGATGAGCAACCATAGGGTGAGTGGTTCATCCTTCCCCTAGTGGCTTGCTATGTATAGGGTGAGTGGTTCAGCCTTCCCCTATGATACCCCATAGCGACATGTAGGCAGGATCTCTTGTTGAAAAATTCTACCCATGCAGTCTAGGACTCATGGGAAGTACATCTCATCTAGCCAATGAGTAGGGAAATGAGGATAGGGACCATAGTACTACCGATGGATGCATCATGTACTACCATACTCTCTATGCTAGGATGATATTGATATAGGATCAATTGGAACTAACTTTGGGTCAGTAAGAGTGGTATGAGACACTCTCTTTATTTGGAACTGATTTCGGATCAGTAAGAGTGGTATGACACACTCTCTTCATTGGGACTAACTTCAGGTCAGTAAAAGTGCTATTAGACACTCTCTTTTATCTGGGATTGACTTCGGGTCAGTAGAGGATGGCATGATACATTCTCGATCACTTCTTATTCTTCATATTTTAGAAGAGTAGTGCATTAATGGCAGAGATAGTACCGATAGACAGATGGATTAGTAGATGGAGTTCTTCCTAATTGAGAGGGAGTGTTAAAATTGGAAACTAGGGCCAAACTCCATGTGGGTCACTTTATTTATGGCAACTGATATTTTTATTGGATTCCTCTCATCGAGAGGTGTAGGATTGATCTAACGATCATCCGATTCTGACATGTATTCATGGAGATATGAATTTATTTGTATTCTTGACAATTTGTCAAGGTCAACTAGCAAGCAAAATAGTGTTTTACACCTCCATCTTATCCTCAACGTGGAATATAAAAGGAGGAGACCTTGTGGCATAAACACACTCATCTCATCACTCATTCTTCTCTCTCTCCTATGCATTAGAGGAGAAAATCTCTCACACGTGTGGCTGGAGGAAGAAGGATGAAGAATTAGGGTAGCATTGACTTAGGTTGACCGTGGTGCAGAAAGGTTGATTCTTGGTAACGTTGACCAACATGGAGGATACTTTGACTGCGGTTTTGGTTGGGTAGCCTCTCCTAGGCTAGCTGCATTTCTGATCAGCATTTCAGACCCCTGTTTGACCACCTTTTGACTAGCATTGGCTGTTAAGGGTTGACCACAGACCTGTCCCTACGTTCACTGCAATTTGACCATCATTTCGGATTGTTTTGGGCTGTACATTCTTGTTGTTGGAAGCCGAGTTGATTGAGGTTGACTTGAGGTCAATTCTGACCTGTTTGACCATCTTTGACTTTGTTGGTTAGGGTTTTGTTGTTGTTGTCATAAAATTACAGATTTCTGTAATTGTACTATCTCTCTCTCTCTCTGTTGAATTATTGAAGAATATAATAATAATGAATCAATGATTTCCCTGCACTGGGGTTTGTCCCTGGATGGTGCCACATCTTGTGTCCTCTTGTCTTGGCTTATCTTCTGTTGTTTACATTTATGTTCTAGTTGCATTTTACTATCATGCTGATGTGTTTGTTATTCTGGAAATTGATATTGGCCTAATAAGAAAATTTAAAGTAAATTTCTCTTAAGCATAGAATATACCAAAATTAACATACCTAAAATACCATGATGTTTTCACTATTGTGTTAATGCCCATGTAATAGAGGATTGTCTTGAATTGATTACCCAATGGGATGAGCGAAATCAATAGAGGGGCCAATTTGATTAATTTAGAGTTGTGGAAACTATAAAAATTCCAATAGCCAATCATCAATGTTGTTACCTGAGGAGGCACTCGAACTGGTGTTGATAAGGGAACTTTCTAACAACCCATCATTAGGAAGGTTGAACCTCAATTGTTCCTAGATATTTTGAATGATGAGCAACTCTCTAATCAATTGTGGGAGAAGTTGAAGTACATAGTAAGAGATGAATAGCTCTCTAAATGACCTATCTCTGCAAACCTACTAGAATACCATAGTCGAAGGGTCAGTCGTAATAAATGGAGAACTAGGAAATAATTCAAGATAGATGCTCAGGTTGCAGGCTATTAGATTAAGGAAACCATGTTGGACCTTGAATCTAATGTCATTATTTTTTCCAATGAAACCCAGGAGGAACTAGGATAACCTAAGTTAATAGTTTCTCCAATTCAATTGCGAATGGCAAATCAATGTTGCATTTTTCCTATTAGTTGATTGGAATATGTAGAGGTGGATGTTGAAGCTGTCAAAACCTATGCAAACTTTGAGGTTATTGACATTATTGGAGACAAGGATCAATATCCTACTTTATTAAAGGTTTATTAGGCCTTTGAAAATTATTCTATTATTGATTTGAAAAGGGTTATCATGATCTTTGAAGTTGATGGGACTAGAGTTATTCAACTCTTGGATCCTTATCAAGGTCCCAGATTCAAAAAAATTGTTGATGGTGTGGAATATCCTAATGTCCTTTATCAATTGTATCAAATAATCATATGACAAAGGGAATATTACATCAACCTTATAGCTAATGGATTTATCAGTAGGTGAAGTCTCCAGAACATAGAAGCGGATTCTGATGTTGCACTAGAAGAGTGGCAACAAGGATCATGAACTATATTCCCAAAGAAATACAACTTTACAATTTTCTCAATGGCTTGGGACGAAGGGAAGAAACTATCCCTTTTTTTATGTTCTTGTTCCTATATGCATTTTTTTAAGGGATACTGAACCAGTGAACTTACTATTATGGAAGAACAAATGTTTCCTTTAATGGATGTGGCACTGCAATCTACTCCTTCCTGGTGGTGGGTAACCCATCACAACAATCTTTTGTCTTGGGAGATAGCTAGGTTTTCCCTTCTTTGTAGATTTTCTACATCATAGAAAGGAGAAAATTCAATTCCTTTGTATCAAGGTCACACTAGTCTTGAAAATCATGTTAAGTCATGTGTCACATTCTAAAAAATGACAAGTTACTTGTTGAATTATCATGTATCAATTTAGGATTTATCCCAAAGGATTGGTTTTTTAAAGAGGAAATGAAAATACAAACCTATAACTAGGATGAATTAATTTACTAGTTCTATATTGATTTCAAATTTTTAGATGAAGATTTCGATAGTCCAAATTTTTTTAAAGAAATTAATCAGGTTATGTTTCCTACTAGAAAGCCCCTTTCAGAATCCTTTGAAAATATAAGTTGTGGTACTCTATATAATTCTGATTTTCATATGGTTGTTACTTACGGGAAGATTGATAAAAAACTATATGATGATGATTTTGAGGGGCTGATACATTTGTATTTTAAATAATATGAAGGAGAACAGAGTATGAAAGATGATCCTCCTCAAGATGCTTGTCCTTTACAACCCCTTAAGTTGTAGAAATTTAATATTGGTTCTGATGAGAAACCTAAATTAGCATCCATAGGAGATTATTGAGATGAGAAAACAACTAAAGAGAAGGAGTATGAAGGCTTATTTATCAAATCTATTTCATAACTAAAAGGCATCAAAGGAGATTTAGGTGAAATGAAGATAGTTTTGAAACTAGATGCGAGACAAGTGAAACATCGCCTATATCGGCTGAACCTGTAAGTTAAGGAGAAGGTCAAAAAAAGATTTACAAAATGATGGAGGTAGGGCTTATTTTTCCTCTAGATGAGGCTGAATGGATAAGTATTATAGTTATCCAGGAAAAGAAGGACTCTGATGATATTAGGGTTTGTGTAGTCTATCACAGTTTGAATAATACATGTGTTCATGACCCCTTCCTTTCTCCTTTTCGTGATGAGGTCTTCAAAAATGTTGTAGGATAGGAGGCCTATTATTTTACAGGTTATTTTTCAGGCTATCATAAGTTTAGGATTGCAGATGAAGAAAAAAGGAACATTGTTTTTATTGCATAATGGGGATCCTATGCATTTCATGTAATTCCATTTTGACTCAGGAATGCTCCTACAATTTTTTCCAGGATTGTCATTGCATATTTTAGAGAATACATACATATTTTTATGGAAGTGTGTATGGATGATTGGATTGTTTATAGTCTATTTAAGAAACATGCAATTCTACTCAAGGTAATGTTTGACCAGTGTAGACAACTATAAATTTCCCTTAATTTAAAGAAATGTATTTTTTGTGTGCCATTTGGGAATTTGTTGGGACATATTGTCTGTAAAATTGGTGTATTAGTTGATCCAACTAAATTTATGATAATTCTTAACATGCCACCTCCAACGAGCATTAAGCAACTTAGATTTACTCAGGGACATAAAGGCTATTACCACAAGCTTATATGTAATTATGCTTTTATCACTGCTCCACTTGAGAAACTTCTAAAGAAAAATGAATCTTTTGTATGGAATCTTAAGTGTGATGTTTCATTTTAAACATTAAAAGAGAAATTGGAAATTTCTCTTATTCCATCTTACCCTAATTGGAGTAAGGAGTTTCATGTGCATATCGATGCTTTCAAGATTGCTCTTGGTGTTTTTCTTTCACAACCAAGAGAAGGGAACTTGGATCATCCGATATATTTTTCGAGTAGGAAGTTATCAATTTTGAAGTGAAATTATACTATTGTTGAATGAGAAGCTTTGACGATGGTGTATTCCTTTCTGAAGTTTCGCCACAATTTTTTTGTTGGACATTTCAAGTTTTTCATAGACCGTTCAACTTTGAAGTATCTAGTGAATAAGCCCGCCATGGAGGGAAGGATCTGTCAATGGATTTTTTTTTTAAGAGTTCTCTTTTGAAGTCATTGTGAAACTTGGGGGATCTAATGTGGGATTTGATCATATTTCTCAATTGGAGTCGGGATAATTAGGGGATTCCTGTTGATGACAACTTCTTGATGTTGATTTTTTTTTAATTGGAGTTGCTCCTAATTATTTATAGGATATTTATTTTTCCTAACTACTGGTATTTTCCCTAAGGGTTATTCCATACAAAAAATAGAATCTTTTAGTCATATCTGTTAACTATCAGCTTATTGCAGGCCAGTTATACAAATTAGGCCTCAATAGTATTCTCTACAGATGTGTCTCCAATCATGAAAGGGATGATATTCTATGAGAGTGTCATAGTGGAGTTGCAGGAGGACATGTTGGAGGAAAGCGTACCACTCATAAATTACCACAAGAAGGAGTTTGGTGGCCAACGTTGTTTAAGGAGGCCAAGGAGTTTTCCAAAACTTTTTATTTTTGTAAAAGGGTTGGGAGACCTTCTCATTGAGATGAGCTTCCATTACATCTAGTTCGAGTGTTATGGGATTTTGATAAGTAGGTTGTTGACTTCATTGAACCTATCAACCCTCCTGTGTGACATTCGCTAGAAAGATACATTATTACCACAACATACTATCTCATGAGATAGGAAGAAGTTTCTCTAGTGAAAGACTTTACTGTCAGTACTGCAACTTGTTTCAACTTTGAGAATATGATTACTAGGTTTTGTTGCTCAAGGAGTCTAACTAGTAATGAAGGGGTCCATTTTATTAATGATAGTATTGCAACTCTAACTTAGAAGTTTCTTATTCAACACCATAATCCGCAGGCCAATGGTACAGTGGAGGCATTTAACAAAATTCTCGAGAAAGGCCTCACCAAAGTTTGTTCATCTAATAGAGATTATTGGGATGAGAGAGTTCTTGCGACACTTTGGACCTACAGGACTACCACTAAGATGTTACACAAGTACACTTCGTTCCAATCAGTATATGGAAAAAAAATTGTAGTCCCTATGGAATTACTCATTCCTAATTTATACATTGCACAAGCCACCAGGATGACAGATGATCATTCAACCACAAAACGAATCTGGGAGTTATGGGAATTAGATGAACATATATCTTTAGAAAATTTTCATCCAAGTGTGGAAAGTCAAAGACAAAGTTGTGTAATGATCACCAAATCAAGAAGAAATATTTTTTTGTTGAGGATTGAGTTCTCCTTTATGAAAACAAATACTTGAAAGATTTTGGAACTCTGTAGATAGTCCTCAACCAAAGAATTGTGCCAAAACATCAATTGTGAGGGGTTTTTTATAAAATGGATGACCCAAATATGAAAATACTTGTCTATGCCTATAATTCTTAATCCTTTAGATTAATCAAAGTGCTAATGTTCCATTATAACAACATACAATTTCTATAAGTTCTTTGAAGGAAGAATGTAGAAGAACTTAGAAGACCAAATATCCTTCCTAAACATCTAATCATTTGAGATGCGAGGAAACATATAGATGTATCTCTATAGTGAACAAAATATGTTTAAGTATGCATAGAAGCAATATCTATTGATTTATGAGTATCAAATTAAATAGATTGTTTAATTATTACATAGTATATAAAATAACCTTACTAGGGATATCGGAGGGAATAATATTCAGCGTTGCCCTTCCTAATGTCCTACACTATCTCAAAAATATGTAGAAACAGAATATGAAAATCACTAGAAAACACTCACAAGTACACAAATGTTGCATAAATGGAAACTAAAATCCTTTTATATCTTGAAGGTGAAAACATTATAGTAGTATCACTCCAAAAATATGCTCTAGTTACCAACCCTTCTTCAATCGAGTTACAAAGTATATATAGATTTTTTTCAAAAATCTCTAACCTATTACAACTTTTTGGAGATTCAAATCACCTATGACAAGCTAGGAGCATAGAGAACTCACTAAAATGATCCTAAAGATACAACCAAGAAAACAAATTCTAGGTATTTCCTCTTTGGGTGATTAGGACCGGACACAAAAATACAAGAAAGCCAAGGATCTCCCAAAGGTAGTTTGGGATGATGAGGGCCCAAGCCTACTAGCAAAGATATCAAAAGTAGTTACACTAACCTTCAGAAAATAGCCTTTGTCATTTCAAGTACCCAACATTCACAAGGGCACCCTCCAAAAGTAAAATGAAAGTGATACAACTTCTGTCTCAGGTACCACGGGCATTCCCCCTCGCAGTGACCTATGTGGTTCCTAGGAAAGGAAACTAAGCTCACTAGTTCATGGTCAGAAGCTGCATAGAATAGTCGTGGGTGCGCGATCCAATAAGTAGGAGAGGGGTTGTCTCTCTTTCCTTATATTCACATGTCCTCATGCTTAACTTCTATGTTAGAGGAGCTTTCCTAGACATCTTAACGATACTGGATTTCCACTCTTTAATAAACTTCTATCATTTTAGTTTAAGTGGCATTAGAGAGTTTACTCTCCACACACCTATTCCAAGGCCCTAAATGCCCTATACTAGTTGATGTTACTATGAAAAAAATTAAAATTCTAGTTCATTTTAAGTTTAAGTGCTTATTTTATTTTATTTTTATTTAAGACAAGGGACGCAGAAGTGCAACTGATGATGTTCTAACGCAAAAGAAATCAATAGAAAATCTAGGCTACATGAAAATGAAACACTTTTTTTTCTTCAATGAAAGATATTTCTACATGGGTTCTACGAGAAAGATAAGAAAGGAAAAACTCTTTTTCTTTTACTTTTAAGCACTCACACATTCAACACCTAACAAAAAAGACTAAATGATGTCTAAAATGCATCTACCCTAATGCACATTATAATGCAAATGAAATATTCAAAGAAAGGCTCAAAAGCAAACAAATTTGATCCCAAAAGTAAAATCCAATTCAACCAGCAAAGAGAGACAATATCCAAAGAAAAACACTCCTCAAGGAAAAAAGATGCTTAGCCTTAAGACAAGAACTCACACATTTTCCAAAAAACTCAAAAGACACAAAGCAAAAGAAAAGAAATACAAAGAAAATGTTTTCTTTTTCTTTTTACAAATTTTGAAAGACCAAAAAGTTGAGAAAGGGAAAACAAGTATCTATTTCAATACCAAAAGCATAAAAAATACCCAAACCCCACTAGTCACCAATGATCACAAGGATAAAATACTACAGTGGAATAACAAGCTTAATCACCTTAAATAACTTGATCAGAAAGATACAAAATATTCTGGAAATCAGAAAGATTTCAGAGAACTATAATCTCTCATTCATCCAAGAATTGTAAACACCTTTCGCAAAAAATAAAGGAAAAGTAAAAATAAGACAACTTCAAGGTTGAAAAATAAGCAATTCAAATATTGGGTTATAAACAAGTTAAAAACAACTAGACCTGATACAGAAGCACAAAACAACCAGAGACATCATAAATATGATCCGAAACCCAACTTCAAACACAAAAAACTTCAAAAACTACAAACCCTAGGTTGACATAGGCTTTTCTCAAACAAGATGAAGGAAACTAACAACAACAAACAACAAGACAATTCCAGGCTTCATTAATATCATAAAATCATAAACAAACTTGGTCAAACTCCCAACAAAAGCCAAAAATGAAATAATTCAATTTTTCATATTTGTACAGAATTGTTTAACTACAGAACCGTGTGTATACATGACTGTGTCTGAAGAAACTCGCGTATACATAGGTTTATTTGGAAGAAACTGCGTATATATGTGACTATCTACAATAAAAACAGCATATAAATGGAGAACTAAGGGAAAATAAAAAGATAGCCCATGTCCAAGAGATCAGGATGAATGAACAGATCGCTTCAGAGTCAAGAAGGTTGGAAAATTTCAAGAAACAAAAAAGCAAACCCAAATCAAAGAACAATAAGCCTTCTAGGAAATACTTAATGGAATTCCCCAGTGGAGTCACCAATTCTGTTGGTGGAAAAAATTCCCTAAGGAAAGGATTGAAAGCCTCAACAGAGCCGAACAAGTTAATCAACAAAGAGCAGTCAAATAATCATGCCAAACATATGAATTAATAAACATGTATTTGGAAACATACCTAGAGGTCCTATGTTTGATGATGTTCTCGTAGGGTCCAAACCCTCTTATTACTCCAAAACGAGCAAACCTACAAGTCAATTCATAGAAGAATATGCACAATGGATAATTCAATGTGCTTACACAAAAGATATGTTAGATCATCATATATAAGCATATAAATTATTATTCATGAGACAATAACATATTAGGAACAAGACATGAGCTTATTTATTTATTAACAACATAGGTACAGGAAAGGTACAACATGATCCATGCCAAAGGCACCGACGAATCCTTCCTCTGGATCCGTCCATCCCAAGCCATGAAGACAACCTCCCTAACAAGTACAAGGGTATGTTATAAGGATGATGAGCATATCTACAAAGGAAACCAGGTTTTCCTAGATACTGGGAGTACAGGAGGTGTAGGAAAATCAGAGTTGATCTGGGAGAAAAATGTGTATAATGTCAATAGCCCTTCTCTTGTATGAATTAGGCCTACCCAAGGGGTGTATATATACCACCTGAAATTGGATAATTCAATTATGCCACGGGCTCCTGTAAGTGGCCTCTCAGTAAAACCCATAAACCCTCCTGAAAAATAGCATTTTATTTTATTTTTTCATATTTTAAAAGGCATATGTAGGTGCAATGTTATAGGACCCACGTATGTACGTGATTTAGTGTGAGCAGAGTCACATATGGATTTTGAAATATTGTGTTTTAATATAAGATAAAGTCTGTATGGGAAAATGGACTGCCTAGGGCCATAAAAGAGCATCAAGTCTATAGGAGTGTTAAATGATGCTATAAAAATGACCTTGGTCTTATATATATTTTTACATGAATTTTTAACTGGGGTTGTTACATAACCCTCCCCCTTGGGAGAAAATTCTCCTCGGTGTCCAATGAGACCTATAAACCAACAAACTACTAAAAACAAAACATACTTCCTGTGGAGATTTATAACACAGCTCGTTGCAATATTTACACTAACCACTATTGAAGATATGAAAATCATACCGTTTACTGGATCTTTATAACATAGCTCGTTACAATATTTATAATAATAACCACATATATACTCATACACATTTGCTTCAACCAACAAATAATCATATTCTTTATGGAGCTTTATAAATCTAGCTTGATACAGTATTTAAAATAACATAAACATATATACATATGCACATTTTCTTAACCAGAAAATAAAAGGATACGATTCCCATATCAGTAAGAAGGGAATCTTGAGGCTCACACCTATACCCTCAAAGTAATACTAGGATTCACTTCCTTCCCAGGAAGTTTATAATCCATATTTAAAGTCAAAAATGAACCTAATGTCCAATGCTACAATCTTGTGCCACTTGTCCTCTCAATGAACAATTAACGGCTCATTGTTCTAAGGCACACTCCCAATGTACATATCATTCCATCTGGCAATGATAATGAATAAAAAAATCCATCCCCACCCTTCCCTTCTCTTCTACACATTCCCTCAGGAAATCTAGTCATCCCCTTCCATGCATTCACACACCTTCCAAGTTCTGCGGGCATCCCCTTCTCCGCTACACAGTCCCTTGGGTGACCCCTCCCTTGGCAAGATTTACTTGAATCAGAAATTCCAAAACCAAGGCATATCCCTAACTCAAAACCATCATATCGGTCATAGAATTCTCATGGAAATTAATGGACATTATTGGGTACCAGTGTCCTACAATGTCCTTGCTCCTTAAGTGCTTTACCATCATACTACTGCCTATTCTAATTCCTTTCACTATTGCTGCTAATTCTTGCAGTCAATTTCATCCATGATTTCCTATATCAAGCACATAAATTCCATTAGACTCAAAATGAATTGAAATAAATTCACACCATATCTCATCGATGGCCTGTCCATAAGGTACACTTGAAATTCTATCTACTTCCTGTCACAACAACTCAAACTAACCGTTTGATCAAATCATCATGTATAAACATATCACATCTGGTTAGCTCAAATTGCAACCATCATAAATCAAAATCATGAATCACACGAAATCATCATAAACTGGAATCATAGATCACATGTAACCATTATAAATCAGAGTCATAAATCACATGCATAATAAAACTGAAATAAAATACTGGTACTTATCCTTTAATTGATCCTTTTCTACTTCCTTTTTCCTTTCCGTACGCACACTAGATCGATTGCCACACCCATCAAACACATAGTGCATTTTTCTTTTCTTCAATCACACACACATACACAGGTACATCACAACACATGCATCCACACACAACATACGATACCACACAATGCATACACCTACACCTGATATACATCACGACACATACACCTACACCCAATGTACAGCACAACACAACACATACTCCCACATCCGATGAAAAATACAATACACATATGTACAAATAGTAAAACACAATGAATACACATATCGTGATGCCATGACTACACAATGCACATACATGCTACCGCATGTACACAAAACAGCATGTACGACATGCACACAATACCACATGTGCACCAATACCACATGTACAACATGTATACAGTACCACCTATACACAACACCACTTTCACAATTTGTACACAACATCGCATGTACATGGCACCATCAGCACAATGTGTACACAATACCACATGTACACTGCAGCACCTACACGACATGTACATGACACCATGTGTACACAATGCCACATGCAAAACATGTACACAACACCACCTACACATAGAAAAACATGTACAATATGTACCCAATACCACATGTACAATCATGCACACAACACCATATGTACATAGCACCACATATACAACATGCACGCAACGCCATATGTACATAGCACTGCATATACAACATGTAAATAGCACCACATGTACACAACACCGCATATCCAACATGCTCACAATACGATATGTACACACCACCATATATACAATATGCACACATATACTATACGTACACAACATCATATGTACATAGCATTGCACATACAACACACACACAACATTATACATACATAGTACAATATATGCAACATGCACATAACACCATAGGTACTATTTTACTTTCATGAACTATTTGATTTTCACTTTCATGAACTGGAACACTATGCCACGAAGTGTCCACACAATAAGGCAAGTAAGAATACCTTAGAAGGAGCAGTAGTTGAAGCTATTTCTTCACAATTCGAACCTGATTTCACCCTCATCGCTTGTATGATGAGCACCATGATGGGTAGTGCGTGGTATCCAGATAGTGGAGCCTCATTCCATATGACAGGCAATTGAGAATTCATCAGTGACTTGGAAGAGAAGGACCTCCAGATGTGCATTGAAATGGGAGATGATGGAAGGTATAGTGCTACTGTTATTGGTACAGTTACTTTTCATAGGGAGTTTGGCTCCCCTCTCAAATTAAAATATGTGATGTATGTTCTGGGTCTGAAGAAGAATCTCATTCCAGAGTTTATGTTGGAAGACGTGGCTATGATGTGATATTTAGCGAAGGAAAGGTGTTCCTTAGACACATTTCCATAGGACAAGTGAAGTGGATCAAGGTTTGGGTGAAGAACCTCTACAAATTGGATTTATAAATTTGCAACATTGAGCACAAAAGCAGAGAAGGTGTAGAGCCAAGACATCGGTGAATTATGGCATAGAAGATTGGGCCATTTGCACCATGGCACTTTGAATATCATGCAGCATATTTCTACAGGCCTTCCCAAAGGTGCATTGGAGTTGAGAGATACATGAAAAGGGTGTACATTTGGGAAGTACACGAAATCCACCTTCAATGAGAGACAATAAAGTGCAAGTAGTACATGAAAGAGTTCACTCAAATGTGTGTGGACATTTCTCGACAGCCTCCATGGTAAAGCACAAGTATTATGTGATATTTGTGGATGATTCCTCATGGAAGTGTTGGATCTACTTCATGTAGAAGAAAGACCATACACTCTTCAAATTTGTTGAGTTTAAAGAACTTGTTAAGAAATATACTAACAAGATAGTGAAGGCTTTCAGGAGTGAGAATGGTGGAGAATATGTGTCGAATTATTTAAGAACTTTTGTGCAAAAGAAGGCATTCGACGGGACTTGACAGCACCTCATAACCCAAAGTAGAATGGGTTGGCTAAGAGGAAGAACATACGTATTGTGGGAGTTGCACAGGCCATGTTGCATGATCAGATCCTACTGTTGCACTTGTGGGTTGAAGCATGCAACATTGTTGATTATTTGTATAACAAGAGTCCTCACAGGATTATTGGCATGAGTACACCAGAGGAAGATTTTTCAGGGAAGAAACCAGATGTGTCACACTTCAGGATATTTGGATCATTAGTTTACTGTCATGTTTCAAAGGATGCAAGGAAAAAGCTAGAGCCTACAACTTAGTTGGGAATATTTGTGGGGTACACAGAAACACCTCACAACTATCATGTGTACTTTCCATCTCTCAGGATGACAGTTGCCCCAAGAGATGTGAAGTTTGATGAGGAGAAGGCAATGAGGTGTTCCATTGAGAGGGAGATTTAGTTGCATTCAGAACATGAGATTTTGGCTCCAAATGAGGAAACTCAGGAAGTTGTGGAGCATCCACAAGAAAAGGTAGAGAGAGTGGAGACTTCCACTCAAGAAGAGACATCCATAGATGGAAAGAAGTGCACCAGAGAAGGTGACATATTATTGCATGATGCTAGAGAGAATGTGGGAGCACCCACATCACAACGCAGGTAGGGGAGGTCACTAGATCGGTACACTTTCTACATGGCTCTGATGACTGATCTTGTAGATACTGAACCATCCTCATTTGAGGAAGTAGTGCAACAACTAGTATGGGTTGATGCCATGGTACAAGAGTATGATTCAATTATCAGAAACAATGTTTGGGAAGTGGTACCAAGACCAGAGGACAAGTTAGTTTTAGGTTCCAGTTGGATCTACAAGGTGAATTAAGAAGTAGATGGAATCATCGAGAAACACAAGGCCATATGTGTTTCCAAGGGGTTCTCTTAGGTGAAGGGAATTTACTATGAATATAACTTTTCTCCAATTGCAATGTACTCTTCAATCAGATTAATTCTAGCTCTTGCAGCGCATATGGGATGGAAGATACATCAGATAGATGTGAAGACAACATTTCTTAATAGAGTGATTGAGGAAGAGAAGTACATTGAGCATCCATAAGGATTTGATACCTTTGACAAAGAGTCGCATGTGTGTAGACACAAGAAATCATTGTATGGATTGAAATAAGCACCTCGTGTTTGGTACACTAGGATCAAAAATTGTCTCAATCATGTAGGGCTTCACAAAAAGTGAAGCAGATGTAAGCCTTTACCATATTGTTGTTGAAGGTAAATTATTGATTATAGTATTATATGTCGATGATTTAATTTTTACTGGAGATGAGAACCTGATCAAGTCTTGCAAAGAGGATTTTGCAAGGGAATTCAAGATAAAAGAGCTGGTGCTCATGCATTATTTCCTCAGTATGGAAGTATGAAAATGAGAGGGGGAACTATTTGTCTCTCAAGGAAAGTATGCCAACGAGATATTGAAGAAGTTCCACATGGAGAGAAGGAACCCCATGAAGAATCCTCTAGCATGGAATTGGAGGAAATAAGATGCTACTTCAGGTGAATTAGTGGAGGCTATCATATACAAGCATCTTGTGGGATACTTATGTATTTGGTGAACACATGACCGAACATGTGTTATGCAGCTAACCAGCGTAGTCAAGCAATGGTCAAGCCAACCAAAATCTATTGGAAGGAAGCAAAGCATGTGTTGAGATTCCTCAGAGGCACCACTCATTTTGGTCTTTAGTAGAGGTAGACAGAGGGATTGAAGTTGCAAGGCTTCATAGATGTAGATTGGTCGAGGAGTCCATCAGACAAGAAGAGCACATCAGCAGGTATTTTTAGTGTTGGGTTAGCAGTGGTTTCTAGGTACAGCAGGAAGCAAATATTTGTTGCACTCAGCTCAATAGAAGCAGAGTACATGGTTGTTATCCAAGCAACATGTAAGGTTATCTTGATGAGGAAGATCCTTGTTGGGTTATTTGGTTAGAAGATGGGTCCTACAGTGATTTACTGTGACAATCATGGTTGTTTCAAACTCTCTGAGAATCCAGTTTTTCATGATCCGTCCAAGCATATCGACATCGGGTATCACCATCTACGAATTGTGTGTAGAGAGGAACCATTTTGTTGGAGTACATTCCTACAAAGGAACAAGATGTAGATATTTTCACAAATGCACTTTCAAGATGAAAATTCAAGTCCCATAGAGGTAGGATCGGGGTAGCAAATAATCCCTTTCTTGCTAAGAGGGAGTGTTGAAAATGCAGCAAGAAACTCCTAATTTAATTTTTCCAAAAATTAATAAGGAGAAATTCGAATTCTAATTTAATAAAAATACTTGGAAAATATATTTTCCAACCAACTCTATATGCCTAACACTGAAATCGACTAGCCTTGAAGTTTGGACTCCACCTCTAACTCACCACTTCAAAATAAATTTTCATGGAGCCTCAAAAGGAAATCTAGGTGATGTCGGAATCAGAGGATTGTTGGCTGGATAAATCGATCTTGTGGACAAGGCTGATCTCCCTACTATCAGAAGATAATCTAGCAATAAATAGACAAACAAACCTATCTTTCTCTAGACATATGCGATTTATAAATAAATACTATAAAGGTGTTAAGATCCTACCTTAGATCCAATGCTTGTTCGTAGTAGTCATCCTTCAATCGTTTGAAAGAGTTACCTTTGAGGACCTACAATCATAAACAAGCAAACATTAAATAGCACCTACATAGCAAATATCATAAATCATGTCTGTTATGGTGATCAAGGAATCCATAAAATAAACCATGAATCAACAACTTATTGAGAAAAACAAACTTATTTGTTTTAAATTTGAAGTAGAAGAACCTTACAACCTTTTCAGCCTTGACATTGAACAAGCTCTTCCTGGGGTCCGAAACAGGAATTTTCTTTACTTTGACAAGCCTTTCACTCTTCCAAATGAGATCTTAGAGGTACGTAATCTCTCCTCATAAAAACTCAACTACAGAAGACTAAGTTCCAACAACATTTCACCTCAAAAATATTCAGCTTCTAACCTTCGCAGTAACCAACCCAATGCTTCTTTTTATAGTGCAGAGGAGGAGGTTACATGTCCACCTATGAAGGGATAGAATCCTCCTTCAAAGGGATAAGCTCCTCACATCAAGGGGTTATCTCCTTAAGGTATGGAATGCATGAACCTTAAGAGAGCGAACTTGCCACCTCAAGATTCCTTCTAGAAGCTTCTAGAAATGACTGAAAGTGAGTTTTTCATAATATACTCGTATCTTTTTAACTTTTACAGGGGTCCGCACCTTTAACATAGAGACAGAGCAGTCAGGTGCGAAGGAGACATGACCATTAGGTGCGGGACCGCAGGTAATACAAAAAGAAAGTGTGGAACCAGAGTTTTAAAGACTTTGAGGGCTTTTCTCTTACTTTCAAGGCTTGATATGAGGAACTGATGCTTTAGACTTGCAGAGGGGGAAAGTATGAGTGGTAATGCACTCACATAGATAGCAGAATGTCAAGGTGAAAATTTTTAGTGTAACAAATTTCCCCCTAAAGTGCGAAGTCTGTAATAGATGAAGATAGAGTCTGTCATTTATGAAGAGTGAAGTAATTTATCATTTCAAGGATCATCCTGTGGACACCCCAGTCGGAACCTGTAAAAACATTCAATGCAAAATATATATATGTAGATATATCATCACTGAGGTAGGCATTCCCATACTGAGATCAAAACTGACTAGAAAACTAACTAAACTGTTCTGATATAGGAATGATTTTGTAATACATCAAGATTATAGACATATGTAGATACAGTATGGACACAGCCATTTGTTTATGAATATTCCATTGTATAATGAATAACAAAATTCCTCGCAGCCTGGATGGTAGAAACTAGATCCAGGGTCTTGATTTCCGCTTCCCGAACTAGTATGTTTCTATCCATGTGAATGAATGTGTCGAAGACGAACATGGTAGAAACCACTTGATTAGCAGCCAATGATGTGGACTATTAACAAGTGTGAGAGAAACCACCAGTAATGTCAAAGGCTCTCAAAGTACCCAGTACAATCCATGAAATGTGAATAAATGAGCTGAAGTCAAACATGTCATAGAATCCTTTGATCAAAGGTCAATGATGCAACCTATCATCGAAGGCGAGAAACCTGCCATTAGGGCATGCAGATTTCAAGGTACTGATGATTTCTAGATCAACTTCCTAGATAATGAGCTGATGTCGATAGAAAGTGATCCGTCGTAGGCAAGCCCACAACACGAAATCATAGATCAAGTTTTGAAGAAATATATTGGCAAGGACTGACTCAGGGATGGTCAAAATGGATGACAGATATCTTGCAAATGAATGGTTTGTTTGAACTGATCTCTTGAACACATAACGACACTACAGATGGTTTGGTGACAATTGACCCAAAGCTAATACCCAGAAACTGGATGAAGACTTTCAATGTGGTTTTATTAACTATTAGGCAATGGGTTTCCCAACCCAGGTGAACAAAAAGTGTCGTGTTCAAGAGTGGTTAATGGCTTTTCTAAAAAACAAAGTGTAACAAATAGGTTCATTTTTCTCTTTTTTCCCCCACCATTTCTGGCAAGTACCTCTTTATTTTTGACAAGATTGAGGAGAATAACATTTTCTTGTTTATAAGCTCATTCTTCGGATGAGTCCAACTTAGTTTAAAATTTGAACCCTAAGAAGTAGTGGTCCCTTCCTGTTTAAAATTGAACAGGTCCTTTAATGTTTAAATTTTAGCAAGTCCAGTATAGGAAAAACTCGGTGTTTTTCAATTTTATGGAGTCAAAAGAAAAACTTAAGAAAACTCCATGGGGGTACTTTTTTGTAAAATAATCCCTCAGGTCCAAAAGAGGATAAAATAATACCGAAGGGATGACATTTCCAATACTTTAACGAGCTGGAAAGGACAAGCGCTCGACAATCTTTTCATATTTAACGAGTCTAAAAAGGGTTTAAAGAGGACTCTAGTCTTGTCAGGGTGACGAGTTCAATGTCGTTAGGGTTTAACGAGTCCAACATAGGTAAAACTTGGAGTCTTTTTCATGTTTAGAGAGTTTGAAAAAGACACAGAAAAAAACTCCAGGGGGGGTCCTTTTTTGTAAATTTGTGTCCCTTGAGCCCAAAAAAGTATAAAATAATACTAGAGAGAATCACTCGACCATTACGATCAAGGAGTACTTTTCATAATTAGTGGCCTCGATTCGAAAAAGTAGAAAAGTGATCGAAGACACGTCGTTTTGTAACCAGTATCGAACCTGAGATGACAAAATTCCGGTGATATTTTCATGTTTATATGGTCAGAAAAGAGCTGAAAGTAGACCGCCTTTTTAATTCCATTTAACGAGTTAGAAAGGGAAAAATTCAGCAATATTTTCATATTTTACGAGTCAGAAAAGAGCTTAAAGAAGACTCGTCCTAGAGGAACGAGTGGTATAAAAGGTAGCAACTAGTTTCGACAATGGTGGAACTACTCAAAACATGTAATGGTTAAGAGGCTGGTTAATAAAACCACTCATCGCTACAGTCCCTCAAGAAAGGAAAAACAACCAAGTGAAAGCATATGATCAGCCAAAGAGATGGTGGCGATGGAATGAAACAACCAAGGCTCATCTAGCAGAATTTAGCGGATAAAAATGGCAATCACGAGATGTAAAACAGGTATGGGTTCATTTTTACACAAGCTTGAACCATGGAGAACTCTACTTGGATTCAGTTTCATGTTTACACAAGCTTGAAATGAAAAACTATGCTTGTTATAAGTTCGCATGCCCCTGGCATAATGACTCAAATCGAGGTACATGCCCCCCAAGCTTCATTGCATTCAACGAGGTGGATGGAATGAAAGTTCACTTTCGAGATCTTGGAAAGACTCGACTTAGATTTTACGAGATCTTAATCAAAGACTCGATTTGGAAAGGGAGTTGTTTCATTTTTTAATGAGGTTGACACAGGAAAACAACTATCCTCAAGACTCCTTGTTTCATTTTTTAACGAGCTTGACACAAGACAAGGAACTATGCTCATAACCCTTGATTTGTTTTTTAACGAGCTTGACAGAAGACAAGGAACTATGCTCACAACTCCTTGTTTCATTTTTTAATGAGATTGACACAAGACAAGGAACTATGCTCCATGATCCTTGTTTCATTTTTTAACGAGCTTGACACAAGACAAGGAACTATGCTCATAACCCTTGTTTCATTTTTTAAACGAGGTTGACTCAAGATCAAGAACTTTCCTCAAAACCCTTGATTCATTTTTTAACAAGCTTGACACAAGACAAGGAACTATGCTCCACACACCTGGTTTCATTTTTTAACAAGGTTGATACAGGAACAAACTATCCTCGAAACACCTGGTTTCATTTTTTAATGAGGTTGACACAGGAATGAACTATCCTCGATCTTAATCAGGAATCAGAAAATGATTGTACAGCCTGATATGCAATTTCAAAGGGACTCAAAGGCATCGTGCCATCAAATGAATCCACCTCAGAATCGGAAGGTACGATTCGAGGATCATCAAAAGTAACAGTATTCGATGAAATCATATGAATATTTGCAATAGAAGGTGATACGTTAGGAGGGAAGGAAAAAGTTCCCAGTAAACCAAAATCTTTAATCAAACCTATGCCAATATCCTTGTAAGGGATAGCCGTTTTACCGATGTGTTGAACACTATTTGTAGAGGCTGGGTTGGATGAGAGATAAGTTAGTTGGTCTATCGTAATGATCTTTCCGTTATGAGGAAACTTGATAAGCCAAAAGACCGATGAAACAATAGCAGTCATAGCATAAGACCAACTGTGACCTAGGAGAAGGTTGTAATCTAGAGGGGCATCAACCACTTCCACATCTAGATTTACGGTTTTTCCTTTGACCCCTATGGGTAAATCCTGAAAAATACCAAAAGGATGGAACCCTCGGCCATCAAAAGCCTTTAGAATTGTTGGAGACTGATTAAGTGTGGGAGAACCAAGCGATCTCCAACACTGGATTGACATAATACATGTAGAAGCCCCTTCATCAATCACAATCCAAAAGCAAGGTCTATTTTTTTACTAAAACTAGAATCTGGAAAGCCATTTGATGAGGTAGGCGGGGTGTACTCTCCTCTAAATCGAAGATTATTAGGTTCGGATCCTGAATATCGACAGCTCCTATAGCAGACAATAGCAATTTACGTTGTGCTGGGCACGATTGCAGCACTTCTAAAGCCGGAATTGCTGAAGGGGAAATAGCTAAGTCTTCAACAATGTTATGTTTCTGAGCAGCTCTCGCATGTGGATTGAAAGCTGATTTCCAAAATATACCCTTAGCAGGCGGTTTGATTACTAAGTCAGGGTTGGGTTTCTCGATCTGTAGTGGATCAGAACCAAGAGGAGGTGTAGTTGATGTGTTTGAATTAGAAGATTCTGCTTCTTTACCATCAATAGGATTTTTACTACCATAATCTTGCGATCGCGTCGCAATCCTGACATGAGACATCATCATAATGGGTTCTTCTGAGGCATTCGAGGAAGAAGCAACCATCTTACTATCTTGAGTAGGAAAAGGATCCTTCAAGTCAGTAGGCGTTTGAGAACCTTTATCGAATTTTGAAACCTCTGCTTGATGTGGGCATTCTTCGGTAAAATGATCCTCGTTACAAATGAAACAAGGATAGCGAGGTTTCTGTTTTTAATCAGTAGATTCATTTTTATCCATTTTATCTTTTGAATTTTGTTTGTTTTTCTTCTTCCCCTTCTCTTTACTATTGGATTTGGTCGTAGATGATTCTACGACATGGACGTTGGCAGAAACTTCAGCGGAAGAATCTCCTTTCGAGGAATCAGGTAAAGTTATCATAGGAGAAGAATTATTTGAAGATTTCTTCTTGCTTTTAGTACTAACTGAACCAATCATACCATCAGTGGCATGAGATCTTGAAGGAGCTGTAGTTATTTGACCGTGTCTTGGAAGATCAGGGATTTTTTCATGTAAAGTACCTGACTGCGTATAGACGAGGTCAAGGTATTGAGCTTGAGAAATGACTTGCTCTTCAGTGACAACCCCTCCCTTATCTACATCTTCAATGATTTTAGGTAACAATGATTTAATGAACCATTTCGCTAAAATTTTATCCGGAATGAAAACTTTCACTAAATGCCTTCTACGCCGCCATTCATGAATATGATCAGAAATATATGTGGGCATGGATTGTTTTAGTGAAGTTAACAGTTCCATGCCATTGTCGTATCTGACAGGCAACTGAAAATGAGTTAAGAAAGAAATGGCTAACTGATTGAAATTATAAAAAGAGACTTATGGTAACTCAATGTCCCATTTGGCAGCAAGACTAATAAGAGTTCGTTGAAAAAGACGTAATCGAATTGAATCATCAATGATTGAATTAGATTCACACCAAAGGTGATAAGTCATAACGTGATTTGACAGACCCTCTCCTGATTTACCCTCGAATTTTGGGATATCACTGGGCAACTTATTAGGCATTGGGGACCAATACAGAAGATAGTAAATCGGATCATTTGTAAGGCGTGATAAATCAGCTAAATCCAAAGTTGCAATAAATGGTAACTGACAGTTAGGGTTGCAAAAACCTTGAGTAATGAGACCAGCTCCAGGGGGAGGATATCCAGGATAACCTGGAATCAGATTTGCATTAGGAATATTATAACCTCCTGGAAAACCAGGATTAACGGACCAAATTGAGGTTGTTGAGGCTGTTGATAAGTATAGCCAAGATACGGTTGATACTGATAAACTAGGTTTTGTACAGTAGGACCAAATTGATACTATCCCTGGTACGGTTGATAAGTGAATTGTGGTTGACTTGTAGCAATCGTACTTGGACCAACTTGTCCTGCAGGCATCTGGACCAAAGTCTAAACTGTAGGTCTTGACTGTGGCATAAAGCCTTGAGGAGTTTGCACTGATGCAGGGATAGTAGAAATTGGAGCTACAGATACTCCAGAAACAGGTGTGGTAGGTTGAACAAAAGTTGCAGTAGTTGCAGCAGTTTGAGGCAGAGTCTGAGGTGAGCTAGGCCCAGGCTGCTGAACTAAACTAGGTGTAGGGGTTTGAACAGTAGGTTGGATAGGTTGCTGGGTTGGACCAGAAACCAAAGGTTGTCCAGATTGATTAGATAACTACACATTAGGTTGCATAGTCTATTGAGTTTGAGACAGATCCCACACCATATTCATTCCGAAGTATGGACCCATAAAAGGTTGTGCATATGGAGGACCATAACCTAGTTGAACGTAGGGATGATAATTAAGTGGTACATTTCTAGCTCCTTGTAAAATGATTGACCAGAAGCCGGATGGAAACCTTAAGTTGGGTACTGACCTTGAGGTTGATAACCCTGAGGCACCTACTAAATTTGGGGTTGATCAGCATCCTGAGGAATATACTGAGTCTAGGGTTGACCTTGGGGTATGTATTGTCCTAAAGGTATGTACTGTCCTCAAGGTATGTACTGTCCTTGAGGTTGCCCCCCAGGTGGTAACTGACTACCTTGAGGTTGCCCCCTAGGCGGTAACTGACTACCTTGAGGTTGCCCCCCAGGCGGTAACTGACTACCTTGAGGTTGCCCCCCAGGAGGTAACTGACTACCTTGAGGTTTCCCCCCAGGCGGTAACTGACTACCTTGAGGTTGCCCCCTAGGAGGTAACTGACTACGTTGAGGTTGCCCCCCAGGCGGTACCTGACTACCTTGGGGTTGAGGATTTGGAATACTACCAGACATCATAATAATTTGCTCTGCATTCAACGTTTGAGTTCCATTACTACCAGATGATAACTGATGTTCAGTTGGTCAAGGAGTTTCTCCTGAAAAAGTACCAAAGATTGACTAGTACACCGAAGGAACAGAAGGACCACCGTATAAAAATGTTTCCAGTGATTGGGAAAACATAGACGACCATCTTGACATGATCGATGAAGGATAATAACATCTTGGTGTAGGATGAAAATAATCACACGCAAACAAAGAAAATTTCAATAAAAGCACCTAAAGTCTCTAAAGAAACAAACAATTGAATCACACGTCTAAAAAATCTAAGAGTTCAAACCACAAACCAACAGTAACTTCCCGTACTAAAAACACTAGTTGGTGATGAAATCCAACTTCGTAGAATTTTAGTACGGAAAGGGCGGTTGGAACAGTTACCCCGACAATCTGCTTAATGAAACAGACTAGCACAAGTTTCTTCACAAAACCATCTCAAGTGAGGAAAACCCCCCAGTGATTCCAAGTGAGTCTAGTCGACGTCTGCTCTAGGTACAAGGAGATCCTTCCTTCACCATCACCTTAGGAAATAATCTTAAGTTTATGGACACTAAGGTTACCAACAGCAACAAATACAACTGGGGGAAAAGTCTACGATCCGATCTACGTGCAAGGGTAGAGTAACAAAGCTCAATGCCATTGAAGGTTCCTCGACATGGTCAATCTGAGGTTTACCAAAAAGTGACCCCAGGCTCCTCGACAATGGTTAATCCGAGGTTTACTGTTTATAATACGTGCAAATCTTCTATCTTTCCCAATGAAAGAGAATTGATTGTCTCAAAGGTTTGGACATGATCTCGTGATTGACTCCTTTAAGAGAAGCTTCCCAGAATGTATCAATTACAATTTGATTTATTTCCTACTGCAAGATGTATCTACTTGTTTTTTTTAACTATCTTGGAGAGTTAATTACTCCCTACTCCAAGATACTAGCCTAAGCTATGTTGGTGATAAGAGCCCTAGAAATAGAGAAGATTACTAGATCAATTTTAATTAAGCGTTGCTTTTATGGGTTGTTCTTTAAGTTGATAGGTATGGAAATGAAACTTTGATGGTGTGAAGACTCGACTCCAAACACACTAAAAAAAAATGCACCTAAAATGATAAGCAATTCGTTTTTCTTTCAATGAAATTCTAGCTAAAAGAAAGAGTTCGATAATGCAATTCTTTAAGAAACAATTCTTTCTTTCAACATGGAAATGGAAAGAAAATATTTTTGTTTTTTTCAATAAGAACTCAAAATGAGACTAATAATTAATGCTCACAATAAATCCCTTTCCTTTCAAGACTCGAAACTACAAAAAACAATTTGCTTCAAAAGAGATCTACAAGTTCTAGAAAAACACTCAAAACTACAAAAAGTAATTTTGAGATCTAAAATTTTTTAAAAATATAATTGAATAAAAGATTCAATTCTTTTTTAGGACATTTTACTTAGTTTTTGAGTAAACTAAGGATTCATTTGCACAGAATAACGAACCAATAAAAAAACATCCAGATATGTTTTCTTTTGTAAAAATGAAATTCAGAACTTATAATAAAGTTTGTTCGAAGATTTGCAACGAGAAAACTAAATGTGTTTCTCACAAAGGATAGATTTCACAACCAAGTCAGACTCATCAAGAAGACGAAAAGACACCAGGGTGATCTAAGGTTTCTCAAGCTTCTAATCTTTGAGTCACTACAGAGACCAAGTGAAAACCACTCCAAGCATGCAAAACTTCTAGAAAATCATCTAAAACAAAAATACTATTGGAACTCACTCACAAGAGATTTTTGATAGGAAAAATACAGATCTAGGTAGACACTAAAAATCCTAAATGAAACCTAAACTCAACTGGAAGAAGATATTTTAGGTTTTTCAAAAAAATTATAGGGTTCGCAGGCTCCAGAAGAAACAGGTGTGGTTCCGCTCTGTTTACTAAAGGAAAAGTGTGGAGATGCCCGCACTATCTGTAAATAGAAAGTGTGGTCACCTGAAAACTTCGAAAAAAACAAAAAATAATCTAGATTCTAAAAACTACCCAAGCAAGTATACATAAATTAAAAACCAGAAATATAAACAACTTTCTCAAGTCAAAACAAAGGAAAACCAAAAACCAAATTCATTCCCCAGCGGAGTCACCAATTTGTTGGCCGGATAAATCGATCTTGCAGACAAGGCCGATCTCCCTAGTATCAGAAGATAGTCTAGCAACAAACAGACAAACAAACCTATCTTTCTCTAGACATATGCGATTTATAAATAAATACTATAAAGGTGTTAAGATCCTACCTTAGATCCAATGCTTGTTCATAGTAGTCATCCTTCAATCGTTCGAAAGAGTTACCTTTGAGGACCAACAATAAAAAACAAGCAAACATTAAATAGCACCTGCATAGCAAATATCATAAATCGTGTCTATTATGGTGATCAAGGAATCCATAAAATAAACCATGAATCAATAGCTTATTGAGAAAAACAAATTTATTTGTATTAACTTTGAAGTAGAAGAACTTTACGACCTTTTTAGCCTTGATGTTGAACAAGCTCTTCCTGGGGTCCGAAACAGGAATTTCCTTTACTTTGACAAGCCTTGCACTCTTCCAAATGAGATCTTAGAGGTATCTAATCTCTCCTCATAAAAACACAACTAAAGAAGACTAAGTTCCAACAACATTTCACCTCAAAAATATTCAGCTTCTAACCTCCGCAGTAACCAGCCCAATGCTTCCTTTTATAGTGCAGAGGAGGAGGTTACAAGTCCACCTATGAAGGGATAGAATCCTCCTTCAAATGGATAAGCTCCTCACATCAAGGGGTTAGCTCCTTAAGGTATGGAATGCATGAACCTTAAGAGAGAAAACTTGCCACCTCAAGATTCCTTCCAGAAGCTTCTAGAAATGACTAAAAGTGAGTTTTTCAAAATATACTCACGCCTTTTTAACTTTTACAGGGTTTCGCACCTTTAACATAGAGACAAAGCAGTCAGGTGCACAGGAGACATGACCATTAGGTGCAGGACCGCAAGTAATACAAAGAGAAAGTGCGGAACCAAAGTTTTAAAGACTTTGAGGGCTTTTCTCTTACTTTCAAGGCTTGATATGAGGAACTGATGCTTCAAACTTGTAGAGGGAGAAAGTATGAGTGGTAATGCACTCACACAGATAGCAGAATGTCAAGGTAAGAATTTTTAGTGCAACAAGGATCCATAAGGAACCATAAGGGATAAAAATGCATCCATTGGCCATGATAGCAATAATGTTGTGGAACTGGAAGCTTTGATCCATGGCATCCACATAGTCAGGCACAGAAGTCTCGCCCTTTTATTGTTGAAGATACTCTCAGTTGATAATCCAAGCATAAAAAAAGATTCGATCAGGTTCTTCCTTAGTGAAGGGTTCCTTTGGATGGAGATTATATCATAGCATGCAAGTTCTTTCCCAAAATATAGCTCTACAAGGAGAAATCATCTTCTCTCACATCAAATAGAAGGCCAATTCTCTAGTTAATTTCCTAGCCAACAAGGGGGTAAAGGAACATCTTCCATGTGTAGTTTTATCTCTCAATTCCCCCCTAATCTCTTCATGGGTTTCTCAATGCACTGAGATTGTCCACCATGATCTCCAGGCTCTGGATCCAAGTGTCACATCGATAGAGGGAAGAATTTACCATCTTAATGGTTTGATGCTCCTTTTACATTGACTTCGAGGGATCAACGACACCTTGGGCCTACCCCCTCACCTATACACCACTCAAAAAATTGCTACAATGGTAATCTCCTCTCCAGTAATAATTTATGGGCCTTCAAGCCATTGTACACACATCCTCCTATTGGTAATATTGACTCACACACATATAATGTTAAGAGTTCCAGAAGTGGGGATATTAACTGGCATAAGCACTAGTTGTTAACAGTCAAAGGTAATATAAATGAGAGAATTTGGTCACAACCCTCCTGCGCAACTGCAATGGTGAGGGAATGAGGTAAACCATGTAGGGGAAGCAGAGGTAGAGGCAGGTTTCCTCTTCCTCCCTACCATAGCCAAGGATCAAATAAATTCAATGAGAGTATTCATTACTATTGTTTAGTAGAAAACCTCAAGTCCCAATAGATGTGCATCACTAGTGGCAATGTAATCTCTTGGGACAACACATTCGCAACTAGGAAGATGCCACTATTATTCCAGAGGGAAGTGTGTGGGATTTGAATTTTCACCTTTGTCATGCATTGGTTTCCTTGTGAGGCAGTGTGAGTACTCTGGGCATCCAACACACTTCCTCTTCCTTCACTAGCTCCTCTTCTCAGAGCCCATCGTCAACCCATCGTTAATGTTCTTGAAGCACTAAGGGTCGCTCCTCTTTTAGGCTTCAACATGAACACAACACCATGGAAAAAACCCTAGTAAATCTTGGAGTGCAAGTTTGCAAGGGTATTGAGACCAGAGGCTAAGGTAACATCACCCATTCTTAACTAGCAATGCATCAGCAATCTGTGAAGCATACTCAATCAACATTGCACCACAACTATTAGGGTCCAACCCTAACCCCTTTATTTATGTAATAAGTCCAATGGCTTGAGTCGGAGTCATAGTAAGTTAGAGATTCAATAAATCTCACATTAATAATTGTAAGTGGTTGACCCGCATTAGATAAAAGGGACCTGAGTTAGTTGTAAATAGGTTGTAGTTAAAAAATAAAGTGGTTAACCCATGTTATGCAAGGGACCACTAGTAGTTAGGGTTTTGGATGTCATTTAGCTATAAATAGTCTTCTAGTATTTTGGATTTCTTGCAGGTCAAGAGCATAACAAGTGGTATCAAAGCCAAGTTCCAGGGCTAGTTGTACCTCCAATTTTTACAGAGTTTTTTGTTTAGGCTAGAGATGTGTTCCAACATCTTTAAACCACAAGATCCATGATTGAGCGCATAAACTTGCAGATTTGGGGAGGCATGCATGTAGGAACTACAAGAGGTGGTCACGCTCGTTGGACTCCCTTGTAACCCCTGTGGGTACCCCTTAGCGTAGTAGTTCATTAGACATAACCACGCATGGATTGCACTTCCATGTACCCTTGGGTATATCAGAAGCCCCCTAGGCTCACCTAAAACCTAATATTAGATACATTGTCAGTTATCTTGCTACTACAGTACACTAAGAACAACACTTGCAGGGTAGTCAGGTAGTACAACTAAGGGTATGGTCGATCCTCCTTAGTTAACACCTTGACATATTTGGTCGAGTACTATTGTTGGACACTTGTGTATATTGTGATCTGTAGCACTTGACAATCCTTTGTGACCATAGTTCCCTCCGATATCTGGAGATCGATTTCTACCTTATCTTCCATATCAGATCCAACAGTTGGGGTTTTGTCGTCGTCGTGCAACTCAAATTCAGCAGTTGGGGTTTTCACAGTGCATATCAGACTCTTTGTACAGTGAGGGTTTTGCCCACTATAGTCCAGATCAGATTGTCACAGCACATTCGGTAGTACCAAGACTTTTGGATTTTTGTTACTATAGTCCAGGCTCGATTTTCACAGGACATTGTGAAGGATCAAGATTTCTACAATTCGGCCACTGCAATATTGATTAGTGGGGAGTAAAACTCCTTTTGAAGTAAAAAATAAATAAATAAATTGAGACCATCCTGAGACACTTGCAAGTGGCTTATCTTGTAGAAATTTTGAATAATATGACACATATTCACAGAGATTATCCTAATTATACACTTATAAGCGGAACATGCATAATACATAACCTCCTCTACGTTGATCATCAATTTACAGAAGCAGAAACATTCACAGGCGTACATAGAAGCATCAATCACACATATCAACACAGTATTTTCCCAAGGAAAGCATCTCGCTAAAAACCCCAACTATCTGTATATTATAGTGATTGAATCATGTAACAATACATAGTACAATGCTCCTCACAAGTACTCAGTACTATCTCCACATGGTACACACAATACAGCTCAGATCTGATCTCCAAATCTCCCCCGCTGCTTGCCTGCCTCCACAGCGCAATACCTGCTCAAGAATGAATGAGAATGGTTTACCAAACTCATATTTAATCTCCAAAGAATCACTCACACTGGGAAAGACGTGAGCAGAGGCTATAATACTTGGTATTGGCCAATTCATTGGCATACTCAATCCCTTTGATTGTCCAAATCACCATGCACAACTATAGTCACAACTGATAGCAATCTGATCCTCTAACACCTGTCCCTGCTAAACTGAACATGCAATGACATGCAACTGATTTAACTGATGTATTCTATAGTTGCATTATGATCTAATAATTAGTTTAACAACTCATCATTAGTCTATTTGCAGTTAGAATAATTACAACTAGCTTAACCAAGTCAAACTGAACACAACTCCATCAACTCTACAATCAACTCCACCAAACTCAACTGATTGAGTTCTAACTAAAGTCATGCATGCAACAACTCAACTGACCCACAAAGAAAGTGTACTTCCTTCTGACAGCTACATGTGCCACATCTGTAGCTCAAACTGAAGTGCTCCAAGAGAATAAGATCAAGTTTATAGTCCAAATATTTTATGAGACAATAATATATGACTTTTCTATTTTTGACAGCCAGTCTAAAAATAGACTTTGATCACTCCTGCTGTGATCACTCCTGCTATGATCACTCCTACTATGATCACTCCTGCTATGATCACTCCTACTATGATCACTCCTGCTGTGATCACTCCTGTTGTGGTCACTCCTGCTGTGATCATCCCTGCTGTGGTCACTCCTGCTGCGATCATCCTTGCTGGGATCCAAAAATAGAACTTGCACCATAATTTTCCTGTGGGCCCACTTAGTGAAGACAACTCCTTTCCACTAAGCTCCATCATCTTGTTGCATTCTCAACAAGCATTTCTTGTTGCACACTTTTCAAAACTCCCTTTCAACAAGAAAGGCTTCCTCTCAAACCCGATCCTGTAACTCTAGAATGTTCTGCATGCAAAACATCTGGCCGGTCCACTTGCTCTGTCATCAAAGTCTCTGACTGCTATTGCCTCTGTCGACTGAAAACTCTGCATCTCTGTGCTCTTCAGTATCTAACTGCTCTAGCCTCTGTCACTTTGATCTCTGACTACATCTGTGCTGCTGCTAGTTCTATCTCCCAGCATTGCATCTACACTGCACCTCCCAACTAACCTCCTTGTTGGGCTAGAAACACCCTCTGATGCTGAAGCTCTACCTACTGCTGACAAGTGCTCCCTCTCTAACATCTGCGCTACTGCAACATCTCCATGCATCTCGCACCATTGCACACCTCTCTATGCCACCTAGCACTGTGCAAAACACTTGTGCCTCTCGCATTGCTGCAGCCTGCTAGCTATGTGCTGTCTTGGGATTCCCTGCACTGTCGCTCTCTCTGCCGCTCCATCCGCATCTGTCTCTACCCAATCAGTCAGTTCATGCTACTACACATCGGGGCTCCCGTAGCAAGGTCTCATCCAAGAGGTTGGGTACCTCAAGGATCCTACCCCTCCTTGGGACGATCAATCCACATCACCCCACCTCCTACCTGGAGGTATGGCTGCATGTGATCCCTCATCCCACCTGGCTCGAAGTTTCCCCCTACTGGAGGTCTCTAGATCAGTAGATGTCTCTACTCGATCTCCTCTCAGCTTCCCTTGTTGTGGCTGCTCCACAACCTCCTGAAGCTGCTGCACCAATCATGGCTCCTCCACAATCGTCTAAGACTTCTTCTGGCTCTGCATGTTGAGAGGTAATATACACTCCCTCTCAACCACCAAGTCTCCATCAATTGCCTCGCTACTCAAGGCTTTGCATGCATCTTGAACCTCAAGAGCATACAGGTTCTTGACCCGTGAACCAATCTGCTTCACCTGTCTAGTGATGATGTGTCTAAGGAAAACCTTTCCCTTACTGAAGACTACATCATAGTCTCTGTCTTCCAGCATCGCAATCGACACCAAGTTTCTCTTCAGTCCTGGTACATACTTGACATCAGTCAAGGTAAAGCGAGCTCCATGCTCCCTTTGAAAAATAACCGTGCCTACACCTGAGACACTATACTTCTCATCATTACCCATCCCTATGAGTATCTGGAGATCTTTCTCCTCCAAAGTACTGAACAAACTTTTGTCACTGGTCATGTGGAAAGAATCTCCACTGTCAAGAAACCAACCACTTCCCACCATGGATGAAACCATACATGCGAAGAGTGTGAAGTCCAACTCAAACTGTGAAGCAAGTGAGGCTGCCTCACCTTCAGATCCTTCCCCGGATCCCTTCTTAGACTTCTTCTTTGGGCAATTAGTAGCATAATGACCCAACTCATGACAACGAAAGCATCTCACCTTCGCCTTGTCAACCTTCTTCCCATCATTGGAAGAACTAAATTCGGAAGGAGAAACCTTCCCCTTCCCCTTCTTCACCTTACTCGCTAAGGCACAGTTCTCCTCATCCTGCATGGATGAAGAACCGTCTCTGGTGCTCCGTCTAATCTCCTCCTGCACAAGATCCGACCAAAGTCTCTCCCATCCTGGTAGTTTCTCCCTTCCATTCACTGAGTCCTGGTAGCTATGCCAACTCTTAGGAAGGTCAAGGAGTTCTAGAATCACCATCCTCATCCTCAACAGTTACCCCCACACTTCCCAGCTTATCCCGGCATTGGGTGAACTTCGTGAGATACTGGGGCATACTGTCTCCATTCTCACACTCAATGTTTCTAAGTTTTATCTCTTGCTTTGGAATTAAATTCGAATTCCACTAGCTCAAAAGCTCAACCACTTCCGATCTAGAATTCGTGAGAACAAAGTATTTCGTGTACAGAGATTGACTGTCTGGGCATTCACTGGATATCTCACCTTCCAAAAGAAGGATGAATCCAGAGGCTACCTGGCCCGATTACAAACTCTTCCTGAATAAATAAAACGTAAACACTTTCTGAATAATAGATCCGATGATCAATCCTCGCTTGATATCCTGTAAAAATATCTTCTACAAATCAAGCAGCTCTGATACCATGTATAAATTTTGAATAATATGACACATATTCACAGAGATTATCCTGATTATACACTTATAAGCGGAACATGCATAAAACATAACCTCCTCTACGTTGATCATCAATTTACAGAAGCAGAAACATTCACAGGCGTACATAGAAGCATCAATCACACATATCAACACAGTATTTTCCCAAGGAAAGAATCTCGCTAAAAACCCCAACTATCTGTATATTATAGTGATTGAATCATGTAAAAATACATAGTACAATACTCCTCACAAGTACTCAGTACTATCTCCACATGCTACACACAATACAGCTCAGATTTGATCTCCAAATCTCCCCCGCTGCTTGCCTGCCTCCACAGCTCAATACCTGCTCAAGAATGAATGAGAATGGTTTACCAAACTCATATTTAACCTCCAAAGAATCACTCACACTGGGAAAGATGTGAGCAGAGGCTATAATACTTGGTATTGGCCAATTCATTGGCATACTCAATCCCTTTGATTGTGCAAATCATCATGCACAACTATAGTCACAACTGATAGCAATCTGATCCTCTAACACCTGTCCCTGCTGAACTGAACATGCACTGACATGCAACTGAGTTAACTGATGTATTCTATAGTTGCATTATGAGTTAATAATTATTTTAACAACTCATCATTAGTCTATTTGCAGTTAGACTAATTACAACTAGTTTAACCAAGTCAAACTGAACACAACTCCATCAACTCTACAATCAACTCCACCAAACTCAACTGATTGAGTTCTAACTGAAGTCATGCATGCAACAACTCAACTGACCCACAAAGAAAGCGTACTTCCTTCTGACAGCTGCATGTGCCACATCTGTAGCTCAAACTGAAGTGCTCCAAGAGAATAAGATCAAGTTTATAGTCCAAATATTATTATGAGACAATAATATTTGACTTTTCTATTTTTGACAGCCAGTCTAAAAATAGACTTTGATCACTCCTGTTGTGATCACTCCTACTGTGATCACTCCTGCTATGATCACTCATGATGTGGTCACTCCTACTGTGATCATCCCTACTGTGGTCACTCCTGCTGTGATCATCCCTACTGGGATCCAAAAATAGAACTTGCGCCATAATTTTCCTGTGGGCCCACTTAGTGAAGGCGACTCCTTTCCACTAAGCTCCATCATCTTGTTGCATTCTCAACAAGCATTTCTTGTTGCACACTTTTCAACATATCCCATAAGCTTCAAGATGATGAGTTGGTTGCAGTGGTACCATTCACTTGTAAGCCCCCAATTTTCCAATGGTCCCAAAAAGTTTTCCGACCTAACTTCAAGTAAGGCATGCCATTAGACTCCCGAGATCGTCGTCTTTCTAATAAGACTACTCTTAAGCAATTGACTCAGGTTGGTGTATTCTATGTACCAAATCTCAAGTTATGGCTAATGAGAGGGTCGAACACCTTGAAAAAATGTTCGAAGAATTCCAGGACAAGATTACCAAAAATATCTCGCAACTAACAGACCTTATAACAAAGTCTCATCGAGAGGAACCAAGTGTTGAGGGACACATAGAAGGAGAATCCATCCATCACATTCACTTCCATGGAAATCACCACCATTCCAACCACTGGACACCCAAGTTGGACATGTACAAATTTGATGGCTCTAACCCAGCAGTATGGGTAGCACAAATGGAACAATATTTCTCCCTTAATGATATCTGCAAAGATGAAACTAACTACATGTGGGAGCCCTTTTCTTGGAACAAGAGAGATGGAAATGGTGGAAATGGCATAAGAAATGTTATCCAGGGACAGTAAATTGGCACATGTTCACAAAGTCCATATGTGATCGCTTTGTCCGGGAATCTATTTTTTGCGTCGTCTCACTAAGCTCCAGAAAATAGTTACAGTAAAGGACTACATTGCATCCTTTGAGAAATTGGGCATTTTAATTTACGATCTAGGAGATGACTTATACTTGGAGTGTTTCATCAGTGGCCTAAAAGAAGCCATCCAAGCCCATGTCCAGATGCACCACCCAGCTACTTGGTTGGACACATGCAACAAGGCCTTAGATCTAGAAACCACCTTACATTCCTAGTCCAATCATCCAAATTTTGTCACCAAGGCATGCCCCACCTAGGCTTAGGGCCCCACCCAAACACTTAATTTTCAAAAGATGTCACCAGTAGAAATGGCCGAAAGAATAAAATAAGGACTATGTTACTACTGTGATGACAAGTACTCCCCTGGACATAAATGCAAGGAACCAAAAATCTTTCAAATTGATGCTATTGATAAAAGCTTAGCAAAGGAAGATCCATCCCTTAAGGTGCCTGAGGAATAAGCTGGGGAACCCCAAACCGACAATGATCTCATAGCTATGCTAGATGAGCTAGTTATCTCACTACATGCCCTCGCTAGCATTTCTTCGCCTCAGACTCTCAAAATCTAAGGATTTATTAAACATTGACCAGTAGTGGTATTGATTCATAGTGGAAACACTCATAACTTTATCCATAAGAGAATCGTAGAATCTATTCATTGCTTTGTGCGGGCGATATCTAATTTCCAAGTTGTTATCATTGATGGGGGGACCATGAAATATGAAAACCATTGTGAAAATATTAAGCTTCAATTGGGAGACTACCACCTAAAAACCCACATGTTTTCTATTGAAATGGATGGTTGTGACATTGTCCTAGGTGCTGAATGGCTTCACACACTGGGCCCTATCACAATGGATTTCCAGGAGTTATATATGAGCTTTAAGTAGAACAACCACATTCATACATTAAGGGGAATACAAGAAGGTGCTCTTACTATCATCATCTTGCATCGAATGGAGAAGATTTTAAAAAAGGGACATCATGGAGTAGTCACCCAATTTAATGTCATCCAGGCCATGGAACCCACTATTCCTCATATTCATCTTGAGATGCAATAGGTGTTAGATCACCACTAGCAGGTCTTTGACAAACCTAAAGATCTTCCCCCCTCTAGGGATGAACATGATCATAGTGTCCCTTTGGTCCCAGATTCCCATCCACCTCATGTCCGCCCATATTGATATCCTTTTTCCCAGAAGAATGAAATTGAAAAAATCATCAAGTAACTCCTCGAAGTTTGTGTTATTCATCCCTGCATCAGTCCTCATTCATCTCCAGTGGTCATCTTTCTAAATAAATATGGAGAATGGTGCATGTGTCTGGACTTTCGGGCCCTCAATAAGCTCACTATAAAGGACAAATTTCCTATTCTGGTTGTTGATGAACTGCATGGTGCTCAATTCTTTACCAAGCTAGAACTCTGCTCGGGATTTCACCAAATACACATGAAGGAAGTAGACATTCCCAAGACTTCCTTCTGAACTCATGAAGGCCATTACGAATTCCTCGTCATGCCATTTGGTCTCTGTAATTCTCCATCTACTTTTCATAGCCTCATGAACCACTTGCTGAAACCATATCTCTGAAACTTTGTCTTGATCTTCTTCGATGACATTCTCATCTACAACATAGCCTAGGACAAACATCTTCAACATGTAGATCAGATATTGCAATTTCTCTGAGATCACAAGCTCTTTGTCAAATTATCCAAGTGCTCTTTTGGAGTGGAAGAATTCAAGTATTTGGGACACATTGTGGGTCGTGAAGGAGTATGGGTTGATTCGAAAAAGATTTAGGCAATGCAAGACTAGCCCCAACCAAAAACCCTGAAGAGTTTGAGGGGATTCTTGGGTGTCACTCACTATTATCACAAATTTGTCTGCAATTTTGAATGCATTGCTAGACCCCTCACTAATCTTCTCAAGAAAAATTCATTTCTCTAGACTGATGCAGCTCAATAGGCCTTCTTGGCTCTCAAACAGGCCATATGCTCCACTCCTGTATTAGCCCTCCCTAATTTCACCAAATCTTTTGTGATTGAATGTGATGCTTCAGGTATAGGTATTGGCGCAATATTAATGCATGAAGGTAGACCATTGGCTTTCACCATCCAACAACTCAATGGCAAACATGTGGGTCAATATACTTATGAGAAAGAAATGATGGCCATATTACATGTAGTAGACACTTGGCAGCCATACTTGTTGGGGCGTCGTTTCCAAATCTGCACGGACCATCAAAGCCTAAAATATTTTCTGGAGCAGTGTCTATCGTCACCACAGAAAAATAAATGGCTTGCAAAAATGTTGGGATATGATTATGAGATAATTTACAAAAAAGGGCGTGACAATGTAGTGGTTGATTCTTTATCATGCCAATTTGAGGATGAGAGCACATTGTTATCAATCTCTCTTCCCATACCAGATTGGATTGAAGAGGCACACAAGGAATGGTTCTCCCACCCCTCTCTTTCCCAACTCATTAATAACTTAAGAGATGTTCCTAATCCTCAGTAGACTACTCTTGGAAAGATGAGATTCTTCGCTACAAGGATCACGTAGTTATATCATCGGCCTCCACCCTCAAACCCACATCTTGGATGAGCTGCACTCATCTCCAATTGCAAGAAATTATGGCTTTCAAAAAACTTTTGCTAGTGCACATCGTTCTTTCTTTTGGACTAGAATGAAAAATGGTATTCTTACCTTTGTAGCTGAATGTGATGTGTGCCAATGCAACAAAGGGGAAACAATCAAGTCATCGGGAACCTTACAACCCTACTTCAGTTTGGACGGATGTTTCCATGGATTTTATCACTGGTCTCCCAAAGTCAGGCAACAAATCAGTGATCATGGTGGTTGTGGACAAAGTTTCTAAATATGCTCATTTTTGCGCTCTACCATACCCATTTACCCCCACTTTGGTGGCTCAAGTTTTCTTGGACCAAATCTTCAAACTGCATGGCATGCTAACTTCCATGGTGTCTGATCACGACCCCACTTTCACCAGGAAATTTTGGAAGGAACTTTTCAAACTACAAAGCACGCAACTCCAACTGGTACAATGGTTGCCTTTAGTTGAATGGTGGTATAATACTAACTATCATGAAGCCACCAAGATCACTCCATGTGAGGTAGTGGATGGCCAACTCCCACCTTTACCTATTTTTTATATCCCTGGATGTTCTAAAGTACAGGTAGTTGATCAACTCCCCTAGAACTGTGTCACCATGATGGCTCATCTCAAAGATAATATACATCAAGCTTAGAAATGAATGAAGCAACAAGATGACCAACATCGTTCTAAGCTCTCATTTGAAGAAGGGGATCAGGGCTTCTTGCGACTCCAAAAATATAAGAAAACATCTCTCAAAGAAAAGGGTTGCCAGAAACTAGCACCAAAATTCTATGGGCCTTATCAGATACTTCAACGCATAGGAGCAGTTGCTTACAAACTAGCCTTGCCACCTACTTCAAAAATCCATTTGGTCTTCCATGTATCATGCCTCAAGAAAGTTGTGGGAAACAATTGCAGAGTTAAAACAAGTCTACCTGAATTAGATGAGGAAGGCTCACTTTGGCTTAATACTCATAAAAGACAACTCTGCGGCCACACGATCAAGGAAGTCCTCATAAAGTGGCAAGAAACCTCTCTAGAATATGTGACCTATGAACCAAACGCTATTCTTCAACAATTTCCGTAGCTTTAGCCTTGAGGATAAGGTTGCTTTTGATGGGGGAGGGCATGTTAGGGCCCAACCCTAACCCCTTTATTTATGTAATAAGCCCAGTGGGTCAAGTCAGATCCATAGTTAGTTAGAGATTCAATAAAGCTCGCACTAATAATTGTAAGTGGTTGATCCACATTAGAGAAAAGGGACCACAGTTAGTTGTAAACGAGCCGTAGTTAATAAATAAAGTGGTTAAGCTGTGTTATGAAAGGGACCACTAGTAGTTAGGGTTTTGGATGTCATTTAGCTATAAATAGTCTTAGTCAGTAAGGGAAAGATCATTGAGTCTTATTGTAATTGAGCTCTGCTATGTTGGAGGTTTCCCCCTCAAGAGGCAAGTGAACATTGAATCTGTTTCTAAATAATAAAATACTTTGTCGTTTTTCTCATTTCTTGTGATAATTCTGTGTTCTAGATTATATTTCTTCGTATTTCTGGTTCTAGAATTTTTCTACAAATCAGATAGCTCTAATACCGTTTAGAAATTTCACCTGTAGAACAAACCGATATATGCAATTTCCTAAAGCATAAAACTTGTTCTACTTCTACAAAACATTAAGCAGAAGCATAATCGAAATCATGAGCAACATCAAGTAGAAACATGCATAACTGATCAAGAGAAATAATCAGACATAACACAGAATATATCATTGGGGAAATCACCAGCATAAAAACCCAACTCTGTATTATCAATCAAGTGGAGATCCTCAACAACATACAAAAAGAATCAGCTCAATAGCTATCATGCTCTCTCTATAATCAGAAGATGAAGATCATAGACTACCTAGGCCTCAATATATAGGCCACAAGTCCTCCAATCTCCTATAATACGTATTTCTCTTGGAAATAGATCCTTCTCCATGCAAGGAATACTTACTAGAAATATCCAAGCATCTGATAGTACACTGTCCCTCATCTGATCTCAATTTGGTCTCTGACAGAACTGACATGCAACAGTTATCCATGAGTGAATCTCAGTTATCTAAAATAATAGTTGTCACATGCATGCAAGCATTAACAAACTATATTTTATTATTTTAACAACTTTTTAAATAATCTAACTAGACTTGACTAATTAGAACTAAGTCAACTAATTCTCTCATTATAGAACTCATACTTATTCCCTGAATCAGTGGAGGAAATTAAGGATAAATTCCTCAATTAGTGGGACAACTCATGTGCATGCTCACAAAGACTTCAAATTTGAATTTCCTTAACTAATTAACTCAACTGAATTAATTAATTAATATTTCCAACTGTTGTTAAGACCAAAATTAATTTTACTTCCTATAGATAGACTAGGGACTATTATAAATAGGAAGGGACCCAGAAATGCTATTTTTAAAACTTTCTATTTTTAGCAGTTTCACCTCTCACCCAATGTGGCCAATGACCTCACTGGCCAAACTACTATTTTTAGACATGTTATTTTTAGCAGGTCTATTTTTAGTACATTCTAAATTTAACATTTCTTGTTGCACATTTTTCAACACTCCCTCTCAACAAGAAAGGCTTTCTCTCGAACTCGATCCTATAACTCTAGAATGTTCTGCATGCAATACATCTACCCGGTCCACTTGCTCCAACAACACTTGGAACATAAACACTCCCAACTGACCACTCTGTTGGGCTAGGAACATACTCCGATGCTGAAGCTCTACCTGCTGCTAACAAGTGCTCCCTCTCTAACATATGTACTACTGTAACATTGCCATGCATCTCGCACCATTGCACACGTCTCTGTGCCACCTAGCACTGTGCAAAACACTTGTGCTTCTCGCATTGCTACAGCCTGCTAGCTATGCGCTGCCTTGGGATTCCCTGCACTGTCGCTCTCTCTGCCACTCCATCCGCATCTGTCTCTACCCAATCAGTCAGTTCCTGCTACTCCACATCGGGGCTCCTGTAGCAAGGTCTCATCCAAGAGGTTGGGTACCTCAAGGATCCTACCCCTCCTCCTTAGGACGATCACTCTATATCGCCCCACCTCCTACCTGGAGGTATGGCTGCATGTGATCCCTCAGCCCACCTAGCTCGAAGTTTCCCCCTACTAGAGGTCTTTGCATGATTAGATGTCTCTACTCGATCTCCACTCAGCTTCCCTTGTTATGGATGCTCCATAATCTCCTGAAGCTGCTACACCAATTGTGGCTCCTCCACAATCATCTGAGGCTTCTTCTAGCTCTGCATGTTGAGAGGTAATATACCCTCCCTCTCAACCACCAAGTCTCTATCAGTTGCCTTGCTGCTCAAGGCTTTGCATGCATATTGAACCTCAAGAGCATACAGGTTCTTGACCCGTGAACCAATCTGCTTCATCTGTCTACTGATGATGTGTCTAAGAAAAACCTTTCCCTTACTGAAGACTACATCATAGCCTCTGTCTTCTAGCATTGCGATCAAAACCAAGTTTCTCTTCAGTCCTGGTACATACTTGACATCGGTCAAGGTAAGGCGAGATCCATGCTCCCTCTAAAAAATAATCGTGCCTACACCTGAGACACTACACTTCTCATCATTACCCATCGCTATGAGTATCTGGAGATCTTTCTCCTCCAAAGTACTAAACAAACTCTCGTCGCTGGTCATGTGGAAAGGAGCTCCACTGTCAAGAAACCAACCACTTCCCACCATGAATGAAACCATGCATGCGAAGAGTGTGAAATCCAACTCAAACTATGAGGCAAGTTCCTCACCTTCAGATCCTTCCACGGATCCCTTCTTGGATTTCCTCTGTGGACAATTTGTAGCATAATGGCTCACCTCATGACAACGAAAGCATCAAACTTTTGATTTTTCAACCTTCTTCCCATCATTGGAAGAACTGGATTTAGAAAGAGAAACCTTCTCCTTCCCCTTCTTTGCCTTACCTGCTAAGGCACAGTTCTCCTCATCATCCATGGATGAAGAACTGTCTCTAGTGCTCCATCTAATCTCCTCCTGCATCAAATCCGACCATAGTCGTTCCCAATCTGGTAGTTTCTCCCTTCCATTCCCCGAGTCCTAGTAACTATGCTAGCTCTTAGGAAGGCCTAAGAGTGCTAGACTCACCATATCCTCATCCAATGTCACGACCCCTACACTTGCAAGCTCATCCCTACATGTGATGAGCTTGGTCAAATACATAGAGATCGTCTCATCCCATTCACACTTGAGCTTTCGAAGTTTTTCCTTTAGTGCCGGCTTCCTCTAATCATTGCTATTTTGATATAAATCTTTCAATGTTTTCCACATTGCATGAAGAGTCTCCTTCCCATGGAGGCTTGAGACAATGTGATCTCGCACTCCCTCTAAGAGATTCTCCTAGCTCTAGCCACACACTTCCTCCATTCCACCTACTCAGTCTTGTCAGTAGACTTAGGGATTTTTTATCAATGAAATCCTTAAGACCATTATCTTCCAAAACTACCTCCATGCGATCCTTCCAAGCTATATAGTTTGAGTTGCCATCAAGGGCATACTCAAGCCTCAAACCATAAAACGCCATTGATGAAATATATGTGATAAGAACTTGAGATCTATATCCCGAATAATAAACTTCGAATTTCTACGGTTGGTATATTGTTCTTGCTTAATCACCTGTGCTTCGATACCATGTAGAATTTTTCTACAAACCAGATAGCTCTGATAGCGTGTAGAAATTTCACCTATAGAATAAACCGATATATGCAATTTCCTAAAGCATAATACTTGTTCTACTTCTACAAAACATTAAGCGAAAGCATAATCGAAATCATGAGCAACATCAAGTAGAAACATGCATAACTGATCAAGAGAAATAATCAGAAATAACACAGAATATATCACTGGGGAAAGCACTAGCGTAAAACCCCAGCTCTGTATTATCAATCAAGTGGAGATCCTCAACAACATACAAAAAGAATCAGCTCAATAACTATCCTGCTCTCTCTATAATTAGAAGATGAAGATCATAGACTACCTAGGCCTCAATATATAGGCCACAAGTCCTCCAATCTCCTATAATACATATTTCTCTTGGAAATAGATCCTTCTCCATGCAAGGAATACTTACTAGAAATATCCAAGCATCTGATAGTACATTGTCCCTCATCTGATCTCAACTAGGTCTCTGACAGAACTGACATGCAACAGTTATCCATGAGTGAATCTCAGTTATCTAAAATAATAGTTGTCACATGCATGCAAGCATTAACAAACTATATTTTATTATTTTAACAACTTGTTAAAATAATCGAACTAGACTTGACTAGTTAGAACTAAGTCAACTAATTCTCTCATTATAGAACTCATATTGATTCCCTCAATCAGTCGAGGAAATTAAGGATAAATTCCTCAATTAGTGGGACAACTCATGTGCATGCTCACAAAGACTTTAAATTCGAATTTCCTCAACTAATTAACTCAACTAAATTAATTAATTAATATTTCCAACTACTGTTAAGACCAAAATTAATTTTGCTTCCTATAGATAGACTAGGGACTGTTATAAATAGGAAGGGACCCAGAAATGATATTTTTAGAACTTTCTATTTTTAGCAGTTTCACCTCTCACCCAATGTGGCCAATGACCTCACTGGCCAAACTGCTATTTTAGACATGCTATTCTTAGACATGTTATTTTTAGCAGGTCTACTTTTAGTACATTCTAATTTTAACATTTCTTCTTGCACATTTTCAACACTGGTATTATGGATTTCTCGTAGGTCAAGAGCATAACAACAAGCCAACTGCGCCCCCTTAGCCAACAAAGCACCATGAGCTAGCAACACACAATGAGCAAGTTGGGCACACTTTTTCAACCAAATGCCCACTGCTTGATGATGTTGATTACTACAATCCAAAGCTCGTAGTTTGTGAAGACCCCTCAGAGCTCAAGCATGACATGGCTAAACCAAATAAGTAGTCCCTAACATCGTTTAGGCCTCTCATGCGCTTTAGGTCACTTTGAGGCTTCTTCCCTTATGTTGTTTTTATGCTTTAAGTCTTTTTGTGTTGATAAACTTCACAGGAAGAGCTATGGTTTCCCTCACAAAGGCAGATGGTCCTACCTACTTTTTTGTGATTGCCAATCTCTTTGGCTTAAGGTTTCATTCTGTATATGGTTGGCTATGTATTTTTCCTTGATACAATTTTGTGAAATCCATTCTCTTACACTTATATTTTCATCCTGTATTTAGCTAGCTAAGTTGTCCAAACATATAATCCTTATACATTTTCTATAATAAAATAACTCCTAACTTACAAATTTATAAAAAATAATATAATATTAAACGTGATATATATACATACATACATACATACATACATACATACATACATACATACATACATACATACATACATACATACATACATACATACATAAAAAATACTTAATATTAGAAACACTTACAAAGTTGTAAGAAAATAATATGATATTAAAAATACTTACATAGTTGTACGAAAATAATATGATATTAAACGTAAAAATAAAAGGCACAATGAATTATCACTATGTTCTTCATACTTAATGAAAACCTAATGCATTAAAAAATATGCGAACTTATAACAATAAGTGGTTGAAATGTTTATTTCCAAATGTCAAGAAGTGAGAGTATGCCCATTTTTATATTAATATACAATTTTTTTTTTATATATATGTTAAGAAGTGGTTGTAACGTTTGCTTCCAAATGTTTACTTCCTTTTTAATCAATATACAATTTTTTATATATTTACACAACGTTTATTGTGATTCATTACACAAGTTTTAAAGCGAGTATGTAATCTTTTTTATCTTCATATGATATCATTTACAATTCAACTTTTTACATTTTTATACGAAATTTAATTTCAATAAATAAATTTAAAAATATTTTTTTTAATTTTCATGCAAAATTTAATTTAAATAAATAAATTTACAAGTATGAGTATAAAAAAAATTTAACAATAAATTATGTTTAAGTTTAAAGACTTTCAATATTTAAGTTGGATATTCAATTCATTAAAGGTAACATAAGTTTTGATAATATTTAATAGAGGTTAAGAAAGGATTAAATATTAGATATTAAAAAATGTAATTATTAAGAAAAAAATAATAAAAATCAAAGAAGAAGTCAAAATATTAAAAATTAAAAGTTTTGATAATATTAAATAGAGGTTAAGAAAGGATTAAATATTAGATACTAAAAAATGTAATTATTAAGAAAAAAATAATAAAAATCAAAGAAGAAGTCAAAATATTAAAAATTAAAACATTGAAATTAACAATGTAATAATAAAATAGGTTTTTTTTTTTATGAAAATTTAATATATAATAAATAATAAAAATTAATAAAAAGGAGGTAGGAGTGGGAAGGGCATTTTTTAGTTTTGATGGAAAAATTGTGTTGCAGTATGTTTGAGACTTGGTCTCGCGATCAATAACCACGCTGAGTACCTTGCTCTATGGAAGAGTTTGAAAATAGCTCTTGCAAAGAAAATATTAAAACTAATAGTTTTTGGTGACTCGATGCTTGTTATTCAACAAATGATCAAGGCCAAGAATGTGTCAATTCTTACCACCCTCCTATTTTCCAAAGGACTATCATAACTGCCTCTTAGTTCGAGCAGTTGGAGTTTTTTCATGTGTATAGGCATTTAAATTCGATGACTGATGCTTTCGCAAAAAACAGATCGGCATTGGAACAAGGCAAAATAGATTTGGATCAACGTTTTATTATATTTAATTAATGTAAAAACCTGTGAGCAATTTTGAAACCAACGTTTCGGACTAGCTAGGTGAGTCCATCATCAGGGTAATGAGATCTGCATTTTGAGAAAGAGAGAGTCAAGAAAATGAGAACCTATTAATAGAAGGATGGATAGATAACCTAGGTTTGGAGAGGTTGGCTAGATTTCAACATTTTATTAATAAATGGATAAATAAATTTTTAATTTTGATTTTAAATTTTAATTTAATTAATAATTTTAACCTATATTAAAAGTAATTTTTTAATAGTAGATTGATTTGATCTAATATTAAAAATAAGATTAATATAAACTAAATAAAATCAATTTAATGAATTAATTTAATTAATTAATTAAATAAATTGGTTTTACATTTAAAAGTATATTAATTAATTAATTTTTAAATTTAGTTTAATTAATAAATTTAATTTTTTGTTTTTTTTTTTTAATAAAATAACTTCACTTAAATTAATTTGGCCTAATTTAAAAATAAAATTAATATAAACTCAATGGATTAAATAAATTTTAATTTTGTTATAAATTTTAATCTAATTAATAAATTTAAGAGTAATTTTTGACCTAAATAAAAATAAATTAATATAAACTAAATTTAACGAAAGATTAATTTAATTAATTAATTAATTAATTAATTAATTAATTAATTAAATTAATTTTAAATTTGGTTTAATCTAAGTTTATTGTAATTTAGGCCAAATTAATTAATTAAAATTGATTTTATTTTAAATTTAGTTCAATCTAAGTTTATTGTAATTTAGGCCAAATTAATTTAAGTGAATTAATTAATTAATTTTCTAATGTTCCAATTTTAATTAATTAATTTGGCCTAAATTACAATAAACTTAGATTAAACCAAATTTAAAATTAATTTAATTAATTAATTAATTAATTAATTAAATTAATCTTTCGTTAAATTTAGTTTATATTAATTAATTTTTATTTAGGTCAAAAATTACTCTTAAATTTATTAATTAGATTAAAATTTATAACAAAATTAAAATTTATTTAATCCATTGAGTTTATATTAATTTTATTTTTAAATTAGGCCAAATTAATTTAAGTGAAGTTATTTTATTAAAAAAAAAAAAAATTAAATTTATTAATTAAACTAAATTTAAAAATTAATTAATTAATATACTTTTAAATGTAAAACCAATTTATTTAATTAATTAATTAAATTAATTCATTAAATTGATTTTATTTAGTTTATATTAATCTTATTTTTAATATTAGATCAAATCAATCTACTATTAAAAAATTACTTTTAATATAGGTTAAAATTATTAATTAAATTAAAATTTAAAATCAAAATTAAAAATTTATTTATCCATTTATTAATAAAATGTTGAAATCTAGCCGACCTCTCCAAACCTAGGTTATCTATCCATCCTTCTATTAATAGGTTCTCATTTTCTTGACTCTCTCTTTCTCAAAATGTAGATCTCATTACCCTGATGATGGACTCACCTAGCTAGTCCGAAACGTTGGTTTCAAAATTGCTCACAGGTTTTTCCATTAAATACTCTTCAAGCCTGTATGGAATCTCTCTTCAACGTTTTATTAATTTTGCCTCCATCCCTTAGTTATGATTGGAATTCCAAGATGTGTTAGCTTCATTATTAAATATGTCATCATGGTAAAATTGTTTGGAATAGGTGTGAGTCTATTTGCCTCTCGCTCAACCCAACCTTTGGCTCGAATCTAGAGAATGAAGGGCACCCAGATCTGGCGGCCTTAGGTCTTCTAGCCATGAATCCTCAAGACTCCTTCCGATTTTCTAATGTTCCTCAACATGTGGTACGTCAATATAATTTTCCTCAGTACAGGGCAATCTAAGTATTTAATTTTTATTTTTTTTTGGGAATTGTTGTGGATCACATCGCCCATGGAGACTCATTCAATATGCAGTGGGATGGAGTTAATTTTTTCATCTTGTTGTACCCATCAACCATCTATTCTTTGTATTTTTTTCAATCCTAGTCGGGCTTTGGAATTTGTGCTTCAGTTGGCCTCATAACAGGGTATTGACTTTGGTTATTGAAAGAAACAACTGGCCTTCAGGATGTTGTTGATTCATGTTGGTTTTGATGTGAGGATATAATGTGTTTGTGCATTGGCTTGTTGGATGCAGTTCACCTCTATTGAAATGGTGAATCCTTCGTCAATTCTAGAGAATGTCAATGTTAGTATTTTGCTTGACAAGTTATTTCATTCGGTTGAAACATTGTTGGCAACAATGCAATAGTTGAAATATATGGTAGAAAGACAAAGACAATCATTCTAGCTCTTCTCGGAAGCCAAGTTAGCCCGACAACATAGCAGTCTGGAGCAATTTTTGAATGGTTTGTGCATGGAGTTTAATTCTCTCAATGCTTAGGTCTCTGCTTTGGAGGAATTCAAGCCTGGTGGCGCTCAGCTTGACTTGGGGGGCATCGGATCCAACATTACTCCTACAAAGGAAAAAGACTCATCACTCACAGGGGTCTGGTACTTTTGGCCTTGGTTGTTGTTGAAGGATGGGCTCATTGTTTAGATATGTTGTTTTTGTAGGTTTTTATACAATCTTGAAAATACATGTTTCTTTATAAATATATTTTACTACTTGAGACTTTTTGCCGAATTATCAGTAGAAATATATTCAATGTAGGAAGGAAATGTAGTATTAGAGCTGGCAATCATATTTTGTGGACTGATGAATACTTCTTTTGTCAAAAATCAGAAAAATTTTGTAAAGATTTTGTCCCATAACCCAATCTTTATTAATATAAAACTTTTACCTTTTAAAAAATAATAAAATATAAGAGTAAAAATAATCATTAATTAATATTAAAAGAATCAAATAAAATAATAAATAAAATTAATAAAATTATTAATTAAAGTTAAAGGTGAAAAATAAATAGTAAGGATAAAACACGGTAAAGATGGAATAATTTCAAAAATATGTTCCAATTTGAAAGTAAGTGTGAGATTCTCAAATTTATACTTATAGATGAAAGTAGTATAAATGATTTATGTTCTTAATTTTTTTTAGTATGTTTCTTAATCAATTTTACTCAAAATCTAGTGGGGAATTTTAATATTGTAGATTTAGTTATTAAAAATGTGAATGTTTTGGGGATTTTGGAGAGCACTAAATCAGTTTATGTATTAAAAAATGTTATTTAAATAATGTAAAATTGTGATGTAATCAACATTTTTGTTATCCCATTTCAATAATAGTTATTGAACAAGTCAAAGTTTAGAATATTCAAACTTGTACTTTGTTAAAATACCCCACCTCTTAAACTTATTCCATATCAAAAAATTTATAATATATTTTTTCTTTTTCTTCTTCATTTATAATCATTGTGTCTAAAGGTTCTCTCCAATTCAATATGGAAGAGATGTTGTCTCATCATGCAAAAAATTTTGACTTGGTCAAATTACATAAAAATTAAAAATAACATAACATAACAAAATTATTAATTATAACATTTTGACTCAACAAAATTATACAAATAAGAATGATAATATAAAAATAAAATTATAATTATAATTTGTTGTTACATCTACAACCATCCTTCAAAATTTTGCCTATGCTTCGATTTTAGAGCCTTCCTTCTTAACCACAGCAGCTCATCTCGCACTAATCCAGGTATTTGTGCTTCGATTGAGACTTGTATTTTCATTTTGGCTTGTTTTTTCTTACTTAGTTGATTTTCCAACTCATAAGTTGATCTCCTGACTTGGTCCCACAACAGTTTTGGGCTTGCCCCAAAAACTGCACAATTGTTGAGGGAAACCAACCTTGATGATGGGAATTGTACAGTATTGACTTCCAGTGAGTCTTGAGCTTAGAAAATGCACAATCATGAGGAGGCAGGGCAACATTGAGCCCAGAAATTTCGCAACCCTCACTGTCCTTAGAAACTGCGCAGTGCACTATGCCAGAAAGTTGCATAGTTCCCCGAAACTACACAGTCTTTTCCGGTGGTGTGCCTGGCAAGTTTCCTCGGGAAAAAACATTCCTAAAGAATAGGGATCTATTTTTAGTATCCCAGAGGAGGAACCTGCAGTATTTTTAGAAACTTTCGCCCAGTGTCGCTTTTTCCTTGATTTTAGGCATGCGTGTCATAAACACTAATTTGTCCACATCTATTTAATCGATGTTGTTATAGCTCATTTGCACATTCTACTTTGGAGCTCTAGAATTCCTGAGGATATCAAGGATCCTTCGGTCTGATCATCATCGCTTTTCTAGGTGAGTTTTTCTTTTGTCGTCTTTTGTTGTTTTTTTATTATTTTTTGTCATTTGGCTTGTGTGAGTGTTGTTTCACTTGTTTCTCTTCATGATTGTTGGAGTTTTAACTTGTTTTAACTTATAGAAGTGTTGTTTCAAGTTATAGATTGCCTTTCCCAAGTGTCGCATCAGTGTTCATGTTTTTGCACCAATGGTCACCATTGTGGCGACTTTCCTCACTTACTTTGTTTTCCTCTCGTTTGATCAATTGATGCACTTGATTCACATGAATTCATCTACACTTAATCATATATGCAGTCATCTTCACACTATCTCTCAGATATGCTTGTTTTCCACACTTTCCTTGGGCAAATATGTGTTTCCCCTGGCCGAATCTCAATTTACACAGCGGTCACTATGCAATCTGGAGGCTCAAGCCACAAGCTTGGCCTCTGGAATTGCACAGTGCGCAGTCTAAGCTATCTCCAAATGTGCACTGTGCAGTTCTAGGAGCCAGCCTCTCATCTTGGCCACTGATACTACCCAATGTGCAGTCTCTCTCAGGCCTTTGCCCAGGTTGAACTACGCATTGTGCAGTTTCAAACCAACAGGCTTCCACCTTGACAGTTGGGACTGTGCAGTGCGCAATTCCCACAGGCAGCTAGTCTCCCCTATCAGAAAATAAATAAATAAATAAAATAAAAAATAAAAGTTGTGCAATCCTTCCCATCTAGTGTCTAGTTTGTTGCTTGAACTTCCTCGTAAGTTGTTTTTTTCTAAACTGACATTTGTTTGCCATGAGTGCCCTCTCTATCCCACAGATACAGCAGTTGTTGATCATCTCTCCAGCAAACACTGTTACCATGGCATCTAAGAGAGTTGCATCAAAGGAAACTACTGAGAGCAGTACTGGGGAAGCAGTTGAATAGACATCAGTTGATTTACCATTGTGAGCAGATACCTAATTATTTATAGAGAAGGGAACAACACTGACATGGAAACAAAAAGGCACTTTTGCAAAGGAATTTGAGGCTAAGTTAGAGGACCAACAGGTTTATCTTAGCATCTGGAAGTCAGGGCTATACAAGGTTGCATGTAGGTATCCCGTCTTCCCATGCACATACATCATCAATTGAATTGTCTCACATATGGATGAACAGACTATGACATTCAACAGTACCAACGGGCAGAAGCTTGCCACCTTCAGGGTAGAAGACTTTCAACAAATGTATCACTTTCCCAAGCTAGTAAAGCACATGGACTCACTCTTCTATGCCACCCACATCTACGTGAACACTAGAGATATTATCAAGCGCTGGTTGAAAGAGCCATCAAAGTTTCGACAGACACCCACCCATGTGTACAAGACAAAGTCCCTTGGGAAGGCTTACCAGCTCTTTATTATCTTCACTTATAGAATCCATGGTCAAGAGAGAACAAAAACCTTTCCTGAAGGGTGGGCAGTCTTATTAGACCAGTTGGTGAATGATGGGAGGCCATTCAACTGGTCGGATCTGTTGGCTCAACAATTCAAGGCCCATGTAGCACAGGCTTGGAATCTACCCAAGGATGAGTGAGCAAGGTTCTATATGTCTGCATACTTGCTAGATGCAATCTATGCGCAACAGTAATTCCCTGGCATGAACTAGACATGGACACCACAAGAGACTATCATGAACATCTATTGTAAGTTTCTTTCAGATTGTAGTTATCGAGGAGTAATGGCATGGCTAACTAACCACTTTATCATCCCGCTATATAAGTTTATATTTGAATAAGATCCAACTTACATGTCCCAAGAAGCAATGAAGGCGATAGTAGACATTGTAGATTGGTATGCCTCACCAGGTGGCACCTTCATCAAAGTTTTTGGCGGAGAGAACCCTCTGCATATCTTACCAAGGTATGCCACTAACAAGGTCGCTATAGGGTTTTCAGCAACATTAAACAAGAAAAAGAAATCACCATGGCCCACTATTCCTTCACAGATTGGATTATATGAGATAAATAACTTGAAAGTCGCAGATGTAGAGGCTAAGGAGATAGTGAAATTCAAATTTGGCACTAAGTAATTTAATCTGTATGATCCCCGCAGTATTTGCAAGGACCATTATACGAGAATTTACTTTCTGTGGATCAGCGAGGAATTTCATTGGCCAAAGGAGGATCCTTGGAGGTACTGCTATTATGCCTCCAAACTTAATGAGTCGGTCACTATAACAAGGACTTTAAAGGATGCTCCACAAACAACAACAGTTCTAGAAGCAACATCAACAAAAGGAAGAAATATTATGTAGGACAAGGGAAAGAGGAAGATTGCTCACAATTCAAAGGGAGAGAAAAGTTGTGAAATGAAGGCAGACGCTCTTAACGCAAAGGCATCTTTGCCAGCAGAAGAAAAGAGGAAGCAAAGGATGCAAAGAGAATAGCAGAGGAAGAGAGAAAAGCAGAGGTTGCAGGAAGCAGAACTGAAGTTGCAGGAGACAAAGAAGAAGTTGAAGGAAGAACAAGAGTTGAGGAGGAGAGAATGAGAAGAGAAGAAGAAGCAAGAAGAATAACAAAGGTAAGATGTGATGATAGAGGAAACAACGTTGATACAGGTTGAAAAACTGGAACAACTAGAAGCTGAGGAGGAAGGTGAACATATGTAGGATCGGGAGCTTTCTCAATAGATTGAGCAATTGATAGAAATGATAGACATGGAGTTGGAACATGAATCACAACATGAAGATGTTGACCTGATGCCGAGAGCACCATAGGTCATCCCTAAGTCTCCACCACCTGCAACAGAAGAGTCAGCCCCAAGCGAGCAAGGAGGTGTTGTTCTCCTTGATGATGATTCAGTCATGGATGTGTACAATCTATTATTTGATGAGTTCGATAAGAGGATTGTACAAGTGTGGAGGAAGCACTTTCCAGATGATAACACTTCACCTACATTCATCAAAGAAAGGGAAATAGTGTCGGATGCTAGGAAGCATCCAACTGCCATTTCCAAAGCCAGCTTGGCCTGTGCAGGAACAATAAGATCAAATGTTCAGTAATTGACAGTCGAGCATGAGCACTTGGCAAAGAGCTTGCAGGCTACCAGGCAAGAGGTAGAACAACTCCGAGCAGCAGAAAAGAATGTAGTTTTCGCATTGGGGGAGATGAGAACAACGATACTTGCTGAAGTATCAACATTTGGAGAAACCGTGTGGAAGCTCTATGATGGGCTTGTCACCGTGCGTAAAGTAGTTATTTGTTTGCATGGCCTACAACAGCAGAGTAAATATTTTGTTAAAACTCTCAAAAACATATAGGCTTCCATCACCTATGTATAGGAGTGGACAATGTCATTCAAAGGGGCCCCACTTGACTTAGTGAATAAAATGAATCCACATGCAGAGCTGGAGAAAGTGGAGGTTTGAATGTTGATTCAGAACAACAAGCAGCTTACTTCATTCATTGGTAGCACATAGGCCTCATATGTGTGGTTGTACAGTAGTTTGAATTTCTTGGTGAGAACACACCAGATCCAATCAATCGGTTCCCTCACCAAAGCTAAACCCAAGAACCAAGTTTGGCAGGAGACCGAAGAGTACTTGGAGTAGCTAAGACAAGAAGCCACAAGGGAAGACTTGGAGCTAATCACACAAAACATGTAGAAGTTCATCGGTGGTCCTATCAAAGTCAAAATAATGATGCTCATGCTTCAGAATGAGGTGGAAACATGTTCCAATACAGTGTATCTGGATACCATGGAGGCTAGAGTCTGCTTCCAGCAAGACATTGTTAAGAAGTTTGGCAACACCATCACATAGTACCAAACTTGGCACCAATATGTGACCGAGAAGCAGCAAGTGGAAGTTGATGAGCTAGACTTCTCCCAAACTCTAACATCATAAGTTTGTGTCTTGTTGGGTTGTCAAGTTGTCTCTACCCTATTTTGTCTTATATGGGTATGATTGGAAAATGTAATATTATTTGTAATTATGTTATAAGTGAAAATCCAAGTGTCAATGTTGGAATATGAAGAGTCATCATGTAATGTAATATTTCATTTTGTAAAGAAGTTGAAGAATCATGAGGGTAGTCCAAAGGTCATAAATGGGAGTTGAAGAGTCACCCCCTCATGTTATAAATAAAACCTCATAACTCATGTAAGAGGATTTTGGGAGCCAAGGTTTTGGCTAGGCTTAGGCTTAGAAGGAGCTTGGGAGTATTATGAAGAGTCTTGGCTTCTCCATAGCATAGAGCAAGTATACTTATTTGGAGGGGCAAGTGTTCTTGACTCTAATGTTCTACAATTGGGGCTAGTGGTCATCAATGGTGTATGTATGGATGGAACTTTCACTTATAATAATAAAACCAGACCTAGCACGCCTTCATGCATGTGTTGCTAATATAATAGGATTATTCTTGTTGTATTGGAAATGTATTTTATTTAACTTATGCATATGCTCATGAAATATTTTGCTTGCATTTGTATGAATCTTGTTGAATGTGTGTTGTTGGATTAACTCTGTTAGCACCTAAATCTGCCTTAGGCTGAAAGAAGGCAAAAATTAGGGTAACCACAAACCACGCTCAGTGTGGTAGCTAGCCCTACCAGATCTGGAGAGGGCTCTCTCTGAGTCACGCTCAACTAATGGATAGGAAAAATGGTCTGAGATGACTTACTATGCAATATTTACTTTAGGCTAGTAAGTGAAAATGGATTTTCAAAAAGATTTTATGAAGTGACCGAGCTTCTGGGATGTATATGGGACTGGTGCTCAGCAAATAACAAAGAATCGAATATGAAAGCACAGATTATTCCGTGAGGCAAGGTAGGCGGTAAGTGTAGCAATTTCAGCTTAAGGTAACGAGGAATGGAAAGATTGCTGAAGAGAGTGAAAAGGGCATGGTTGCATGAATCCTTTTCAACAGAAGAATAACACTGTACATGAAATTTTCCCACAGGCAAAGCAATATAAATTGAATTCTACCTAATCTCACTTAGAAAATTTCACTGAAATGAAATATGAAACATAACAAGATACATATGGAACATAAGAACACATTTGATACACTCACGACCACAAGAATCTCATGAAATAGAGCCGTTGCCTTTCATTAATTCATTGTCAAAAATACACAGTGCAGAAATAGAGTTTCTTTCCCACAGTCTCCTAGAAGTTACAAGCCAGCCAACCCTTTGAAAATAACTTGCATACAATATATAGAATGTGTAGAGAAGAGATGGAACACCCAGGGGTTGGGAAGTTACTCAAATCATTTCGAAAAGGAGATGGAGAGCCAACCATCAGCTACAGGTGCAGCGCTCTCAAGCATGACATTTGGCTGGGGTGACCCTTTGCATTCTTTTGCCACTTGGATAGATGCCCATCTGGAGAGAAAACTCTTTCAATGCCACCTTTTGTGCCAAGAAACTGAAGTGTAGATGACCGGGCCCACTTGGAGAAGTCACGACCAGAAATTTCGCGAAACGGGAGCAAATTGGCAGTTTTTTCCCCTGTGCGTCGCGCCAAATTCTATGTGCATCGCGCCACTTTGGAGCCTGTTTTTTGGCACTTGAGGTTGTCCAAAATGTACCCAAGTGGGTTTGTTGGAAAGCCTGTTCTGTCTACTTTCTAACCCCACTGGAATTTCTCAATTTGGTGCTCATTTTCCCCTCCAAATCTTCATTCTCCCAAGACTGCTTTCTGTGTGTCAAAAAAGTGGCAGAGAGGCCATTTTTGGGTGTTTTTTGACCTTTAGGAGACCTAGATCTTGTCAAAATTTCTTTCCCAGACACCAGTAGTCGTAATTTTTGATGCTGAATCCAAATATGCAAGTGGTTTCTCCATTGGAGCCCTAGAATTTTAGCGTCACGCCAGTGGCGTGGCGCACAGGGAGAAATTTCCTGTTTTTTGCACAAAAATCAAAATTTGCTCAAAATTTCTCCAAATTTTCTGAAATTTGGACTGTATGTCCCCTATGGGGTTACATGTTGAGCCAAGGAAGCGTCAGCCAATATTCTAAGTCTATCTTGCTCCTTAGCCTCTTTTTCTCTCCTTGTTGCTTTCCTCAATTTAGCCTTCAAGCTCTTTATTCGAGCCTTGGCGCTTATGTTTCGTGCCTGGTAGTGAAATGCCATATGCCTCAGTAGCGCAAGGTCTTTGTCTACTTTGTCTAGCAGCCTCTCCAAGTGCATATTGGCTCTCTCAAGGTTGGCCTCCCGATCTTCATTTACCTCTTGCTCCAAGGAAGTGAGCTCAATCCTTGCCCTTTGAGCAGCTTTGCGATGCTCACAAATGTCTCGCAGCTCCATGATCACCTGCTGGTCCTCTAGCTTCTTGTTCCTCTATTCTAAGTACTTCATGTTCCACTTGGCCCTCTCCAATATAAGGGACAAGGCCTCAATCTCTGCCTGCTATTCCTGGATTACTTCTCTAAGCTCCTCATTTGTCGGCTCTCTGTCGGTGTCATCATCGTGGAGGAGAAAAAACTCAGTTTCTCTTTCACCTGATGGCACTCCCGAAGGCTGCTCATCATGCAATGGCTCTTTGCCTCTGCTCTGTCCCTGTGGTGCTGATGTCGGAAGCGAGGCCCCTTCCACCCCAGGTGGAGATAACACTCGCTTTGCTGCCACAAACAATGGTCTAATGCTCCTCTGATATGAAATATACACTAGCATGGTGGCAGCCTCGTGAGGGTGTTTGGCTCATCTCTGAGTTGTCTGCCACTCTGGTGATGTCTCCTATGGGCCCTCTCTCCTGAAGATGTGTAATTGTGTGTCTCTCCCTCATAATCTGATGAAACTCCTGATGCCATTAATGCTGCTTGTACCCTGGGTTTTATGCTGCCCCCTGAATCCAATGGAACTGGTGGTTGCTCTGAAAATCTGTCACCAAGGGGACAATAAAACAGGGAGTATTAGGAGAGGAATGATGAAATGGGGATAGGGGTTAAAGGGAGAGATTTTTCAGGGATTTGGGAGTGTTTTTGGGTATAGTATGTGATGGGGTAGGGTTTAATTTTATTGAGGTAGGGTTTGGATATTTTGATCCATAGAAATAAAGGGAACAAATGGATATGATTACAGTGGTGCTAGGGTGATGGTAAGGGGAAAATGCTACAGGGAAATTAGTTGATAGGGGTGGGGTAAAAGAATACTTCAGCAACAATGTCACTGTAGCAAAACCCTAGTTTTTTTATTTTCTTTGTGTATTCCTTTGTTCATAAAAAAAATTTGGCATTGGATTTATACTCATCAAAATCATGATATTCTTATCAATTTTAATGCCAAGAGTGAAGGTATTTGCCCCACCTTTCAAGTTTGATAGGCATTCACAAAAATTTTGGGTGATTTAGTGGTTTTTTGAGCTTATAGGTTTGTGCACCGCGCGCTCTGAGTGCGTCGCGCCAGTGGCAATTTTGCACTGAGGTCGGGCTCCTAGTGCACTGCACACCCTGAGTGCGCCACGCGCTACAAAAATCGCCCAGTTTTGCTTGGAAGGATAGGGGGAGGGTTTTAGTGGTGGATTTAGGGTGGGTTTCTTAGGAAAATGTTGAAGGGGAGATGAGAAAGATGAGGGGTGAGGGGCCTGTCATACGGAAATAGTCAATTTTGCGGACAAAACCGACCTCCCTAGAAAACAAGGCTTTTCTAGTGACAAACAAAACAATCAAGCACTATATTTCCCTAAATATGCATTTAAAATAAAAGCAACCAGGTGTTTAAGGCTTACCTTTAGTCCAACGTTGTTTGTAGTAGCCAAGCCTCTTCGATCTAGATGAGCTCCTTCTCCTCGAAGCCTGCATACACTAACAAGCAAACGATTACATAGCACCTGAATAACTCATATAATAAAACATATTCATCATAAAGACCAAGGAGTTTATGAAACAAATTATATATAACAACTTGTTGAGAAAAATGAACTTAATTGTATTAATTGGAAACAAAAGAAACCTTACAACCAGTGCCTTGGTGTTGTGCAGGTCCCTCCCAGGGTCCAGCAAGAGTTCTCCTCTACTTTGATCAGCTCACCCACTTCCAAATGAAGCTAAGAAAGGAATGTGATCTCTCCTCTCAAGCTCTATAAGGGAGTCCTAATTTCAGCAGCATCTACCCTTAGGAATGTTCAGCTTTCAACCTCCTTTGCCTCTGGCCCAATGCCTGTATTTATAATGATTTGGAGGAAGTTAAACAGGTCCACCATCAATGGGATAAGCCCCTCTTTCAAAGGGATAGTTCCCCTCTTCATGGGATAAGTTCCTCTTTCATTGGGATGCATGAACCATCTGGAGGCGCTCAATCCACGTCAAACCATCTTCTAGAATGCTCTAGAATCGACCGCAAGTAAGTTTTTTGAAGTAAAACTTGCACCTTTTGATTTTCACAGGGGTACGCACCCACCCCTTTACAGACAGAGCGTACAAGTACGCAGGTATTATGTACTTGAGGTGCGTGCACGCAGGTAAGACTAAGAGAAAGTGCAGAACCAGAGTTATATTGAGTTTTTAAAGGCTTTCTCTCTTTTGTGGAGTTTGACATGAGGAGCAGAGGTATAAGACTTGCCAAGGAGGATAGTATGGTTATTGATGGAGCCATACTGACTGCAAATAGTCATGGTGACAAATTTTAGTGTAACAGATTGCCCCCTAAAGTGCGAGGTCTGTAGTAGATTAGGGTTTTATATCATCTAGGAAGGGTGAAGCACTTTATCATTTCGAGGATTATCTTGTGGAGAGCCCAGTCGGAACCTGCAAATATTCAACACAAAATACATATATGAGATCATATCATCGCTGAGGTAGGCATTCCCATACTCAAATCAAAAACTTAACTAACAAACTAACTGCTGCTCTGATATAGGAATGATTTCGCAATACATCATAATCATAGACATATGTAGACACAGTATGGACACAGCCATCTGTTTATGATTAGTCTACTGTATAATGAATACAAAACTCCTCCAGCCTGGATGGCGGAAACTAGATCCAGGGTCTTCATTTCTGCTTCCCGAAATAGTACGATTCTATCCATGCGAATAAATGAGTTGATGTCGAACATGGTAGAAGCCACTTGATTACCAGTCAATGATGTAAACTGTTAACAAGTGTGAGAGAAACCACCAATGATGTCAATGGCTCTCAAAGTACTCAGTACAATCCATGAGATGTGAATGAATGTGTTGATGTCGAACATGTCACAGAATCCCTTGATCGAAGGTCATTGATGTAACCTGTCGTCAAAGGCGAGAAATTTGCCATTGAGGCATGCAGATTTCAAGGTACTGATGATTCCTAGATCATCTTTCTAGATAATGTGCTGATGTCGATAGAAAGCGACCCGTTGCAGGCAAGCCCACAACACGAAATCATAGATCAAGTTGAAGAAATGTAGCTGTAAGGACTGACTCAGGGATGGTCAAGATGGATGACAGATATTTTGCAGATGAATGGTTTATTTGCAGTGACCTCTTGAACACATAACGACACAACAGATGGCTTGGTGACAATTGACCCAAAGTTAATACCCAGAAACCAGTTGAAGACTTTCAATGTGGTTTGATCAACTGTTAGGCAAAGGATTTCCCAACCCAGGTGAATGAAAAGTGTCGTGTTCAAGAGTGGTGATAAGGTTTTTCCGAGACAAAGTGTAACAAATAGGCTCATTTTCCTCTCTTTTCCCCCACCATTTCTGGTAAGTACCTCTTTATTTTTTACAAGCTTGAGGAGGATAACATTTGCTTGATTATAAGCTCATCCTTCAGATGAGTCCAACTTAGTTTAGATTCGAACCCTAAGAAGGAGTAGTCCATTCCTGTTTGTAATCGAACAGGTCCTTTACTGTGAAATTTTAACGAGTCCAGTATAGGAGAAACTCGGCGTTTTTCAATTTTAGAGAGTCTGAAAAACTTAAGAAGACTCCAGGGTTGACCTTTTTCGTAAATTTGTGTCTCCCAAGCCCGAAAAAGTATAAAATAATACTTGAGATAACCGCTTGATCTTTACAACCAAGGAGTACTTTCATGATTAGTGTCTCTGACCTGAAAAGTAAAAAGCGATCAAGGGCACGTCGTTTTATTTCCAATATCGAATTTGAAATGACAAAAATCCGGCAATCTTTTCATGTTTTTATGGTCAAAAAAGGGTTGTAAGAGGACCGTCTTTTTAATTCTGTTTTAACGAGCTAAAAAGAAAACTCGGCAATCTTTTCACATTTTAGGAGTCAGAAAAGAGCTTAAAGATGACTCTGATGTTTTTGTTTGTAAAAAATGACAACTTTCCCTGAAAATCCTTTATCCTGCACAAAAACCAACACATTACTCATACCTGTTGAAGATAGATAAAAATACTTTGAAAAATACCTTTTCATGGTGAAAAATAAACAAATTTACCATTTATTTACCCAAAAAACCTATAAAAAGGGCTTTTACCAATTCATTTTTACCATTTTACTATTTGAGGAGAGAAAAAGGGCTTTTGGCAAGAAACTTCCCGTGGACATTGCGGAGAATCCGACCGTCGAAATCGAACGCCATCTCTTCCAGGTAATCTACAACATCCTCCTCTTCAATTTCATCCGTTTAGAATTCTTTTTTAGGCCCCAGATTTCATTTTTGGGAGGTTTTGTGGTTTCAAAAACCGCCTCTCGGCATACGCAGGCACCACACTAGGGACCCGCGTACCCCGACATTCTCTCAGTTGGAAAAATGTCAGGGGTACGCACCTTGCCTTCAGGGACCCTGCGTACACACGCTTTGTTCCTAAAGGCGAGGTGTGTACCCCGCGCAACGAGTTTTTAAAACCTAAATTCTCCCAAATGGACCAAAAATTTTTGATTTCATGGAATCTAATGGATGTTTTTTGGCATGTAGATTGTTCACCATGCTTGATTGGCGCGAGAGAGAGCACGAAGATGTTGATTTGGCCGCCATTAATCATCAACCGTCAATTGATGCTTTGAAGGCATGCGACCTTTATAAATATTGGGCCATACCTGGCATGAGGGCCCAAGTGAGCTTTCTGGAGTGGCTGGTAGAAAGATGGAACGTTCAGGACCAGTTTTTTTATATTGGAGGGCACCAGCTTGAGATGGAGCCAGCAGATATCTACTTTCTCACTGGTTTGCCCAAGAGAGGCGAACACTTGACTCTGTTCGGGACTAGGCCAGGTGGCCAGTCTGTCGCTAGTCTCCGACTAGAGTGGTGTAACACTCAGTCTCAGGAGAAGGGGATAGAGATCAAAACTATATCCCGTCCTGAACTTATGGTGATTGCCTTTACAGTTACCAGACTTTGCGGGGCTGCCGCTTTACACATTGCCACTGGATCCCAGATGCGGATGGCAATTGATTGCTATCGAGGTACCATTTTCAACTGGTGTGATGCTGTGTTGGCCAATGTAAAAGGCCAACTGACTAGAGCCAAAAACGGACAGCTAAAGACCTTTGGTTATGGGGCTTTAGTTGTGAGTTTTGGCTTAGAGAGGGTTCCGATTCTGATCCCACAGCAGCTCACTGTTGAGGTTGGGCTTCCTCGAGAGCCCAAATTGATGCGATGGGTTGCGGTTATGGCCCGTCATCCTGATGAGGGGACGGAGGTTGTCCGATTTACTCTGGATTACTTTCACTGGTTAGAAGACCAGGTCTTTTCTATATAGGATTTTCCTTATGCCGGAGTTGATTTTCGTGGAGATCCGGACATGGTTCTTCCACCGGGAGAACAATGGGATGATACAGGTAACTTCATTTTTCACAAGTTTTTTAAACTATCTATTATTTTTGTTTGTTTTATATCGTCTCAAAACTGATAGTAATAATTTTCAAAATGCAGATGTAGGCCCACGTCGTCTAGCCAATCTCTGGCCTTACGAGAGGAGACTACCAGTTGCAGCAGCACCTGCCCCACAGGACGAGGCCACAGAGACTTTGGCTGTGTTGGAAAGTGACCTGGAGCGTCTTACAGCAGATATACCGGAGACTACCATAGATGACATTCCAATCAGGCTTCAACGCTATGTAGTCGGGGTCCCAGGACCTTTTAGGAGGTTCTTGTGTAGGGTGGCCCGTGCAGTGGTGTCATATAGAGATCATCACCAGTGATTGGATGGTCGTTTTGTAGACACATGTGACATTTTGGTTTTTTGTACTTATCATTTTTGCTGATCATAAGGTGTTTTTCAACCTATGATCGAAGACGATGTATTTTTTGACACACTCCTATATATATATATATATATATATATATATATATATATATATATATATATATATATATATATATATATCATTATTACCGGCTTATCTTGTAAATCATGTTATGAATGGTTTTAAATTTACATGTATGATTATTGCAAATGTCTATTTAACATTTGAGAAGCAATTGCATCTGCTAATGTATTTAAAGACCTTGGAATATGCTGATATTCAATGTAATCAAACTCACGTTCCAAGAGACGCACTCTCAAAAATAACCTTAATAACACTGGATTTCTAATGGCATACACTCTATTAAGCTGTAATACAACAAGTTCAGAATCTAACGTCACTATCAAACTCTGAATCCCAAATGAAATAGATTCAAACAATAACTCAATCACTGCACTGTATTCGGCAATGTTGTTCGTTGTTTGACCGAGGCTCACCCCATGCATAGATACTAACTCGTCAGAGGGCGAATAGATAACCCAAGCTGCGGAAGAGATATTCCGTGTACTACGACAAGCACCATCAGCAAATCCAATGTATGTTTGGAGAGGCATCGACATCTGCAACATCAAGAGTAAAACCAAGATAAGCCAGAATAACGACGAAAAACACTCTCTAAGCTAAGCACACTGTCTAAACTAACAAACACACCATGTAGAAAGAAAAACTAACCTAACTAAAAATCTCCAGACCCATTCTTTTAAGCATAATACCTCTTCAAGTAAAGACCATTTCTGGGTTTACCTAAAGAGTCCCCATCAAAGTCTACCAACTCATAGGCCCCTTTTGCTAGCTTTCGCTTGACAATATAGGGCCCATGCCACATAGGAACGAATTTTCCAGCACCTAATTTATCATTAGCTTGATCATACAATAACACTAGGTCTCCTTCCGAAAAATTTCGAGGGGTCACATTTCGATCATACTGAGCTTTCATACGTTTTGCGTGAGTCTCGATCGCCAATGCAGCATCACGTCGATTCTCATCTAATTGAGCTAAGTATAATAAACGCTTTTCCTCTTCGGAAGTAGCTGGAAGTAACTCGATGGCCATTTGTAGTGACGAGATTTCGAATTCAATGGGTAGCACAGCTTCCAAACCATAAACTAGTTGGAAAGGAGTGAACCCTGTTGATGTTTTCACTGAGGTTCGGTACGCCCAAAGCGCTGAAAATAACATGTTGTGCCAATTCGACCGATGAATACCAATGATTCGCCGGATCATGATAACTAAAACTTTGTTGATGGAATCAACCAGACCATTCGCTTGTGGATAATAAGGACTTGAACTATCGTGACGCAAAACAAGCTGGCCTGTAAGTTTTGTCATCATAACATTTCGAAAATGGCACCCATGGTCAGTGATTATCGCTTGTGGGACACCAAACCTAGCAATTATATGATTGAACATGAAAATTGCAGTTGTCTTGCCGTCTGCCTCGAATGTAGGCATCGCCTCGGCCCACTTAGTAAAATAATCTACCGCAAGGATGATATACGCATGCCCCCCGGCCGAGTGAGGGTTACATGTAATAAAATCGATACCCCATTTGGCAAAAGGACAAACGGCAATTATAGGGTGGAGAGGAGCAGGTGGAGCGCACATCTTTCGATCAAACACTTGACAGTTGTGGCATTTTCGAACCGCAGTAATACAATCTTTAAACAAGGACGGCCAGAAGTAGCCAGCGCGCAATATCTTTTGGGCTGTGGCATACCTAGACATATGACCGCCACACGCTCCAGAGTGACAGTCATTTAGAACCCTTTCAGCCTCTTCGTGAGTTAAGCAACGGCGAAAAATAGAGTCTGCCCCACGACGATAAATAGTATCTCCAATAATTTTGTATTGTTGGGACTGGAATCGAATTTTCCGACGTTCCGACTTTGAAACTTCAGGCCGAAAGGATTGGGTCTGGAGATAGACGCTGATATCCCCATACCACGGATCTAAAGTGCTGATTAGAAACAAAGATTCATCCGCAATGGGCTCCTCTGCCACAGTTTCCGTGTCAGCACGCGGGAAGTCACACATTAACTCTGCAAAAACTAAAGATTTCTTAGACTTAGATTTCTCAAACTCCAAGTCGAACTCCTGCAGGATAAAAATCCATTTAGAGTACTTGCCCCCTAGCAATTGTTTGGTCAAAATGTAGATCATAGGGTTGCAATCCGAAATGACTGTAGTTTTACGGAGTAAAATGTAGTGACGAAAATGTTGGACAGCTTGAACGGCTGCCAATGCCAATTTCTCCACATGTGAGTATTTTAGCTTGGTTGGATTTAATGTCCGGCTAAGTTAATATATCACATGTTCCGTTCCAAATTCATCTTCCTGAACTAAGACCATTCCAATGGTGGAATGGGAGGGGGCGAGATACAAAAAGTAATCCTGGTTGTAGTTGGGAGGATGCAGCGACGGTGCATGGGTCAACGCGTGCTTGAGTTCATCAAAAGATTTCTGAGCTATCTCATCCCAAGAGAATTGAGCGTTCTGTTTCAACAACTGTGTAAAACCCTTTGTAACCTCGGCGTAGTTAGGAATGAATCGTCGTAAAAATTTTGCTTTCCCCTGCAAACTTTGGAGTTGGCGAAGACTCGAAGGAGGAGGCAAATTGATAATAGCTTCGACCTTCGAGGGATCAACGCAAATGCCGGCTTTTGAAACTACAAACCCCAGCAATCGACCTGTTTCTATACAGAAGACACATTTGTGTGGGTTCAACCGAATTCGATAATGCCTACACCTCATAAAGATTGCTCGTAAATGGACAAGGTGATCAGCTCGATGTAATGAGTGAGCAGGCAAGTCATCGAGATAGGGTTGCACAATGTGTTTGATGTCATGAAACGCATAAGACATCGCCCTCTGAAAAGTTGCTCCGGCATTCTTAAGCCCAAAAGGTAATTTGCAATAAGCAAATGTCCCCCATGGACAAATCAAAGCTGTTTTCGGTTGATCGGCAGGTAGAATATTGATTTGATTGTAACCGGAAAAACCATCCATAAAGGAAAATATTTCGCTGCCGGCATAATCATCAATGATTTGATCGATATACGGTGTTGGGTAGTTTTCTTTGGACAAGCTCGATTAATGTCCCTATAGTCGATGCATATTCTTATTGTTCCCTGCTTTTTGTTAGCCGGAACAATATTCGATACCCAATCCGTTAACGGGATCGGATAAATGAAAACTGCTTTCAACAGTTTTTCAACTTCTGCTTTAATTGCAGTAGCTTTTCTTGGGTGAATCTAACGCAAACGTTGCCGGACGGGTTTAGCGTCCAGGTAAGTCTTGATCTCATGGACAACAATCGCGGGATCAATTCCTGGCATTTCCTCATAGGACCAGGCAAACACGTCGCGGAATTCTTGAAATAGGGCCTTGTATGTCTGAATTTTGTCATCTGTACACGAGGCACCTATATGAATGTTCTCAACAATTCCAGGCTTAACCGAAATGTCAATGGGAATAGTTCGAGAAATGTTTCCCAAGTTTAACTCTGAATCGAGATTTTTCATGGGATTCTGAGCTTCTTTGACATATTCAGCTGTAAAAATTGATGAGAAATCATTTTCAAAATGATCATCCTCGGGTAAATATGAAGATCTATGATGGAGATCGTCCCATGGTAAATCATCTATACATAGGACTTCACGAAGTTGCTCGTCAGATGAAACAACTTCGGGAAACGCTATTAACTCTGAGGTTGATGTGAAAAGTGATTCCTCATGGACCACATTCATTAGGTTGAATTTGGTTGAACACGGGTCGGTAAAAGACCGCACGGCTTCATAGGCAAATTTCATATGGACTCAAAGGCATAGCATCACCAAATGAGTCTATCTCAGATTCAGAAGGAACGATCTAAGGATCATCATAAACAATGGTGTCTGATGTAATAATATGAATGGATGCAAATGAAGACAATGGTTGATTGGAGGAAAAGGAAAAGTTCCCAGTAAACCGGCATCTTTAACTAATCCTACTCCAACATCCTTATATGGGATAGTCGTTTTACCGACATGCTGAATACTCTCTGAAGAGGTTGGGTCGGATGAAAAGTAAGCCAGCTGGTCTATTGTTACAATCTTTCCATTATGTGGGAACTTTATTACTCGGAAGACCGATGAAACGACCGCTGTCATAGCGTAAGACCAACTTCGACCCAAGAGAAGGTTGTAGTCTAGAGGGGCATCAACCACCTCCACATCTAGACTAACGGTTTTTCCTTCAACCCCTATAGGCAAATCCTGTAGAATGCCAAAAGGATGAAACCCACGGCCATCAAAGGCCTTAAGAATTGTCGGGGATTGATTTAGTGAAGGAGAACCAAGCGATCTCCAACATTGTATCGACATAATACACGTTGAAGCTCCCTCATCAATTACAGTCCGATGAATAGGCATGTTTTTTACTATCACTGGGATCTGGAAAGCCATTTGATGAGGCAAACGTGGTGTAATATTTTCTAGATCAAAGATTATTAGGTTCGAGTCCTGAACATCAACAGCTCCGATAGCCGACAAAAGTAATTTACGCTGTGCTGGGCATGATTGCAGCACTTCCAAAGCCGACATTGCTGAGGGAGAAACAGCTAAGTCCTCAACAATGTTATAATTCTGGGCCGCTCTCGCATGTGGATTGAAAGCAGAATTTTGAAGTATACCCTTGGCGGGCGGTTTGATTACTAAGTCTGGATTAGGCTTCTCGATCTGTAGTGGATCGGAACTGGGAACTGAGGTTGATGGATTAGAATGAGAAGATTCTGCTTCTTTGCCATCAACAGGACTTTTACTACCATAATCTTGCGATCGAGTCGCAATCCTTACATGGGACATCATCAATATGGGTTCTTCATTGGCATTCGAGGAAGAACCTATCATCTTCCTATCTTGATTTGGAAATGGATCCCTCAAAACAGCAGGAGTTTGGGAGCCTTTGACGATTTTCGCAAACTCTGCTCGATGAGGGCAGTCTCTTGTAAAGTGTTCCTCTTCACAAATAAGACAAGGATATCGAGGTTTGTGTTTTTCGTCATTGGTTTCCGATTTTTCAGTTTTCTCCTTTGGAGTTTTGTCTGCTTTATTCTTCTTCTTTCCTTTCTTCTTTCCACCGGATTTTGATTTAGCTGTAGATGACTCTACAACGTGAACATTGGCAGAAACCTCTGCAGAAGAATCTCCTGTCGGGGAATCAGGCAAGGTTATGATAGGAGAAGAATTCTTGGAGGATTTCTTCTTGCTTTTAGTGTTTACCGTACCAATCATGCCATCAGCGGCATGAGATCCCGAAGGAGCTGCAGCGATTTGATTTGACTTGGGAAGATCGGGGATCTTTTCGTGTAACGTACCTGACTGAGTATAAACTAAGTCAAGTTACTGTGCTTGAGCAATCACTTGCTCCTCAGTAACTACTCCAGCCTTAGCTACGTCTTCAGTAATCTTCGGTAACAATGATTTAACAAACCATTCAGCTAAGATCTGGTCCGGGATAAAAACTTTCACTAACCGCCTTCGACGTCTCCATTCATGAATATGATCGGAAATATAAGTGGACGTCGATTGCTTTAATGAAGTTAGTAACTCCGTGCCATTATCATATCTGACCGGCAACTGAAAATGAGTTAAAAACGAGGTATCTAACTGGCTAAAATTATAAAAAGAGGCCCGTGGTAACTCAATATACCACTTGGCCGCAAGACTAATGAGAGTGCGCTGGAAAAGACGTAAGTGGATCGAATCATCCGAGATGGAATTAGAGGCACACTAGAGGTGGTAAGTCATCACATGATTCGACGGGTCTTCTCCAGATTTACCTTCGAACTTGGGAATGTCACTAGGAAACTTATTCGGCATTGGCGGCGAAAACGGAAGATAATTAATTGGATCATTCGTTAGGCACGACAAGTCTGGCAAGTCCAAAGTTGCGATAAACGGTAACTGCCGATTAGGATCCCTAAAACTCTGGGTCACGAGACCAGCCCCAGGAGGAGGATATCCAGGATAACTTGGAATAGGAATTGCGTTCGGGATATTGTATCCTCTCAGAAAACCAGTATTAACCGGACCGTACTGGGGTTGTTGTGTTTGTTGATAAGTGTACCCAGGATACGGTTGATACTTATAAACTGGCTGCTGGACAGCAGGACCGAATTGGTACTGTCCCTGGTACGGTTGATAAGTGAATTGTGGTTGACTTGTGACAACCGTACTTAAACCAGGTTGTCCTACTGGCATCTGAACCGTAGTTTGAATCATGGATCCAGATGATGGTAAAGATGTCTGAGGAGTAGATACAGGAACAGTAGAAACTGGAGCTGTCGATACTCCAGAAGTAGGTGGGGTAGATTGAACAGATGTTGCGGCAGTTGCAACAGTCGTTTGAGATGGAGTACTAGGCGCAATAGGCCCAGACTGAGAAACTACCGAAGGTACAGAAGTTTGAATATTAGACTGGACTGGTTGCTGGGGTGAACCAGAAACTAAGGGTTGTCCAGTTTGAGATGACAACTGTACAGTTGGCTGCAACACCTGTTGAATTTGCGATGGATCCCACACTATGTTCATTCCGGGGTACTGACCCATAACAGGTTGAGAATACGGGGGACCATAACTAGGTTGAGGGTAGGATTGATAATTGAAAGGTACATTTCCCATTCCTTGAACATAAGATTGACCTTGGGGTGGTTGGAAACCTTGGTTCGAGTACTGACCTTGTGGTTGATACCCTTGAGGCATGTACTGATACTGGGGTTGACCTTGAGGTATAAATTGATACTGAGGTTGACCTTGGGGTACATATTGAGGCTGGGGTTGACCTTGAGGAATGTACTGCACCATGGGTACATACTGTCCTTGAGGTTGCCCCCCAGACACAATTTGTGTACCTTGAGGTTGCCCCCCAGGCGTTAATTGAGGTTGCCCCCCAGGCGGTAACTGGCCACCTTGAGGTTGAGAATTGGAAATAGAACCTGACATCATAAGAATGTCTTCTACGCTCAACGATTTATTACCATTGTTTCCAGTTAATAACCCATGTTCAATGGGTTGAGGAGATGCTCCCGCAAAAGTACCAGAAAGTGACTGATACCCAGAGGGAACAGAAGGACCGTCGTACAAAAAGGATTCAGGCGATTGAGTAAACATGGACGACTGACCAGACATATTTACAGGAGTATAAAGACCTCTAGGATGATAAGGAGCACGAGGTGGTGAAAAACTTAACCCTGGGTTTTCCAAATAATTAGTTAAAGAAAGATACCAAGTAGTACTTCTAGGTGGACTGTAAAAAATTGATTCACGCTCCCTTAGATCAATAACAGGTTGATTTTCAGGGATAGGGATGCCTATTTCTTCTTCTGGAGCAAGTTCTTCAATAGCTATCAAACCAGAAGGAAGATTTTCGGTGATTACTCTTTCTACCCTAGGTGAATTAGGAGCACTAGAAGTTGGAGAGACAAACCCCGATGTTCGAGTAACAGGTTCAGATATCTCAGGTTCTTCGCCTATATCACTAGTAGATGAAAAGCTACTAGCAAGTTCGGAAACCGAAATAGCTTCAGGATTATAACCTGTTTCTAGAGTTTGGTAATCAGGATGAACAACCAACGAAGACTCTCCTTCTTCAGGTGACCCTACTTTACTGCCATTAGGAGTTACGAGGACTTTCAAACCTTCGTAATGACCCGGGACTTCTTTAGGAGGTTGGCCCCGAAGTCTACGAGACTTCCTCAACAAATCAGCCACGGTTACAACCTCAGGAGACTGGCCCCGAAGTCTATGGGACTGTCTTGGTAATTCAACCACAGCTAAAAACTTTTAACTACTGCACACGCAAACAAAGTAAAATCTCAAAGCAAACCGCCTAAAGTCTCTAAAGAACCAAACAAATTCGAATCACACGCCTAAAGAATCTAGGGCGTCAAACCACACACAAACAGTAACTTTCCGGACCGAAAACACTAGTTGGTGATGAAATCCAACATCGCAGAATTCAGTACAGAAATGGCGGGTGGAACAGTTACCCCGGCAACCTGCTTAATGAATAGACTGGACCAAGTTCCTCCACTTTAACCGTCTCGAGTGAAGTGAACCCCCAGAAAATCCAAGTGAGTCTAGCCGACGTCTGCTCCAGGTACAGTGGGATCTTCCCTCCACCGTCACCTTAGGAAGAATCCTAAAGATAATAGTCACTAAGGTCACCAATAGCAACAAATATACCTAGGGGAACAGTCTACGATCCGATACGCACGCAAGGGCAGAGTAACAAGCTCAATCCCCTTGTCGGCTCCTTGACAATAATCCAAGGTTTACCGACAAGTGACCCCAGGCTCCTCGACAATGGTTAATCTGAGGTTTACCATTTGTAGTACGTGCATATCTGGCATCGTTCCCAATGAAGGAGGATTGATTCCCTCACTGGTTCGGACACGATCTTGTGCTTCTCCTTTAAGAGGAGCTTTCCCAGAGCATAAATGTAACAATTGGATTTATCCTACCGCAAGATAAGCTACTTGTTTGTTTTTACTGTCTTGGAGAGTTAATTACTCTCCTACTCCAAGACACTAGCCTGATCTATGTTGGTGTATCAGAGCCCTAGTAAATAAAAAGTTACTAAGTTAATTTTACTTTAAGCGTTATTTTTTATGGTTTTTCTTTAGGACAAAAGGTAGAGGAGATGAAACTTATGATGTGTAGACTCGACTCAAATCCACTAAAAAGATGCACCTAGGATGAAAAACAAAACAATCTTTCCTTTTCGAATTCCCTAGCTAAGAGAGTTGGAGAATGCAAAATTTGTAAAGACAACTTTTTGAGCAATGAAAATCAAAGAAAAAATCTCTTTATCTTTTCCAAAGCACACAACACAAGACCACTAATTATTTCACGAAAACTTCCTTTCTCTTTTCAAAGACTTCAAACGCTACTAAAACAAACTTTCCTCAAAAGAGATTTTGTATTTTTCCTATTTTAACAAAGCATGTAAAACTACTCAACAAAAATCAATTTTAAGATCTATGAAAATCTAAGAGAAATTTACCTAAAAACAAATCCAATGAGGTAAAAACCTACAAAATATAATTCTAGGTTGTTTTACTCAGTTACAATTCAACCAAGGACTAATTCATGCAGAATCATAAATCAGTCAAAAACAAAGATAAAAATCTCTTGTTCTTTTTCTTAAGAATGAAATTCACAGCTTAACAAACAAGCCTTCTCGAAATTCCGCAAAGAGACAACACAACGGTAGGTTTCTCACAAAGGTGTGTTTTATGAATGGTCTGACTCCTAAGAAGGCTGAAAAGACCAGGGATATCCAAGGTTTCTACAGCTTCTAAATCCAGAGTCACTACAAGACCAATACAAAAATCAAACCTAGGGCTAGAATTTCTATGAACTTCACTAAAACCCTTGATGCTAATGAAACAAGTCTAGATGAAAACTTCTGACAGGTAACCAGTGGATCTGGGTAGCAACAAATAAGCTATAAACAAGATCTAATAGGTAAAAAAGGAAAAAATTGAAATTTTCTAAACTTTTGACAGGGTACGCAGGCAGCCCGTTTGCACAGGTGCGGCCATGCTCTGTGTGCAAAGCAGAAGTGCGTACAGGTACGCACTGTGCTTAACTCAGAGGGTGCGTACTTCTCTCAAAAACAAGAAAAATAAAAAACTAACTCAATCCTAAGCAATTCTACCCAAATTCACAGTCAATCAGTCAAAAACTAGAAAGCAATCAACGTTTCTCAAATCAAAGTATCAATCAAAAGAGAAATCAATCAAATCCATGGATTCTCCAGTATGGTCGCCATTTTGTCATGCGGAAAGAGTCAATTTTGCGGACAAAACCGACCTCCCTAGAAAACAAGGCTTTTCTAGTGACAAACAAAACAATCAAGCACTATCTTTCCCTAAATATGCATTTAAAATAAAAGCAACCAGGTGTTTAAGGCTTACCTTTAGTCCAACGCTGTTTGTAGTAGCCAAGCCTCTTCGATCCATATGAGCTCCTTCTCCTCGAAGCCTGCATACACTAACAAGCAAACGATTACATAGCACCTGAATAACTCATATAATAAAACATATTCATCATAAAGACCAAGGAGTTTATGAAACAAATTATATATAACAACTTGTTGAGAAAAATGAACTTAATTGTATTAATTGGAAACAAAAGAAACCTTACAACTAGTGCCTTGGTGTTGTGCAGGTCCCTCCCAGGGTCCAGCAAGAGTTCTCCTCTACTTTGATCAGCTCACCCACTTCCAAATGAAGCTAAGAAAGGAATGTGATCTCTCCTCTCAAGCTCTATAAGGGAGTCATAATTTCAGCAGCATCTACCCTTAGGAATGTTCAGCTTTCAACCTCCTTTGCCTCTGGCCCAATGCCTGTATTTATAATGCTTTGGAGGAAGTTAAACAGGTCCACCATCAATGGGATAAGCCCCTCTTTCAAAGGGATAGTTCCCCTCTTCATGGGATAAGTTCCTCTTTCATTGGGATGCATGAACCATCTGGAGGCGCTCAATCCACGTCAAACCATCTTCTAGAATGCTCTAGAATCGACCGCAAGTAAGGTTTTTGAAGTAAAACTTGCGCCTTTTGACTTTTACAGGGGTACGCACCCACCCCTTTACAGACAGAGCGTACAAGTACGCAGGTATTATGTACTTGAGGTGCGTGCACGCAGGTAAGAGTAAGAGAAAGTGCGAAACCAGAGTTATATTGAGTTTTTAAAGGCTTTCTCTCTTTTTTGGAGTTTGACATGAGGAGCAGAGGTATAAGACTTGCCAAGGAGGATAGTATGGTTATTGATGGAGCCATACTGACTGCAAATAGTCATGGTGACAAATTTTAGTGTAACAGGGCCAAAAGGGCAAAACACAGGCCCAACCTAGAAAATCGCCAGGTTGTAGCAAGAAACTAGGGTTTGTGCGAAAATGAGGAATTTGGGGGATCTCAGTGATGAGAAGTGTTTGATAAGGTACTTTAAGGATAGGGGAAGGTGTATGAACATCCAGATACAAGTTTTGTTGATGATTTGGCTGTCGAAGAGAAATTGCCTTCAAAACCCTAGGAGAGGGAAATGACCTTACCTAGGCGCAACTGAAGCATGAACAAGGTGTAAAATGACCCAGTGGGACTTGACATGATAATGAAAACTCTCTAAATGATGGTACACTCAGCTGAACTATGACATGGACCAACATTTAGACAAATTTGACAAGGGTAAAATCAAACCCTAGACCCAATGCTTAGTGACCAAATTTTTCTTGAAGACTCACTGAAATGACAAAATTTGACCTTGACACATTAAAATCACTTTGTAAGAGCATGTTTGATCACTGGAGGAAGGCTGTAAAGACTGACACTAACAGTGGCTCCAATAAGGATGGCAACTCCTTGGAGGTGCCAAGAACTGCAGATCTTTGGGTGAGCAGACAGTGCCTCCGTCCATTGGGCTATGGATTCCATTATTCCGAAAAACCAACATGACTCAATTTATTGACTGAAACTTGACTGAAACTGACTCAATGCGAACTGAAATGACTGAAAAACTTGACTCTATGCAAAAGGAAATGACTCATGACTGACTTAACTAAAACAAGTATTTACAAAGCTTGTTCAATGGCAGCAGTCCATTAAGATTCGAGGGTTTCAAATCAAGATGACAGCCACCTGCGTACTAATGCAATATGTACAATCATGTGTAATGTGTCTTCCAATGTAACCAATCAAGTAGATGCCTCCTTGATTGATTCTCCTGATCAGATCTTCTGGTCAACAATAGATACTTGTAACTGGGCATCCAAAAAACTAATTGACCCTGATCTCCTTCATCACCGAATACTGCAATAATCACCTTCACGGCTGAATGCAATAAATCTGCCATTGGATCCTGAAGAACATGAAGATTTTCTTCTTACTGAAGAAACAAGGTGTCCTTTGCTTCAAATTCTGATCTTCCTTCATCATGTGCTTCAGTAAAACTATGCTCCTGGGCTTCAAAAAACTCTGAACAGGTAGATGAGCAGATATCTTCTTGGAAAAACATTTCAACACATGAAACATATGAAGAGGAATCTGAATGGAAATCCTGAATGTTTTGATCTTCTGTGGTGTGAATGTATTGAATGAAGGTCTGATCTTGTTTTTCATACACTGACTGGATTACCTCCTCATGAAGGTTGTATTCTAATGAACTGAGAACATTTGGATCCAAAACTTTGTCTTCTTCATCCCAGATGATTTCAGCAGTAGAGTTCTCTTTCATAGGATTCCATACTAGGCATTCTTGGTCATCACAGTCTGAATTTGGAACTGAAATAGCTGTCCTGACATTATCACATTCTGAAATTAGAACTGAACTTACTTGCATGCCGTCTTCTTCTATTGACAGATCTGAACTGACACTTTTTCTTTCATCAACTTCAGCCATATGGAACTCTTCAAGCTACTGATCTATTTCATATAGTTCATGTTGATTTTCAAGATGCATAATTCTTTCATCTTCCACCGTACTACAATCTTGATCATGCTGCAAATTTTCATGATTGTCTTTACACTGCTGAAAGGGATTTTCATACAGGGCTTCCATGATCTCATCATCCATGAAATTATCATCTTCATAATATTTTCCAAGGCTTTCAATAAAAGTAGAAGCATGTTTGCAACAGTCATGAACTAGATTTAATGATGGATAAGATTCTTTATACTTCTCAAAGAATATTGAATGAAAATCCTTTAGACAATAAATGGAAGCAGGTGGCAAAATTTCATACCAAGATCGGGCTTCGTCTTCCAGAGTAGCCATACAAATTTTCATCAAACAGTCTTTAGGAAAATCGATCTTTAATTTATGCACGTGAATGTGAAATTTCACCAGATGAAGAGCAGCGTCATTACCTTCCACATTTCTGAACACAGGCAAATTCTTTGACCAATATACCTTGGGCATTTTATTTGGAAAACCTGGGATGTGATCTCGACTCATGGGAGCGTATCTTCTTGCAATCTGATCCATCTTAAGAAATCTCAAAGCTACTAATCCCTCTGCAGTGGAGTCACCATGAAGGACCGATTGCATGGATTATTCAGTGAATGGAGTCGCCAGGTGAATGATTTCAGCCGTCTACGTATGTCTGATCGTTGTTCACCATCAACAATCAGCTCTGAACTTGAGATATGTACTGGGGCAAACAATCTACAAGTAAAACATTTCTTCCCTAGTATGGTTGCCACTATGTTAGCACCTAAATCTGCCTTAGGCTGAAAGAAGGCAAAAATTAGGGTAACCACAAACCACGCTCAGTCTGGTAGCTAGCCCTACCAGAGCAGGAGAGGGCTCTCTCCAAGTCACGCTTAGCTAATGGATAGGCAAAATGGTTTGAGATGACTTACTATGCAATATTTACCTTGGGCTAGTAAGTGAAAAGGGATTTTGGAAAATATTTTATGAAGTGACCGAGCTTCTGGGATGTATATGGGACTGGCGCTCAGCAAAGAATAGAGAATCGAATATGAAAGCACAGATTATTCCGTGAGGCAAGGTAGGCGGCAAGTGCAGCAATTTCGGCTTAAGGTAAGGAGGAATGGAAAGATTGCTGAAGAGAGTGAAAAGGGCATGGTCGCATGAATCCTTTTCAACAAAAGAATAACACTGTACATGAAATTTTCCCACGGGTAGAGCAATATAAATTGAATTCTACCTAATCTCACTTAGAAAATTTCACTGAAATGAAGCATGAAATGAAATATGAAACATAACAAGATACATATGGAACATAAGAACACATTTGCTACAATCACAACCACAAGAATCTCATGAAACATAGCCACTGCCTTTCATTAATTCTCTGTCAAAAAAAAAACGGTGCAGAAACAGAGTTTCTTTCCCACAGTCTCCCAGAAGTTACAAGCCAGCCAACCCTTTGCAACTAACTTGCATACAATATATACAATGTGTAGAGAAGAGATGGAACGCCGAGGGGTTGGGAAGTTATTCAAATCATTTCGAAAAGGAGATGGAGAGCCAACCATCAGCTACAGGTGCAGCACTCTCAAGCATGACATTTGGCTGGGGTGACGCTTTGCATTCTTTTGCCACTTGGATAGATGCCCATCTGGAGAGAAAAATCTTTCAATGCCGCCTTTGGTGCCAAAAAACCGAAGTGTAGATGACCGGGCCCACTTGGAGAAGTCGCAACCTGAAATTTCGCGAAACGGGAGCAAATTGGCAGTTTTTTCCCCTGTGCGCTGCGCCAAATTATCTATGCGTCGCGCCACTTTGGAGCCTGTTTTGGGGCACTTTAAGATGTCCAAAATGTGCCCAGGTGGGCTTGTTGGAAAGCCTGTCCTGTCTGCTTTCTAACCCCACTAGAATTTCTCAATTTAGTGCTCATTTTCCCCTCCAAATCTTCATTCTCCCATGACTACTTCTGTGTGTCAAAAAAGTGGTAGAGAGGCCATTTTTGGGTGTTTTTTGATCTTTAGGAGACCCAGATCTTGTCAAAATTTCCTGCCTGAACACTAGTAGTCGTAATTTTTTATTTTGAATCCAAATATGCAAGCAGTTTCTCCATTGGAGCTTTAGAATTTTAGCGTCGCGCCAGTGGCGCGACGCATAGGGAGGAATTTCCTGTTTTTTGCACAAAAAATCAAAATTTGCTCAAAATTTCTCCAAATTTGCTGAAATTTGGACTGGAGGTCCCCTATGGGGTGACATGTTGAGCCAAGGAAGCCTTAGCCAAGATTCTAAGTCTATCTTGCTCCTTAGCCTCTTTTGCTCTCCTTGTTGCTTTCCTCAATTTAGCCTTCAAGCTCTTTATTCGGGCCTTGGCGCTTATGTTTCGTGCCTGGTAGTGAAATGCCATATGCCTCAGCAGTGCAAGGTCTTTGTCTGCTTTGTCTAGCAGCCTCTCCAAGTGCATATTGGCTCTCTCAAGGTTGGCCTCCCGATCTTCATTTACCTCTTGCTCCAAGGAAGTGAGCTCAATCCTTGCCCTTTGAGCAGCTTGGCGATGCTCACGAATGTCTCGCAGCTCCATGATCGCCTGCTGGTCCTCTAGCTGCTTGTTCCTCTGTTCTAGGTACTTCATGTTCCACTTGGCCCTCTCCAAGTCAAGGGACAAGGCCTCAATCTCTGCCTGTTGTTCCTGGATTACTTCTCTAAGCTCCTCATTTGTCGGCTCTTTGTCGGTGTCATCATCGTGGAGGAGAACAAACTCAGTCTCTCTTTCACCTGATGGCACTCCCGAAGGCCCCTCATTGTGCAATGGCTCTTTGCCTCTGCTCTGTCCCTGTGGTGCTGATGTCGGAAGCAAGGCCCCTTCCACCCCAGGTGGAGATAACACTCGCTTTGCTGCCGCAAACAATGGTCTACTGCTCCTCTGATATGAAATATACACTGGCATGGTGGCAGCCTCGTGAGGGTGTTTGGCTCGTCTCTGAGCTATCTGCCACTCCGGTGATGTCTCCTATGGGCCCTCTCTCCTGAAGATGTGTCACTGTGTGTCTCCCCCTCATAATCTGATGAAACTCCTGATGCCATTAATGCTGCTTGTACCCTGGGTTTTATGCTGCCCCCTGAATCCAATGGAATTGGCGGTTGCTCTGAAAATCTGCCACCAAGGGGACAATAAAATAGGGAGTATAAGGAGAGGAATGATGAAATGGGGATAGGGGTTAAAGGGAGAGATTTGTCAGGGATTTGGGAGTGTTTTTGGGTATAGTATGTGATGGGGTAGGGTTTAATTTTATTGAGGTAGGGTTTGGATATTTTGATATATAGAAATAAAGGGAACAAATGGATATGATTACAGTGGTGCTAGGGTGATGGTAAGGGGAAAATGCTACAGGGAAATTAGTTGATAGGGGTGGGGTAAAAGAATACTTCAGCAACAATGTCACTGTAGCAAAACCCTAGTTTTTTTATTTTCTTTGTGTATTCCTTTGTTCATAAAAAAAAAAATTGGCATTGGATTTATACTCATCAAAATCATGATATTCTTATCAATTTTAATGCCAAGAGTGAAGGTATTTGCCCCACCTTTCAAGTTTGATAGGCATTCACAAAAATTTTGGGCGATTTAGTGGTTTTTTGAGCTTATAGGTCTGTGCACCTCGCGCTCTACCCAGTGTACCGCGCGCTCTGAGTGCGCCACGCCAGTGGAAATTTTGCACTGAGGTCGAGCTCCCAGTGCACTGCGTGCCCTGAGTGCGCCGCACCTCTTCATGTGTGCACCGCGCGCTACAAAAATCGCCCAGTTTTGCTTGGAAGGATAGGGGGAGGGTTTTAGTGGTGGATTTAGGGTGGGTTTCTTAGGAAAATGTTGAAGGGGAGATGAGAAAGATGAGGAGTGAGGGGCCAAAAGGGCAAAACACAGGCCCAACCTAGAAAATCGCTAGGTTATAGCAAGAAACTAGGGTTTGTGCGAAAATGAGGAATTTGGGGGATCTCAGTGATGGGAAGTGTTTGATAAGGTACTTTAAGGATAGGGGAAGGTGTATGAACATCCAGATACAAGTTTTACTGATGATTTGGCTGTCCAAGAGAAATTGCCTTCAAAACCCTAGGAGAGGGAAATGACCTTACCTAGGCACAACTGAAGCATGAACACGGTGTAAAATGACCCAGTGGGACTTGACATGATAATGAAAACTCTCTGAATGATGGTACACTCAGCTGAACTGTGACATGGACCGACATTTGGAAAACTTTGACAAGGGTAAAATCAAACCCTAGACCCAATGCCTAGTGACCAAATTTTGCTTGAAGACTCACTGAAATGACAAAATTTGACCTTGACACATTAAAATCACTTTGTAAGAGAATGTTTCATCACTGGAGGAAGGCTGTAAAGACTAACACTAACAAACTCATCACTTTAACTTGTGGACTATTTCACATCTTAGCTTGTGATGTCATTTCGCTCATGTGTTCCTTTCAAGTTGCGCACTATTACAGGCTTCCAAGGGTGCACTTCCTTTTCCCTTCGTGTATTGGAACCTTCATGCATCGCACTTGACTCTCTGTAGGATCACACACTTGCTCTTACCAAAAGTTATCATACTTTCCTCTGCGCGTCTCTACGATCAAGGCATAACATTACCACCCATTGTTGGGACTCCTACTCCAAACGGTGTAAGGTCTAGTTGGGACTTCATATCAGGAGATCCCTTGAATGTTGGCGGGTCCAGCACCGTCAACATAATTATAATTATAATTATAATTATGTATAATTAAACCAACCTAGATCCATCTTAACTTTGGATCTACCAAGCATCTAGAGGGATCAAATTTGAGGTGCAAACCTCTTTTAAAGCGAAAAAAAGAAGAAGAAAAAAACTAATCCCTCTCAATGCTTAATAAATTCAATGTTAAAATGGATCTAAAATGTTTTTTTTTCCAAGGAAAATTTGCAACTTTCTATTAAAAATAAAAATTTACATCAATACATGCACAAATTGCATCTATTTATTGTGTACACTTGAAGCACTCATCGTATCCTAGCTACAAAAAAAAAACTAACATTTAACTAGATAAACTGGATTTTTCTTTTTACCTTTTCTCCTTTGAACTTTGTGTCATAACCGAGAATTTGGGGTGACCATTAGAACTACCAATTCTTCTCCTTCTAACTTTGTTGGCATTTTCTTTATTCCACTCATTCCTTGGGTGTTGTCATTTTCCTCATGTTGATTTCCAAGATGTTGAATCACTGCTAGATCAGTGGCTTTCTTGTCATGTTTGACTAAACACTTTTGTTTCTCTTCTCCCTTCTCCATTTGAGAGCCTTGTCGATTATATGCTTTTGGTTGTTGTTGACTCTCATCCATTTCTCTATGTTTATCATCTAAAACAAGTTAATCTAAAATAAATTTAAAAATATTATTTTATTAATTTTAATTATTAAATTGTATAAAATAATAAATAATAAATATAAATTTAATCACTATATAAAACATTTAATGCATCAACCTTTCTCAAAATATTTAATTTATTAAAATAATAATAATAACACATCATCTATACTTTCTCATCAAATAAACATAAAATCCAAAGTCATTATTTCATGAAAACGAAATTAACAATAATAACAAACCAACTATACTATCCCATCAAATAAATATAATATCCCAAAATTAAATTTCGCATAGTTTTTATTTAAATAAAGATAATCATGGTAAACTACAACTCATGTGAACCAATGATATTTTTTTTCATTATCAGCCCAAACAGTGAATCTACATCATTTGTGTCATATAACACAGAAGTATAATTCTGAGAAAGTAATTACATCATTTCATATAACACAGAAATATAATTATGAGAATGTAATTCAATAGTTAGGTGGAGAGATTTGATCATAGTTGATTATATATACTTAAGAGCTACTCCATATATAATCTCTAAAAAAAAACATCCCATTTTGATTCGTAAAAAAATATGTGCTTTGCAAATTTGTAGATATAAGCACTAATATGGATAAAGTACATAAATCATATAATGTTAAATATATAAATTAAAAGGATTAACATTTCATTCTTTTAGGTCTCCTTTCAATTTTTAAATGGTAGTGTTTATTCATATATTTTTTTCAATTATTGTTTAATTGGCTCATTTTTGCCATTATTTTTCCAATTTTTTTAATAATTCTATAAAATATTGAAATTTAATTAATAAGAATAAATATTTGGAAAAGTGTAAGTACTAATATCTTTAAATTGATTGGTGGAGTTTTAATATCTTTAAATTGATTTGTGGTATTAATAACGTTTTTTTAATACTTTTATCAAATGTTGAAATTTAATTAATAAGAATAAATATTTGGAAAGGGTTAAGTTTTAATATTTTTGAATTGATTTATGGGAGTTCTAATATCTTTGAATTGATTTGTGATATTAAAACTGTTTTTAAAACTAAATTTCAAAGTATTTGAAGTTGAATTTAATTTTTAATATCTTACTAAAATTTGAAAATATGTATTTAATTAAATAATTATTTTATAATATATAAATTATTTTTTATTAATTTTAATTTTAATTTATTAAATTAGTTTTTAGAATATGATTTAAAATCATTTTTATTTGGTGATTTAGGAGTAGTTTAATTGGTTATTAAAGTGATGTGAAATCATGTAAATTGAGATATTTAAGATTTAGTTTTTGCTTGTGATTTCATTTACAGAGAGGAGGACAAGTTGTAGGCCCTTAGAGATATAGTGACAGTGACCAAAATAGACTTCGTGTCACAACGAGTAGGAGAATGGCCTAGTGAGTTACCAAAAAAAATTGCTTCCATTTGATTAAAAGTTAATGTTCCAAAATTCAAAAATATTTGGTAGAAGTGAAAACTTATCATTTTATAAATCATTAACAAATTATTCTAAGTAGTGTGATTTTTTTGTTAAATCACCGTTATGAATCCTCAAATAAGAGTGAATGAATGATATTTGATAGTTCCAAATATCTAAACTAAAACTACTTATGTGATGCAAATACAAGATAGCCTAATGAGTTACCACATATATATATGGAGTTAAAAATTAATGTTCCAAAAGTCAAAAAATATTTGATAGAAGTGAAAACTTGTCATTTTATAAATCATTAACAAATTATTTTAGGTGGTGTGATTTTTTTGTTAAATAACTACTATGAATATCCTATATAAATAGATAAACCGCATTTAATAATTCTAAATATCTAAACTAAAACTACTTAAATAATGGATTAAAAAAACCTTATCCTAGCTCAATTTACAAAAATCTCAAATTTAAAATTATTCACAATATTTATATAATTAAATTATAATATTTTTCATTCTATCTAAAAACTCATTATATTAAATACTTTAACATATATCATTTACTCTTACAATAACCTCTAATTATAACAACTCATTATAACAAGTTACACTTAGGAAACCTTTTCTAACTACCTTTATCAATCATCAACCTCTGTCAACTTTGTATGTCTAATCTAAGAGTGGACTTTATGAATGGTGGGCAAACCCCCAAATTAATTGCAACCAAACACACATTCTTCAACCAATTGTGACATGAAGAAAACATCCAAAAGAAGAGTCAACTTATGTGGGCTCTCTCAAATATTTGAATGATTGGGTCTTATTTTATTTTTTATTTTTTTTATTTCACGTGTATCATGTAAATATTTATATTTTTAAAGTGGTTGCACTTAACACATCTCGAAAAATTCGTAATAAATCATTTACTTCGTTACAATCAAATTGTTGACATAATCCGCCTGGCTGGAATGCTTTAGCGAGAGAGTTTTCTATGATTCTAAGGGAAGTAAGGAGCTAGATTTTAGAAAGTGAAGGTGATGTTAGAATATTAAGAATGGTTTCAGAAAGTAAAGGTGATATTAGAATATTAAGCATTGTGCGTATCTTTAAATAAAAGAGGAAGGATTGTGGTGATGTTTAGAGGGACTTTCTTCATTACTGGGTAGAAGGAAAATAAAAGTGCAAATTACCAACTCTATCATGTCCATGTGAGAGAAGGTTATATTCTAATTAATGGAGAAGAGGCATCACTCAAAGTTCTTCTATGACAAACATCAAATGTACCTTAAATATCCACCCATTAATTAGATGTAAATACATGTGCGGGACAAGGTTGTAGTAATAAATCGCACATCACTTAGTTACAAGTACTCGAAAACAATCAAAGGTATATGTGTTAAAGACCTACCCACTAACTAGGTGTCCATGCATGTGTATGAGCAAGGTTGGAGTAATAAATTCTACACCCTTTAGTTACAATTACTCGACAAGGATCAAAGTTATAAGTGTTGTGTAATGGTTTGGATCTTTATGTGTGGGTTTTTAATTCAATCAAGGTTAAAGGGTTCTAGTGAGTTTGTGTAATGTTTTGGATCTTTATGTGTGAATTGAATCAACGCTAAAGGGTTTTAGTGAGTTTGTTTCAAGGTCTTAGATTTGTGGTTAGTCTGTCATTTAGGGGTGTGCTTCCTTTAGGGCTACCGCTTGAGAGGGGTAGACTTATAAATCTGTTAGTAAGCTCCTCTTCCACTTAGTACAAGTGGTGTATTTCTACCTAAGGAAAACTCAAGTGGGCTAGACCTATAAAATCATTTGGTAAGCTCCCCTTCCACTTAGTACAAGTTTTGTATTTCTACCTAGGGAAAGGCGTGGGCCATTGTCATCACACTAATAATTGTTATGTCCAATTAGAGGAAATTTGGAGTCAAAATGGGCCTCTTAAGCAAAATACTAAAATAGTAAAAGCATATGTTATGTCGCACTAGGTTAGAGTTATCATCTAAGGAAATTTAATCTACATTGTCTCACTAATGATAGTTATCAAAGTCAAATTAATATAGGGCTATGAAGTGTGGATCAAAAATAATAATAATAAATTTATATTTTCCTGCACACTTAATAAATAAAATAATATTATTATTGGATGAGTAGATGGAAGGTAATGACTAATCAATGCCACGGGCATGTGGGTGGTGTATGTTGAACATCTCTCCCATGTTTACCATCATGGTTCCCTCTAGTTCTACCTCTCGTCACCCAGCCATAGAGGGGATTGTAATTAGACCATTTCATGTGCTCAACAATAAATTAAGGCCTTGACTACTCTCTGCCAAGAGCATATTCCACCAATAATAATGGAAATAAATAAATAAAACATTACAGAAGTCAAAGCAAGGATGGAAATGAGTTGCCTCCACAATGAGAAAATGAGGAAGATGTGGGGGATTGGGTCCCAGACACAAGCAACACCAAAAGAAAAGATACCAAATATTTGCAAATGGTGGACCTATCCTAGGAAATTAAGACAATCATGAGGAAAGTTTTTACAGAAAGGAGTGAGGCTTGTTGGAAATATAGTAGCCATGGTCAGTGTTTTCATCTGTGAAGAATTTGAAAATTTGAATTAATAATTTTCCTCCAAAATATTTTATAGTCAGCTTCATATTATTTTAGGCTAGTTGGGCTGCCAAGAGGCATCCATTTGACCCCTTCCTAAAATCTATAAATAAGAGACATTTTCTTATCATTTGGACCTATCAAACTTTGTCTTGTGCATCTCCGATCGAGCGAAATTGCAGGGAGGGCCGAAATTTTAGGAGCTTGGTTTTTGCCTTGGAATTTGATCATGATCTTGTTACTGATTTGGCTATCTTCCTGCTATTGTTATTTCTGGTGTACCAATGTAACTTGAAATCTCTCTCTCTCTCTCTCATATAAGGAATAATTTATGGGTTTTGCCCCGTCCTCGGGCCTAATTTATGTGTCTCTTGTCTCATGGTTTCTTAGTGTTTCAAGTTTATTGTTCTATTGCTCTCTTCATGCTTATGGTTTATATATATTACTTCTTAATGATGTAAAAATGCTACTAATTTATGTGTTAATCTTTGCAAATAATTTGTTCTTCTAATGCCCTTAATAAAATCAACATGGTATCAGAGCCAGGGGGCATTAACATAGCTGGACTTTCAAGATTGTTATGCAAGAGACCTAAATTCTAACTGTGACTAGAACCTAAGTTTATGACAAGTTATGATCCCTTTGAAATATGTAAAGGAGGTTGAATTCGTAGCTAATCCAGATCTGAGGTATGCAATTCTGTGGTATGGTATGCAAGGAAGGGTCGAGACTGAGATTTGCAAAGTTCTAATCCTTTGTTGAATATATGATCTTTAGTTTATGGTGAAGTTCAAATCAAAGGTAATGCTCTAATTTTTTGGATCTCTCTTTCTAAATCCAAGTTAAGGGTGAAGCTCAAATCAACAAGATGTGAGTCTCCTTTATAATATGTTCATGTAAGGGCTTATATAGGGTTGAGCTCCCCTTTACCACTCATTTCTTCCCCTCTGTATGAATTCTCCAAGCTCCCTTCCAAATGCTTCTTTGTCCTTATTCACCCTTGGGTAGCTTTCCTTAGATGTTATCCATCACCCTTTCTTTTTGACCTCTCCCTTGTTTACCATCATGGTTCCCTCTACTTCTACCTCTTGTCATCTAGCCATAAAGTGAATTGTAGTTACCTCATTTCATGTGCTCAATAACAAATCAAGGCCTTGACTACTCTCTACCAAGAGCATGCTCCCCCAACAACCAAGGAAAAAAATCATCATTGCAGAAGTCAAAGCAAGGACGGAATGGAGTTACCTCCACAATGAATAAAATGAGGAAGATGTGGGGCATTGGGTCCCAGACATAAACAACACCATAATAAAAGATACCAAATATTTGCAAATAGTGGACTTGTCCTAGGAAATCAAGACAATCATGGGGAATTTTTTTGCCTAAAGAAGTGAGTCTCAACATGAAATTCTTCTATATTTGGATGCTCTTCAGCTGCATGTTAAAAAGCTAGACCACAATCTCTCCCTCCCGACGAAGAAAAATATTGGCCTATAGTTTGCAACCTTAGAGGAGATTGATGGTAAGCCTAATCCACTAACAATTGACTGCTCCTCAATTTGAAATGCACTAGTTCATCTTTTTTGTCTCATTATTTCTAAGTAGCAATATTGTTGTCTATCATATTCCAGGAAGTTTAGCACATAAATAGATAATGAAGTGGTTTTTTGGATTAATCATTGCTTTAATGTCACTTATATAACTCTATGGACAAAACCTTATACTTTTGTTGCCACTCTAGTTCCTCGAGTGGCAAGCCAACAACTACTATATATGTTTAAAGATTTTCTTAGTTTAATACAAAGTTTAGACCAATGTAAACTATCAAACAGGAATTGTACTGAGTACCCATTTTTTTGAGGTAGCAAAAAATAGTCTGATTTTGAAAAGTGTTGATTCAAAATAACATGTTGCATAATCTCATTAATGGTACTCAATATAGGCATTGATACTTTAAGAATCCATTATGCAACTCTATAAAAAAACTCTTATGCAACAATACACCAACACTCAAAGACCACCATACAATTCCATGATATCATTGTCATCTTATCATAGTGTTATGTACATGATATCTCCTCCACAAAGACATGCAATCATGCCTTAAGAGTGATCATTTGGGAAATCTTAATGAATATGGAAGGAACAATATCATTAGAGGAAATGGACAACACATATGGTTTGGATATCTTTGACTCGTTTTTCAGGTACAGGGATTCTATAATGATATGAACACCCTTACATATTAATATCCCAACATTTTTCTTCCCTCATTATAAGTTTATTATGCAGTTTCCTTACTTTTTAATTGGAGCTTATTTAGAAAATTAAAAATATCCATCAAATGTTTTATGTAGGTTTGGGTTTCTCAGTCTATAAGAGTCATGGATAATTAGCACTATGTCACATTACATTTTATTTTTTATATTAGTTACAAAAGCTTGCTCACAAAATAGATGGGTGAAAAGAAACTATACTTCTTCACTGAATATCCAGAGCATCTAGATCGGGTAAACTTTGTAGCAGAGGAGTTAAGATGATATTAGTAAATGAAACCATGGGAGTATAGGGAGTTATTATTTTGACCACATTATAGTGTTATAAAAAATGTAATCTTTGTTTTTTTAAATGTGGATTAAAATTATTTGACAATGTTAGGTTTATTTTATATTCTTATGTTTTATTTCAAATATTATTATGTATTATTATTTATTTTGGTTATCTAATTATTTCATGAATGATTAATGTTATTTTCAATTTTTTATATACATCTAAACAAAGAATTCAAATAGATGTCTCCTACAATTACAGACCATAAAACATATAAGATTTACATTGGAAACCCAAACAAGAAAACCATTGAAGAAGAGGCTTCTTCAACTCCAAATAATATCATGAAATGATAAATTACAATTTAAGGTAGGCTATAAATCTATTATTCCTATGCCAGTGGCTTAAGGAAAATGGAGAGGGCACCACTTTTAATCTACTCTTGACACATAAAACTAGGAAAACACTAATGTATAACAAAGAATCTTGTTTTCTTTGGATTATGACCAAGTAATTATAGAGATGCTTTCCTCTTATTTGGAATAAATACTTATGATCCAAGCTATAGGTGACCTATTGTTGTAGACATAGTAAGAAGTTTGTCCTTTTCTACTTTAGAATCTTGTCTCTAGAAAAAATTACAAAGTTTGGGATGACTCCTCCCTCTTTGCACAAATAATGGATCTCCTTCAATGCTACAATGTGGGAAAATTCCCAAATTATCCAGTGAAGCCTAAACAAACCAAATGTATATGATTCTACAATGTTACAATATCACAATTTAACATGGCTCTTTTGATAATCTTATTGAGTTCTTGAGCTCTTTCTCTATGTGTAGAATTATCAACTTCTCCTTTGCAAAGAGAACATTGAGTCACTTTCTTCTATTAATCTTGTTTGCATGACCCATATTACTCTCCAAGTGGGACCTTTAGAACTTGTCTTCCTTTCCCAAACTCTCTTTTTTTCTTATTTCTCATGGCATGTCGAACATCAAATACCTTCTAATTTTTTTCCAATAAAAAATTATAATTTCCCTAATATTTTGAATGTTATATAATCCAAGGAGCTTCCTCTTTTCCCAAAATTTCATGTTCCATCTCATGATTGGTCTAAGAGTCCGAGTGTCAATGTTCAACATATCCACATTGTCTACTGCATGGGATGCCACCTTCTTTATCATGGAAACCTTCTTTTGTTCTATGCTAGAGATATTGATTTGGAGGCAAGCATATCTCATGCTCTACATGTTTGATCGACATGCCTTCCTTCCATAGGAACTTTTATTCTATTTGTAGAATATAAGGGATGAACATTATATGACCTCAAATTTTCATGGTATCTTCTTGAGTATTATGTGCCTTACCCTAACTCCTTATGTTTCCCCTTATTGCACGAGCTCTACATAACCATTTTTATTCAACATGCACTGGCCTTTGCAACCTTCAATTTGTGAGGAGTGTGGATCATGGAGAAATAAATTCCCGTATGAATTCACATCGACAACTTTGTTCTTATCCAAAATATCTATACAATTTCCTTTACCTTTGCCAATATTTCATGTCATATCTTCATGTATAAAGCAATTCACATTCATTTTCCTTAGTCATTTATTTCAAAGGCAGAAATGGGATTCTCCGAAGGCATGAACATAAATTTCAATCACTACTTTAAAAGTAATCTTTAAGCATGGAAATGCACAAGATTTCTTAAGCTCAAAACAACTAAGTTTTTTAGGATTGATTTAGATCACACCTCCCTAGTAGAAGGCCTTTGATCCAACAAATTTTCTAGTCTTATATGTGTGTGTGTGTGTGTGTGTGTGTGTGTGTGTGTGTGTGTGTGTGTGTGTGTGTGTGTGTGTGTGTTGAGTTGGGGAAATTGGCTCCATGCCATTCTAAAACTATGAAGTGAGTTTGGAGGTCTTTATTCCCAAATACCTCATTTAATCTTCTATCATCATACTTTAGTTCAATAATGAATACAATGAAAATAATGGTTTTCCTTGTTCGTTAAGAGGTGCATTTTCTCAATTTCCATCTTGTTGAAAATCCCACAAAAAAATTGATGGTGAAACAAAATACTTGAGTGACAACGTTATTTCCCATATGAAGATCTATCTCTTAGGCCTTTCAGCCCATATAATGAAGAAATTGTATCTTTCTTCACTACTAAACTCTATTCTCTTGCACACATTTGGAATAATGCCACTTGTTGTCTTCCTTCTTCATGTCTCACTAAGCATTAAGGAAAATACAAAGACAATCCTATGGTTGTATTGGCATCTTCTTCTTCGGGTTGCCTAAGGCACTAAAGAATGTGTAATGAGTCATCCTTCCATCATGGTAGGAGTACATGTTGTCAACTACCAATATGATACCTTCTTCCTAAGTTTACCTCATGTCTAGTGAACATTAGCATCCAAAACCTTGCTCTACTTTGCTGCCCTAATTTCCGCATCTTTAGAAATATTCTTGCATAGAAAACTATGGATCTCCAAACAGTAATTATAAAAGGCAAAGAAAACACAACAACAACAACAAAAATGAAGAAATTTTGTTACGTTTCTCTTACTAATGTGATCAATGATTCTTACTGTCAGGATGTTAAGCCTTAAAAGGCCCATCCAATCTAGCTTATTCATCATACTAAAAGGGTTTTCCATGGATAAATTACTTGCAACTTAGAGGATAAGAACCTTAAACAAGATTCCCTGAATGATCTTGTTTCCTTAATAACCTCTTCCCTAGTGTATGTGATAACATTATTTGGTCAACACTAACCATTAATGACTTCTTTAGCAAGATATATCTAGTCAAGTATCCTTTCTCCACTCAAATAACCTTTAAATGAATTTCTTTGGGTATATATGTTTTTATTTAAGGAAACACACATGCCATACATGCTTTACCTCTGTGCAAGGTGCACAATCATTTTTAAAAATGAAAAAAAAAATTCACATTAATTTCATGCCCATGATTGGAAAGTACAAGTCTCTTCATTGGAAAATATGAGTTTCATATACCCAAACAACTCTAATTTCCATTGTCAATGAACTTTACTAACTTCTAAGAGTATAAACATAGTTCTTATGTTGGAGGGGGGAAACTAAGCATTCGAGCTTTCTTATAATAGAGAAATTATGAGATATCTTCCTTAGATTTTTATGACCTATTCAGGATTCTCCTTGTCCTGAATTTTACTTCTTTGTTTGGTTTGGGATATAAGTCTCTATGATTTTCCCATTCTCATATGGAAATAATCAAGACATAGTTGCAATATTTAATTGGTCCATTCTAGAAGAACATGGATTTTGGGGATGTTAACATTGGAAAATCGTACACACATTTGGAAAATCCATATGGACCCCAAAGTCATATAGCAGAACATACAGGTGAAGATTTTCCAGCTGAGGACATCATGAAATTTCAAAAATTTAAATTCTCCAAAGATCTCATGTATAAAATTGAACTATGCGGCCTATCTATAGGCCAAAATTGACAATTGTTCCACTTTTCTTTCGATAGCCACGCAGTTGAAGAAAAGTGCAACTCAGTGATTCAGGACCACTTCACACACTTGGAAGATGAGATTCCCTGACATGTTCCAGTCAAGGACCAAGGAATTTGAGTCGCCCTAAAGATATGTAGCCCCCAAGGGATCCTCTTGTCCTACTCATGGGTCATTTTCTCATTGATGGATCAAGAGAGGGAAGAAGGATTCAAAATTCTATATAAATAGGCCATTGGAGGACCAAAGAGAAGGAAATGTTATTTTTGCAAAATTGTTCTCAAGAAATCTTGCATTCCGTTGTTGAAGAAGAAGTACAACATCATTGTGTTGGAAATTGTTTTTTCTCAACAATCCAACACTCTGGTGTGGAGAGGATTTCATGATTGAGAGATCCTTGAAACTTCTTTGAGAGAGAGGTGAATCTTGCAAAGAGAGTGAAGAAAGGAACCTCCTTGTTGAGGATTTTTTAGCACCATTTCTCAAATAATTCTGTCCAAGTGTTTAGTATTCATCTATTGTATTCATCTTCTACTTTCAACAATCAATAAAGGGAGCCCTTTTCCATTATTTTATTGACTTGTTTGTTTCATCAAGCATTATTTATGTGTTTTGTTTTTTAGTTTTTAGTTTCTGTTATGTATGCATTGTTTTAACCATTTGTAATGCTTTGTTTTTTCATGTTTTTCCACTAACAACAAAAAATTCTATCTATGATTTATTTGTAGGGAACAACCAACTACTAAGAAGGTGCCTTTTCGTACCCCATTGTGACAAAAACATCACCACAGGGGACAAAGGTGATTAAAACAAATCATTTATTTTTGTGTAATTTTTATTTTATGTTTGGTAAATATATGAACCACTCTACACCCCTACTCCCCAACCAAAAGAATATATATGTTATTATTTATTTAATTATTGATTAGATGACTTAGGGGACAGATTAATTGCATGATATTAATTAAGATCAATTAGTTAAAATCATTCATGATTTATTGTCATTTATACCTTATGTTTTAAATGGTTTGAGGAGGGTTATGCATTTTGTGTGCATATCATTGAAGAAGTTTTGGAACATCGATACATTCAAAAATATTTCAAGACTAACCTGTTTCAAGATCATTCAAGAACACTAAATTTCTTAAATCATATCTCTGAAATTATAGCAAAATAAGGTATGAAATTTCTACCACGGGTACCTTGAAATATCATCTTTATCTTCTTTAATTTTCATAGTCTAAAATAATATAAAAAAGTTATAGCAAAAATACCAGGATGACATGCTTGAAACATGTTTTAGGAGCATTCAAGAACATTTTCTCAGACCATATCTCCAAAATTATAGCAAAACAATTTTTTGGTATTTTTATCACATGTAGCTTAAGATCTATTCTTTGTCTCCTCTGCTGGGAAAAATACTGAGAGGGGGTTGTGGGGGGGGGGGGTGGGGGGGGGGGGGGGGGGGGGGGGGGGGGGGGTGGGGGGGTTTGTGTGAATCAGTGTTTTAAAACTCACAATAATAATTTTTATTTATTTATTTATTTTATTTTTTTTCGTGAAATATGTATGCGACTTTACTAAACCAAACTTGCTTATGGACGCGATTTTTGTAAAATAAACTAGTGTATGCTTAGTAAACTTGTAAAACAATTAATTCTTTATCTGTTAAACTAAACCAGAATGTAAGAGATCTATTAGCCATTTGATAAGTAGTAAGCAGGTGCAATAAGAAAATAATAAACATAAGCAACACACATGAACACCAGGATTTAAGGTGGAAACCCAATGTGGGAGAAAACCACCATTGTTATCATCTCAGTCTTCAAACTTATTAATATCAAAAACTTCTTACATTCTTGTATTGGTGCAGACTCATGCCAGTATGTAGGCACCCACCTACTGAAGGCTACAACCTTCACTCGTTCTCCAACTCCTACTGGAAGGGAGCTCCAACCCCGTGATCTGATTACTAGCTACTACTAGCAAGAAGCTTCGACTTCCTCACTAAAGGCTCCAACCCTCTGCAACAACCATGGACCGCGTTCATGAATTTTCACACTGGATCCACCTGCTTTAATACATCACAACTTGTAGATCAACTTAAGAAAACACCAACTTAATTCAAACAGAACAATGAGATCATTGTAACTAGAACACATATTTGAACTCAGAATACTACATCAACACACATAAACAATTGCAACCTTGATCATTCATATGCCAACATGTATACGCTACTTCAATTAAGGCAACCCCTGTGTATACACACTTTTCTGTAGAGCAACTTGCGTACAGATCTCAATATACTAAAAACTTGTAATTCTGAATCAGACACAGAGATGACCAGAGTTATTCTGAAATATTATGGTAGCTTACAGAACCCTCATATAATTAGCAGCATGTTACAGAGAAAAGTGTCTATTTAGAACTGCTCTATCCCACCAAGGTGTGACAGTTGCCTTAGAAACAAACAGAGAAAAACTACTTTTGTATTTACTTTATGAATTATAGATAGAGAGGAATAGAAAGAACCAACATGTGTCTTGCGCTAATCCTTTGATCCAATCCCTCTCTTCTTTGATAGTCTCCAGCTATCTGCTCCCTTGCTTGCCAACTTTGCCAGCTTCACAAAGTACCTATAAGATCACAGAAGAAGAGCACTATACAAAGACATGGATCTATATTCATAAACAACTTAGGATCAGATTTAAGTTAACCATACAAAATGTAATAAGCATCAATGATACAAAAGCATGGAGGAAAACTCAAATAGTTTTTATTGATAAATAAGAAAAGGTCCAGGAGGAGTTACAACCAGTGGTTCTGACACAGCATCAAACTCCCAGCAAAGAATCCCCTCTTCACCTCAAACAAAGCATAAATCACCCAACAATTTGATGTTTGTCTCTAGAAACCAACAGCAATTCCTTACAATATGCAAAATTCCAGCCTCTAGATCTCTGGGATGAGGGATCCATATATAGATATTTGTAAGGAGGATGAGTCAGCTTGTGATTTGATTAGTGTCTTCTCTCTGTCAGTTCTTGCTTCCACTTGGAGTCTGAAGGCCTCTTACTCATCCTTGGTCGAATTCAGTGAGGCAAGTGTCACAGGAGAAGATTCTGGAAGCTTCCATTGTCTCTCCACCTCGCGGAATGACACTGCCATTTGTCATTTCTTGCCCATCGCACCCCACAGAAGGGACTTTTGAAATGCAATGCACCCTCACAGTGTATTTAGGTGCAATGCAATGCACCTAGCCAGTGGAGCAGCTGAAATGATCCTGTTTTGACCAATTCTGAGCAGTTTCTCATGGAGAACTTCTAGGAGAAGCTGTAATCTGTTGACCTTGTTCCTTTAGGGGCTAGAACAACACTTTTAGGGACTTAGGAGCCCTTGATTTATGGACATTTCATGCTTGGGGTTGTAGGGCCCAAAAATGTCTATAACACAGCATCAATAATATTTTCAACCAATCAACATGTAATCGAATTCGACTTCATCATTTAATCAATTCTACTTCAGACAATATCACTTAACCGAGATCAACATGAAGACATCATTGAGAGACAACAAAGGTACAACATCACTAATCAAGTTGATTAGTGATTTATGAAAAAAAGCCCTTCCTTTATGTGCGTGACTTTGAAGAAACAAACTCGCTTGTATACGCGACTTAACAGAGACCAACCTACGTACAGATCTGAAAATTTTGACCTAAAATTGCGGAAATCTTCAAAACTTCAGAAAGACCCATATCATAATATTTAGAGATAAAAACATACATCAATACTTAGATCTAGTCAATCCATGAGCATATCATACAATGGAAAGGCATTTCAAGTCTCATGATCCTAATCCATCATTGTATTCATTGGTCCATAATTATTTCAGATCTATGTGTCAACTATGGCCCTTACAATGCAAATATACTGCAGATTGAAGTATTCATCAAAAACCCTTTCACATACACACTTAGCACTCTGAGCTTCACCTCCTTATATAGTTAGATCCTTAGCCTATACCATGAGTCAAACCTACACTAGTGTCAATGGTAATCTTGGACGGAATCAAGTAACCGTTACTTCGCTCAATATTATGGGTTAATACCATGGTAAGGACCCTTAGTATTCTTCAATTAGTGCACCAGCATGTACGCGACTTTGCCTCTTTGTACCTATGTGCATACGCGACTTGGCCTTGAAGAACACGTGTATAGATCTTCAAATATTCACCTTTATCAAACTTTTCATTTGATTTGTAAACCTTTGTCCCATAATTCTGTTATTATTTTCCATCACTTTGTCACCTCTGAATGGACCTGTGGATTCATCTAGTTAACATATACTTGTTCTATTACAAGTGATTTACCATCAAGGACAACACATGCATCATAATGCCAACAATCTGCCTCTTTGGAGTTGATCGCAACCAAGTTGGTGTTGATCACATCAACCTATAGAAACATGTTAGATACATCAAATAACCATTATTCAAACAACAATATACTCTCCCCCTTTGACATCAAGGGAAAAGGGCAGACCAAATATCCCCCTTTGATCTAATTTGCATTATATTGTCCATGCTACCCTTGAGCACATGCTGAATCTTTAGAAATATTTTCAAATGAAGAACATGACTCTATAACTCAACTGAGTATGACCTTCTTATCACCAAGGACTCATACTTATATCAATCACCCAACCAAGCGGGGATACATAACCCAACTAAATGGGATTACATTTTTGACACTACCACCCAACCAAGTGGGATTATATATTTGACATGACCTCAAAAGTACATACATGAATGAATATGACAATTATTACATCATAGGTCTCCACATTACCTTTACATCAAATGGCATATATGACATTAATAACTGAGACCAAAAGTAGCATAATTCAACAACCATAATGCCAACAATACATTATATTCTGCAAGGCTAATGCTCCCCCTGAACCTGTGCTACATATTCATTGTTAGCAACTCATTCATCAAATCATCTTCATCAATCAAATAAATATCAATGAGAAAAACATAACTGAATATCATATCAACGGACTGTACCCATCAACACCAAAACAAGAAAAATTAGATCATATCCGTCAATAGCATGTCAGAGGCTGATCTTGAGTCTATCCCACTATTTTTATATCGGAGAAAAACATATGCAACTGTCTACAAATAAACTCGTGTATATGCGTGACTATAATTAATGAAACCCACGTACAGAAATCAACCTTCTAAATTTTCACCTGTAGACTGAGAAGACTAGATTAACAGCAAAATGAGGCAGAGACAACTCCCAGTTTCTGCCTGAGATATTTAAATGTTTCTATGGGAAGAATTTTAGTAAATATATCAGCAACTTATTCTTTGGAGGGAACATGCTCCAATTTAACCTTTTTCTCAAGCACTTTTTCTTGTAGAAAGTGATACTTAATTGGAATATGCTTGGTCTTGGAGTGCATAACAAGATTTTTTGAAATACTAATAGAACTTGTATTATCACATAGGATGGAGATGGGTGGAGAACATTTGATTTGTATATCTTGTAATGTTTGCATCATCCAGAGAAGTTGTGTGCAACAACCACATATTCTGCTTCCGTTGTAGATATGAAAAAGGAACTTTGTTTCTTGTTGAACCAAGATACTAATTGGGGCCCAATGTAAAATGCACCTCCACTAGTGCTTTTCCGGCCATCAACATTTCCATCCCAATTTGCATCCATGTATGCATGAAGGGTAAGATATGCATCTTTAGGATACCAAAGACCAAATTCTTACCTGTTAGATAAATTAGAATTCCAATCATAGACTTGTACTCTAGTTGCTTTACTGTGAGAGAATCATCATTAGAACTAAGGCTACATCCCATCATCATGGGAGTACATAAAGGTTTGCAATCTTCCATCCCATACTTCTTCAGAATCTTCTTGAGATATTTTGTTTGTGAGAAAAATATGCCATCTTTTTCTTCTTGCACTTGTAGACCAAGAAAAGAGGTCAGTTCCCTAGGTAAAGACATTTCAAATTCTTGCTGCATAACATAAGCAAATTTTTTACTCATATATTCTTCATTACTGCCAAAGATGATATCATCAACATAAACAACAATAATTAGTAGTTTATCATCCTCAATTTTTGTGTACAATTTTCTATCTACGTATCCTTTTGTGAAACCTTGTTGCTGAAGATATTTTTCAAGACAATAATACCATACCTACAGAGCTTGTTTTAGCCCATATAAAGCCTTTTTGAGCTTACATACAAGGTTTTAATCATTCCCCAAAATGTGTCCTTTTGGTTGTTCAATATATACTTTTTCTTCTAGATCTCCATTAAGGAAAGCAAATTTTACATCCATTTGATAAACTTTGAAATGTCCAAAACTTGAAAATGCAAGAAACATTCTTATGGCTTTAAGTCTGGCTACTGGTATAAAAGTTTCTTCAAATTCTATACCCTCTTGTTGAGCATAACCTTTACAAACAAGTCTAGCTTTGTTCCTAATGACCTCTCCATTTTCATTCAATTTATTTTTGAATATCCATTTTGTCATAATAACATTTTTATCATGAGGCCTTGGAACCAATTCCAAAGTATTAATATTTTCAATTTGATCAAGTTCTTCATCCATGGCCTTAACCCAACATTCATATTTACTAGCCTGATTTACATTTTGTGGTTCTATGGTGGATAATAAAGCTAGATAACTAGGAGATCCTACAAGGGTTATTCTTATTTGTACCACAGATTCCTTTTCTCCTGGAATTTGAGTTTCTAGATGATTCTTTTAAACATACCTGGATGGAGCCTTTACTTTGTCTGGTGTGTCTTCTTTTGTTGCTTCATTAGTTTCTTCTTCTATATCATTGTGATTTGATGTGGGAAATCATCCACCATCATCATCCTCTTTTGTTGATGTTACCTTTTTGGGATATGTGCATGCTTCATAAATCATAACATCAATGCATTCAACAATTTTCTGAAGTCTCTTATTATAACATTTGTATCATTTGCTTCTAGGTGAGTAACCAAGAAGTATTCCTTCATCTTCTTTAACTTCAAACTTACCAAGTTTTTCATCATTATTTTTGATGAAAATTTTGCTTCCAAAAACTCTAAAATGTTTTACAGTGGGAGGCTTACCATACCAAAGTTCATATGGAGTTTTATCACTATTCACACAAACATGAGCCTTGTTGAAAATATTTACTGCAATATGTGAAGCTTCACCCCAAAAGGTGTCAGGAGTTCCAGACTCATCAAGCATAGCATGCGCCATTTCTTGAACAGTTCTATTCATTATTTCTACCACGCCATTTTGTTGAGGAGTTCTAGCTACATAAAATTGTCATTTTATGTCATGTTGTTCACAACAATCAAAGAATTCATTTGATATGTATTTTCCTCCTTGGTCAGATCTGAGACATTTGATTTTTAGATCTAATTCATTTTCAACTAATGACTTGAAGACTTTAAATTTATCAAATGCTTCGTCTTTGTGTTTCAATAAATCAATCCAACACATTCTAGAAAAGTCTTCAATGAATAATATATAGTATTGTTCTCCATGAGGTGACATTTTCCTTCGTGTTCCACACAAATTAGTATGTATAAGTTCAAGAGGCTTACTTGTTGATCCTTCTTTGGCATTGAATTGAAATCTAGTTTTCTTTCTGGTCAGTATACTGTAATGCCTTTTGGACTTAAGAATGCACCGACGATCTTTTCACGTGTAGCCATCGTGGTGTTCAAAGACTTCATTCACAAGTTTCTGGAGGTATACTTTGATGATTGGATGATGTTTGGGCTGGTGAAATGCCCTGCAGCTAGCCTACGCTTGATGCTGGCTACATGCCGATGGTATCAGATCGTGCTTAATTTGAAGAAATTTTTGTTCTGTGTTCCTTTCAGAATCTTGTTGGACCATGAGGTGTGTAGACAAGAATTAATGGTGGACCCAGTTAAGATAACAGTTATAATTAATTTGGATGCGCCAAGAAGTGTGAACAGTTATAATTTACGCGAAGAAAATCTTAATTCTTGTTGGAATTATCAAATACTTAAGCCGATCTGGGTAAATATATAAGTAAGAGTAATTACAGAAGTGCGTAAGTATATGAATCACCTTTTTAGGGTCTGCGAAAGATGATCATAGACCTTATTTTGTCAAACTTCCCAATAATGCATTGAAAGCTTTGGGATTGGTTTCATATATCCTCCTTTTTGCTGCATCTCTGGGAACTACGACTGGATATTGGTAACATCCTTTGATCCGGATTTAAAGAGGAATGCAACAAATTATAGAGATAACCATAAACACAGAGATGTAGTGGAAATAATGCTTCATTTCATTAATGTAAAATACTGAAATATGCTTACAAACAACAATGGAAATAAACCAACTAGGGCGATGGTAGCTTATCTCTGAGAAGAGATGTGGTGGCTACATGCCTCTGAACTATGTTACAATGAGGCTCGAAGGCCTATTTATTATTGAGAAACAATGGAAAACCCTTAACATCCCAAAACCTAACCCTAGAAGATGAAACGCCAAATTGTGGGCCCCATTTTGGGTAAGTTGGTACATCAACTTCCCGGGGTTGTAACTTTGGCACCCGATCTTCGTTTGACACATATAATAGCTCGTTAGAAAGATCTATCTGAGATTTCCCAAAAAAAGTCGTTTAGGCCCTCAAAATGGCTCCAGAAGTTTAGGACCTGAAAATCTAATAAAATAGTAAATTGTGCTACAATTACGGAAACTGAAAAACTGAAAGAGATAGTTGTGGGGGTCCAAGTGGGATAGGTGGGTGGCCACCAACATCCACCTGGATCATTCCTCCCCCCTTAGGAAGCAATGCTCCCCATTGCGTTGAGTTCCTCCATCTGTGGAACTTGGTCCCTGGTGAGTTGTTCTGCAATCTCGGATGTGTCCAGTAATGGTGGGAAGCATGTTCGAGGGTGATACACATTGAACATTTGGTGTAGGCGAAGGAATGGAGTAATGTTGTGCTCCAAAACATTATTTCCCACAGCCTCGGTAATGGTGTAAAGACCATGTCAGTGTGGTCGGAGCTTCTGATGGGCTCTTGGAAGGCGTTCTTTCTGCAGATGCAACCAGACTTTGTTGCCCACCTAAAGCTTGTGTGGCACCCATGTGGGTGAGGAGAAGTTGTTCCTGTGTTTTGTCATGACCGTATCCCTTTTTTGTTGCTGTTGCATGGAGGAACCCTTCGTGGGGGTCATGGATGTGGCGACAATCTTCCCCTTACTTTAGGAGCGAACCAGACAGAAAATGAATTTCCTAGTCTGGGAGATAAGCTTGTTGCATTTCTTAGGAGTGATCAAAGAAGTGGTGGTAGGTGGGGCTACCTCCAGTATCCTGTATAATGAATTACACAAAGAAATAATGACAGCACGAGGCCTCGTCTCATACACAACATGTTTCCTCCATAAGTATGGTTGGCCTAATAATACATCACAAACATCTAGAGGTGCAACATCACACAATACCTCGTCTGTGAAGGGTTTGATGTTGTAGGGAAGGTGGCACTGCTGGTGGACTCGGAGATCTCGTCCTTGGTGAAGCCACCCGATACTGTATGGCTACAGGTGTGGTGTAGTCGGTAGGCCCAACCGCTTCATGACCTCTACTAAAATGAGGTTCTTTTGGCTGCCACTATCGACAATGAATTGCAGCGGCAGCCCTTCACCCACATCTATGAGTGGAAAAGACGCTCCCCTTCCTCTGGATCTTTGAGCTCATTCTTCTGGATATTGGTGGTGGCAATAGTTGCACTGGGCTTTTCATCAGTGATCTGCTTCCTTTTTCCATTCCCCTTGTCGAGTTCTGACTCAGGGTTGGAACATGCATCTGATTCTGAAGCCTTCAACTCTGCCACCAACAACTGCTTGGTCTGACACTCACTTGTGTTGTGAGTGGGGCTCTTATGGAACTCACACCACTTTCCTATGTCTTTCTTCGACTTCGTGGTGTCTTGTGGCTTCAACGGGTTGCCTTGGGTCACCCCACCTTGGCTTTGTCCTTTGGTCTTCAGATTCGCAGATCCAAAGTCTCGCTTCTTTTGTTTAAACTTCTTCTTGATCTTGATAGCGTATCGATATGTCGTATCGAGCGAGGAGATGTTTAGGAACTCCATCTCTTCCTAGATGTATCTGTGTAGGCAACCACAGTATTTGAGTACCAGATGCAGCTCAGAATCTTTGATACCCAATTGTGTGCAAAGTGTATGAAAAATGTTTGTGAACTCTGGCACATCTTGGTATCGTCCCTGCCGCAACGTGGTCCACTTTATGTATTTTTCCTCATAGCTTTTGAAAGGGTAGTAACGCTCCTTGATGGCATCCCGGAAGGAATTCCAAGTGGGTGAGGCAGAGAATAGTGAGTCCGCACTTTCATCCTTCTGCTCGCAGTAGGTTTCCCTCTAGTCCTTGACACGAGGAGCTGCTTTGAGAAGAACGAAAACAATCTTTTCCCGACTTGAAAATTCATGAACAGAAAAATAACCCTCTAGCATATTTAACCATTTATCTATGGCATCTGTGTCTATCTGACCCTCGAATATAGGGATTTCAAACTTAACTTGTACCTTAAAGGGAGTGGCATTTCCAAAGTAGCTACTGGAAGCCGATGCGTTGCCTCTGGATAGTCGCTAAAGGATCTGGGAAAATTTGTCCATCATCGCATTCCTTTGTCGCTCGAGGGCTTCTTTGAGCAAGATTTTGATAGGATCTCCTGTCCCCTTGACTTTCTTTTCATCCACCATGGGAGGCCGTCGGTATTTGCGATGCTGGTCTTGCAAAGGTTCGACCAGTTCAAGCTCTAACTCCTTATATCCCAACCTCGTTGGGGACATGCAAAGAAAAACATAGAAAAAGAAAACCACTTTGATACCATTGATCTGGATTTAGACAAGAATGCAACAAATTATAGAGATAACCATAAACACAGAGATGCAACAGAAATAATACTTCATTTCATTAATGTAAAATATTGAAATATGCTTACAAACAACAATGGAAATAAACAAACTAGGGCAATGGTAGCTTATCTCTGAGAAGAGATGTGGCAGCTACATACCTCTGAACTTTGTTAAAATGAGGCTTGAAGGCCTATTTATTATTGAGAAACAATGGAAAACCCTTAACATCCCAAAACCTAACCCTAGAAGATGAAACGCCAAATTGTGGGCCCCGTTTTGGGTAAGTTGGTACATCAACTTCCCAGAGTCGTAAATTTGGCACCCGATCTTCGTTTGACGCGTACAATAGCTCATTAGAAAGATATATCCAAGCACTACAACTTTGGGAAGAGAAACATCTGTCCATGAACCCATGTTGCTCCCAAATTTCCCAAAAAACGTCGTTTAGGGCCTCAAAATGGCTCTGGAAGTTCAGGACCCGAAAAACTACTAAAAATAGCAAATTTTGCTACAATTACGGAAACTGAAAAATTGACGGAGACAGTTGTGGGGGTCCAAGTGGGATAGGTGGGTAGCCACCAACATCCACCTGGATCATTCCTCCCCCCTTAGGAAGCAATGGTCCCCATTACGTTGAGTTCCTCCATCTGCAGAACTTGGTACCTGGTGAGCTGTTCTGCAATCTCGGATGTGTCCAGTAATGGTGGGAAGCATGGTCGAGGGCAGTACACAATGAACACTTAGTGCAGGCGAAGGAATGGAGGAATTTTGTGCTCCAAATCATTATTTCGCACAGCCTTGGTAATGGTGTAAGGACCATGTCAGTGTGGTCAGAGCTTCTAATGGGCTCTTGTAAGGCATTCTTTCAGCAATGCAACCAGACTTTGTTGCCCACCTGAAGCTTGTGTGGTGCCCCTGTGGGTGAGGAGAAGTTGTTCGTGTGTTCTATCATGACCGTATCCCTTTGCTACTGCTGCTGTGTGGAGGAATGCTTCGCAGGGGTCATGGATGTGGCGACAATCTTCCCCTTACTTTAGGAGCCAACTAGACAGAAAATGAATTTCCTAGTCTGGGAGATGAGATTGCTGCATTTCTTAGCAGTGATAAAAGAGGTGGCGGTAGGTGGGGCTACCTTCAGTATCCTATATAATGAATTACACAAAGAAATAATGACAATGTGAGGCCTCAACTCATACACAGGATGTCGCCTCCATAAGTATGGTTGGTCTAATAATACATCACAAACATCCAGAGGTGCAACATCACACAATACCTCATTTGTGAAGGGTTTGATGTTGTAGGGAAGGTGGCACTGCTGGCAGACTCGAAGATCTCGTCCTTGGTGAAGCCACCTGATACTATACGGCTTTGGGTGTGGTGTAGTCAGTAGGCCTAGCCGCTTCATGACCTCTACTGAAATGTGGTTCTTTTGGCTGCCACTGTCGACAATGAATTGCAGCAGTGAACCCTTCACCCACATCTATGAGTGGAAAAGGTGCTCCCCTTCCTCTAGATCTTCGGGCTCATTCTTCTGGATCCTGGTGGTGGAAACAGTGGCATTTAGCTCTGCACCAATGATCTGCTTGCCTTTTCCATTCCCCTTGTCGGGTTCTGACTTAGGGTCGGAACATGCATCTGATTTTGAAGCCTTCAACTCTGCCACTAGCGACTGCTTGGTCTGACACTCACTTGTGTTGTGAGTGGGGCTCTTATGGAACTCACACCACTTTCTGTGTCTTTCTTCAACTTCGTGGTGTTTCTCTTTTCTTGTGGCTTCGACAGGTTGTCTTGGGTCACCCTGCCTTGGCTTTGTCCTTTGGTCTTCGGATTCACAGATCCAAAGTCTCGCTTCTTCTGTTTAAACTTCTGCTCAATCTTGATAGCGTATCGGTATGTCGTGCCGAGCGAGGAGATGTTTAGGAACTCCATATCTTCCTAGATTTATTTGTGTAGGCAACCGCGGTATTTTAGTACCAGATGCAGCTTAGAATCTTTGATACACAACTGTGTGCAAAGGGTATGAAAATTTTTTGTGAACTCCGGCACATCCTGGTCTGGTCCCTGCCACAGTGTGGTCCACTTTATGTTTTTGTCCTCATAGCTTTTGACAGGGTAGTATTGCTCCTTGATGGCATCCCGAAAGGAATTCCAAGTGGGTGCAGCTGAGAATAGTGAGTCTGTACTTTCATCCTTATACTCGCAATAGGTTTCCCACCAGTCCTTAATGTGGGGGGTTGCTTTGAGAAGAGTGAAAACAATCTTTTCCTGACTCGAAAATTCATGAATAGAAAAATAACCCTCTAGCATATTTAACCATTTATCTATGACATCTGTGTCTATCTGACCCTTGAATATAGGGATTTCAAACTTAACTTGTACCTTAAAGGACATGGTGTTTCCCGAGTAGCTACTGGAAGCTGATGCGTCGCCTCTGGGTAGCCACTGAAGGATTTGGGCAAAGATGTCCATCATCGCGTTCCTTTGTCGCTCGAGGGCTTCTTCGAGCAAGATTTTGATAGGATTCCCTGCCCCCTCATCTTTCTTTTCATTTGCCATGGGAGGCTATCGAGATTTGCGAGGCTGGTCTTGCAAAGGTTCAACCGGTTCAAGCCCTAACTCCTTATATCCCGACCTCATTGGGGACATGCAAAGAAATGCATAGAAAAAGCAAACCGCTTTGATACCACTGATCCGAATTTAAATAGGAATGCAATAAATTATAAAGATAACCATAAACACAAAGATGCAGTGGAAATAATACTTCATTTCATTAATGTAAAATACTAAAATATGCTTACAAACAACAATGGAAATAAACTAGGTAAGGCGATGGTAGCTTATCTCTAAGAAGAGATGTGGTGGCTACATGCCTCTGAACTATGTTACAATGAGGCTCGAAGGCCTATTTATTGTTGACAAACAATGGAAAACCCTTAACATCCCAAAACCTAACCCTAGAAGATGAAATGCCAAATTGTGGGCCCCGTTTTGGGTAAGTTGGTACATCAACATCCCGGGGTCGTAACTTTGGCACCCGATCTTCATTTGATGCGTACAATAGCTCATTAGAAATATTTCTCTGAGCACTACAACTTTGGGAAGAGCAACATTGGTCCATGGACCCATGTTGTGTTGAAAATGGCAACAAAAAATTTCTAAAAATATAAGTGCTAAAAATAGAAGTTCTATTTTTAGCAGTTTAGTGTGGACTCCTATTTTAGTTAGTCCCTGGACTAAATATAGGAATTAAAATTCAAAATTGGTCTTACCAGCAGTTTGAATATTAATTAATTAATTCAGTTTGAGTTAATTAGTTAAGGAATTATGAACTTGAAGTCTTTGTGAGAACATGCAATATTTTCTCCACTGATTGGGGAATGTGTCCTTGATTTTCTCCACTGATTGAGGAATTAAGGATGAGTTCTATATTGGGAGGATCAGTTGACTTAGTTTAACTTAGTAAAGTCCAGTTAGATTAATTTAACAGCTTGTTAAATTAATGAGATTCAGTTTGTTGATGCTTGCATGCATGTGACAACTGGTATTTTCAGATAACTGAGTATTCACTCATGGATAACTGATGCATGGAAGTTCAGATAGAGACCCAGTTGAGATCAGATGAGGGATAATGTATTATCAGTTGCTAGGATATTCCTAGTGAATATTCGTTACATGAGGAAGGAATATTATTCCTTCTAGCACTGCGTAGTTGGACCTGAGGTGACAGCAGGTATGATTTGGCCAATTCACACACGTTATGCAATTGGACCCCAATCAAAACTACACAAGGAAATAGGGGCCTAGAGGACTTGTGAAGCCTATATATACAGGCCTAGATAGTCCATGAGCTACATCATCAGAGTACAGAGAGAGCAGGATAGCTTTTGAGCTAATTATTTTTGTATGTTCTTGAGGATTTCCACTTGATTGATAATATAGAGATGGGGTTTTAGGCTGGTGCTTTTCCTGGATAAATTCTTCTGTGTTATGTGTGATTGATTCCTTCTTATCAGTTATATGTGTTCATGCTTGATGTTTCTCATGTTAAATTAAGCTTCCGCTAAGTTTATGGTAAATGTAGATCTAGTATTATGCTTTAGTACATTGCATATATCAGTTGGATCTGTAGGTGAAATTTCTACATGATATCAGTGAGCTAGCTAATTTGTAGAGAAAATTCTACATGGTATCAGAGCACAAGTGATCAAGGAAGAACAGTATACAAGAAGGAAGAAGTTTGTGGTTTCTGAATATTGAATTGAGTTCTTATCACATCTATTTCATCGATGGCGTTATATAGTTTGAGGCTTGAGTATGCACTGGATGGCAGCTCAAACTGTATAGCCTACAAGGATCGCATGGAGGCAGTACTAGATGATAATGGGGTGAAGGACTTCATTGATCAAGAAGTCCCCAAGCCCTCAGGATCTAATGCCCAAGATTTGGCGGAATGGAGGAAGTGTGTGGCTAGAGCTAGGAGAATCATCCTGGAGGGAGTTCGAGATCACATAGTGTCAAGCCTCCATGGGAAGGAGACTCCATTTTTGATGTGGAAAACATTGAAAGATCTTTATCAGAATAGAAATGATTAGAGGAAGCTGGCACTGAAGGATAAAATTCAAAAGATCAAGTGTGAAAAGGATGACATGATCTCTATGTATCTGAACAAGCTCACCTCATGCAGGGATGAGCTTGGAAGTGTAGAAATCATGACAGCTGATGATGACATGCTGAGTCTTACACTCCTCGGACTTCCTACGAGCTGGCATAGCTACCAGGACTTGGTTAATGGAAGAGAAAAACTACGAGATTGGGAATGACTATGGTTGGATTTGATGCAAGAGGAGATGAGACAGAGCACCAGAGATGGTTCTTCATCCATGGAGGATGAAGATAACTATTCCTTAGCAAGTAAGGCGAAGAAGGGAAAGGAGAAGGTTTCTCTTTCCAAATCCAGTTCTCCCCATGGTGGGAAGAAGGTTGACAAATCGAAAGTGCGATGCTTTCATTGTCATGAGGTGGGCCACTTTGTTACAAATTGTCCACAGAGGAAATCCAAGAAGGGATCCGAGGAAGGATCTCAAGGTGAGGCACTTGCTTCACAGTTTGAGTTGGATTTTACACTCTTCGCATGCATGGTTTCATCCATGGTGGGAAGTGGTTGGTTTCTTGACAGTGGAGCTTCTTTCCACATGACCAACGACAAGAGTTTGTTCAGTACTTTGGAGGAGAAAGATCTCCAGATACTCATAGTGATGGGTAATGATGAAAAGTATAGTGTCTTAGGTGTAGGCACGGTTATTTTTTAGAGGGAGCATGGAGCTTGCCTTACCTTGACCGATGTCAAGTATGTACCAGGACTGAAGAGAAACTTGGTGTCGATCACGATGCTGGAAGAAAAAGGCTATGATGTAGTCTTCAATAAGGGAAAGGTTTTCCTTAGACACATCATCACTAGACAGGTGAAGCAGATTGGTTCACGTGTCAAGAACCTATGTGCTCTTGAGGTTGAAGATGCATGCAAAGCCTTGAGCAGCAAGGAAACTGATGGAGACTTGGTGGTTGAGAGGGAGAGTATATTACCTCTCAACATGCAGTGCCAAAAGAAGTCTCAACGATTGTGGAGGAGCCACGATTGGTGCAGCAACTTCAGGAGGTTGTGGAGCAGCCACAACAGGGGAAGCTGAGTGGAGATCGAGTAGAGACACCTACTCATGTAGAGACCTCCAGTAGGGGGAAACTTCAAGCCAAGTGGGCTGAGGGATCACATGCAACTATACCTCCAGGTAGGAGGTGGGGCGATGTAGAGTGATTGTCCCAAGGAGGAGGGGCAAGATCCTTGAGGTACCGAACCTCTTTGATTTGACTCTGCTACGGGAGCCCCGAAGAGGAGTAGCAGGAACTGACTAATTGGGTAGTGACAGATGCAGATGGAGTGGCAGAGAGAGATAGAGTGTAGGGAATCCCAAGACAGCGTAAAGCATGCAGGCTGCAACAATGCGAGAGGCACAAGTGTGTTGCACAGTGCAGGGTAGCACAAAGAAGGGTGCAACGGTGCAAGATGCATGGAGATGTTGTAGTAGCGTAGATGTCAGAGAAGGAGCACTTGTCAGAAGCAGTTAGAGCTTCAGCATCAGAGTATGTTTCTAGCCCAACGAAGAGGTCAATTGGGAGTTTTTTTTGTTCCAAGGGTTGTTGGAGCAACCACACTTGGTAGAAGTGTTGCATGCAGAACATTCCAAAGGTACATGATCGGGTTTGAGAGGAAGCCTTTCTTGTTGAGAGGGAGTGTTGAAAATGGCAACAAGAAATTGCTAAAAATAGAAGTGCTAAAAATAGCAGTTTGGGTACCAGTGCTGGATTGGGCAACAGGGAATGAAAACTGGAGGTGCTAAAATAGAAGTTCTATTTTTAGCAGTTCAATGTGGATTCCTATTCTAGTCAGTCCCTAGACTAAATATAGGAAGTAAAATTCGAATTTGGTCTTACCGGCAGTTTGAATATTAATTAATTAATTTAGCTTGAGTTAATTAGTCAAGGAATTATGAGCTTGAAGTCTTTGTGAGAACATGCAATATTTTCTCCACTGATTAGGGAATGTGTCCCTGGTTTTCTCCACTGGTTGAGGAATTAAGGTTGAGTTCTATATTGAGAGGATCAATCGACTTAGTTTAACTTAGTCAAGTCTAGTTAGATTAATTTAACAGTTTGTTAAATTAATGAGATTCATTTTGTTGATGCTTGCATGCATGTGACAACTGGTATTTTCAGATAACTGAGTATTCACTCATGGATAACTGATGCATGGCAGTTCAGACAGAGACCCAAGTGAGATCAGATAAGGGACAATGTATATCAGTTGCTAGGATATTCCTAGTGAATATTCCTTGCATGAGGAAGGAATATTATTCCTTCTAGTACTGCGTAATTAGACTTGAGGTGACAGCAGGTATGATTTGGCCATTCACAAATGTTATGTAATTGGACCCCAATCAAAACTACACAAGGAAATAGGGGCTTGGAGGAATTGTGGAGCCTATATATACAGGCCTAGATAGTCCATGAGCTACATCATCAGAGTACAGAGAGAGCAGGATAGCTTTTGAGTCGATTCTTTTTGTATGTTGTTGATGATTTCCACTTGATTGATAATACAAAGATGGGGTTTTAGGCTGGTGCTTTTCCCAGATAAATTCTTCTGTGTTATGTGTGATTTATTCCTCCTTATTAGTTATATGTGTTCATGCTTGATGTTTTCAATGTTCAATTAAGTTTCCGCTAAGTTTATGGTAGATGTAGATCTAGTATTATGCTTTAGTACATTTCATATATCAATTGGATATGTAGGTGAAATTTCTACATGATATCAGTAAGCTAGCTGATTTGTAGAGACAATTCTACATGTTGCTCCCAGATTTCCCAAAAAACGTCGTTTAGGGCCTCAAAACGGTTCCGGAAGTTCAGGACCCGAAAAACTACTAAAAATAGTAATTTGTGCTACAATTACGGAAACTGAAAAACTAAAAGAGACAATTGTGGGGGTCCAAGTGGGATAGGTGGGTGGCCACCAACATCCACCTAGATCATCCTTCCACAATTTCCCAAACATGTGCTCCAAGGGACTGAAGATAGGATTTGGTTCTTGTCTTCCAATATATTAAATTATTTCTCTTGAAGAGTGGTGGTCTGATAGATGTTGTTTCGTCTTGATTGCTCATCTTGGGAGATCTTCCTTCAAGAGATCAAGCTTCCTTTGAAGGGCCTGCTCTGATACTAATTGTTGGGAAAAATAATGAGAGGGGGGGGTGAATTAGTATTTTAAAAACTCACCATAATATTTTTCTTTTCTGAACTATATACGTAACTTTACTGAACCCAACTCATGTATGTATGTGACTGTTGTAAAAGAAACTAGTGTATGCTTAGTAAAATTGTAAAACCATTAATTATTTATCTGTTAAACTTAAACTAGAATATAAGAGATTTATCATGCATTTGATAAGAAGTAAGAAGGTGCAATAAGAACAAAATAAAGTATCACACATAAGAAACACACATGAACACCTCGATTTAGGGTGGAAACCCAATGTGGGAGAAAACCATCATTATTGTCGTCTCTGTCTTCAAACTTATTAATATCAAAAACTTCTTACATTCTTGTATTGGTGCATACTCATACCAGTATGTAGGAACCCACCTATAGAAGGCTACAACCTTCACTCATTCTCTAGCTCATACTAGAAGGGAGCTCCAACCCCCTGATTTGATTACCAACTACTACTGGCAGTAAGCTTTGACTTCCTCGCTGAAGGTTCCAATCCTCATCAACATCCATGGACCAAGTTTCATAAATTTTCACACTGAATCCACCGCTTTAATACATGACAACTTGTAAATCAACTAAATCAAACACCAACTTAATTCAAACAGAACAATGAGATCATTGTAACCAGAACACGGAATTGAACTCATATATTGCATCAACACACGGAATCAACTCCAGCCCTAATCATTCATATGCTAAAATGTATACACTACTTCAGTTAAGGCAACCCATGTGTATACGCGCTTTTTTGTAGAGAAATCTCCTTATAGATCTCAATATACTAAAACTTGTAATTCTGAATCAGACACAGAGTTGACCAAAGTTATTCTGAAATATTATGTTAGCTTACAGAACCCTAATACAGTTAGCAGCATCAATAATATTTTCAACCAATCAACATGTAACCAAATTCAACTTCATCATTCAATTAGTTATACTTCAGACATTATCACTCAAACTAGATCAACATGAGGACATCATTGACAGACAACAGAGATATAGTAGTATTGATCAATTTGATTAGTCATTTATGAACAGAAACCCTTCCTTTAACCTACGTAAATATATGCAAATTTTAGGTTTCCTTTGTGTACATGACTTTAAATAAATGAAACTGTGAGTATATGTGACTTCACTGAGACCAACCTGCGTACAGATCTACAAATTTTGACCTAAAATTGCAAAGCTCTTTAGAACTTCAGAAAGGCCCAGATCATAATATTTAGAGATAAAAACATGAGTCAATACTTAGATCTAATCAATCCATGAACAGATCATATAATGGAAAGTCATTTTAGGTCTTATGATCCTGATCCATCATTGTATTCATCGGTGCATAATTATTTCATATCTATCTGTCAACTATGACCCTTGCAGTGAGAATATGCTTCAGATTGAAGTATTCATCAAAAACCCTTTCACATGCACACTTATCACTTTGATCTTCACCTCCTCATATAGTTTAGCCTTTTTCAATACCACAGGTCAAAACCATACTCCAGCCAATGGTGTTCTTAGGCAGGATCAAAACAACCATTTTTGGGCTCAATACCACAAGGAAATACCATGGTAAGGACCATTGGTATTCTTAAATTAGTGTGTAATTGGTGTACGCGACTTTGATTCTTTGTACCTGCATGCATACACGACTTAGCCTTGATAATTTTATCTTTATCACCTGTCATGTGTTTTGAGCATCCGCTATCAATGTACCATTGATTTTCTTTTCCTTCTACAAACAATGCTATGCCACATCTTTCATACTATAACTCCTTCCTTTTCCATACCTTAGAATCTGTTGATATTTTCTCCTTTTGAGATGTTGGCTGTAATTTTCTCCTGCATTCAAATTCTTCATGTCCAAAGTTATTGAAAAATGAGCATTCAATTTCATATTTAAGAGGTGAGAAGTTATTATAAGTGTTCTTCTTGACTCCTAACTCGTTCCTTTGTTTTCTTGCTTCTCTAGTCATGATGGTTTTATATGCAACACATTGAGCAATCTTATGACCAAAATTATGACATGAGAAACATCGTCCATTAAAGAAGAATTTTTTTTTTTATTATTATAGAATCTTCTGGTGTTGTTTACCTTTTGATTGGTGCTTTTTTTGTTGTTCATCCTTGGATTAGAGTGAACATGATTTACTTGCGGAATGCCTTTATTCGTTTGCTAAGGACTGAAGCTTTACTGACTCGTTTTTGCTGCATTTACATAGCTTCTGGTGGTGGCTAAAGGCTTTTTTGTTTGAGATGTTTCTCCAGTGTATCCTAGAACTATCTTCATAAGAGAAGAGCATTGTACCATCATAATTTCAGCTAAGTTTTCAGATCCTTTAGCAAATCTAAGATTCATAGTTTTTATTTTCTCAGGTTCCTTTCTTAGACTTACTACTCCACATTCTAACTTCTCATTATTCTTTTCCTTTTCTATAAGTTGATGCTTCAATGTATCTATGGCTACTTTTTTTTCTTCCATGAAAATTTTGAGTTGAGTAATTTCTTCAAAGAAATCTTTTTCCTCTAAAGAATCCACAAATTTATCATTAGACTCATTAGTATTTTTCTCAAAAGCCATAAGTAATTTAAGATCTTGATCAGATTCTCCTTCTTCACTATTTGATAATCCATCACTATCTTCATGAGTATAGTAACTTATTCTATTGTCAAATCATCTCCTATTACCTTTTGTAGTATCCTTCCCTTTGTCATGTTTTTATTTATGAAGACATTTAGTAGCATAATGACCAACTCTACCACAAGAAAAACATTTGAAAGGAAGCTTACCTCTGAACCTTTCGGTGCCCAGTTGAAGTTTCTTTACAAAGTTCACCTCAACTTCTTCTAATATATATCTCGATTCCTTGTGTTCTTCCTTTTCTTTTCCTTTTTCAGATGCTTTAAATATGGCTTCTCTGACTTCTGAGGGACCTCTTTTCCTCATTTCAAAAGCTGTTAGGATCCTATAAAGTTGAACAATAGTAAGACTCTACAGATCCTGCTTCTCTTCAATGGCAGACACTGTTGACTTGAATTTAGGAGTTAGAGATCTTAATATTTTCTCTACTAAAGTGGTGTCGTTTATTTCTTCACCCATATTTTTCATGTGATTTACAATCTCATCTATACGTAGAAAGAAACTAACAATACTTTCATCATTATGCATTCTGAGAGTTTCATATTGAATTCTCAGATTTTGGAGTTTATCACTTTTTACCTTGGTATTGCCTTCATAGCTTTGAATTATTTTGTCCCATATTTCTCTTGATGTGTTTAACTTCATAACTTTGACAAATTTTGATTCTGTCAGACTTCCCAATAATGCATTGACAACTTTGGTATTAGTTTCATACGTCTTATTTTTTGTTGCATCTGGGGGAACTGTGCCTGGACATTGGTAACCTCCTTCCACAATTGCCCAAACATCTACTCCAAGGGACTGAAGATAGGATCTGGTTCTTGTCTTCCAATATATTAAATTATTTCCATTGAAGAGTGGTGTTCTGATAGATGTCGTTCCATCTTGATTTCTCATCTTGGGAGATCGTCCTTCAAGTGATCAAGATTCTTGTGAAGGACCTTCTCTGATACCAATTGTTAGGAAAAATATTGAGGGGAGGGGGTGAATCAGTATTTTAAAAACTCACAATAATAATTTTCTTTTCTGAAATATGTACGCAACTTTACTGAACCCAACTCACGTATGTACACAACTATTGTAAAAGAAATTAGTGTATGCTTAGTAAACTTGTAAAACAACTAATTCTTTATATGTTAAACTTAAACCAAAATGTAAGAGATTTATCAGGCATTTGATAAGAAGTAAGCAGGTGCAGTAAGAACATAATAAAGTATCACACATGAACACTAGGATTTAAGGTGGAAACCTAATGTGGAAGAAAACCATCGTTGTTTTCATCTCAGTCTTCAAACTTATCAATATCAAAACCTTCTTACATTCTTGTACTAGTGTATACTCATGCCAGTATTCATGCACCCACCTGCTGAAGGCTACAACCTTCACTTGTTCTCTAGCTCCTACTGGAAGGGAGCTCCAACCCCTTGATCTGATTACCAGCTACTACTAGCAGGAAGCTTTGACTTCCTCACTGAAGGCTCCAACCCTCAGCAACATCCGTGGACCATGTTTCATAAATTTTCACACTAGATCCACCTACTTTAATACATCACAACTTGTAGATCAACTGAAGCAAACACCAACTTAATTCAAATAGAACAATGAGATCATTGTAACCAGAACACATAATTGAACTGAGAATACTGCATCAACACACATAATCAACTGCAACCTTGATCATTCATATGCCAACATGTATACGCTACTTCAATTAAGAAACCCACATGTATATGCACTTTTCATAGAGCAACCTACATACAGATCTCAATTACTAAAAA